>OZ007568.1:9219137-9704137 GCA_963931925.1 Onchidella celtica | reverse complement strand
TAAAGAAAGTTCGCACAAGAGCGTATTTTTACTGTATTTCCGAGGGTTCCGCTAGCAGAACGGTGTTATCGTTTTTTGTTATCAAAAGTTTAAAAGAAAAAATTGCCAGAAACCGGAGACAGGCGGCATTAAAGATGACCTAAGCACAAAGAGACAGATGGAGTAAAACAGTTTTAAAAAAATACCATTTTATTTTTTACAGAAAATGATTTTAACGTAATTCTTCTCTAAGTTAGCTTACTTTGATTTGAATTGGGAGGGGGGGGGCACATTAGCAAATAATCAAAATACCCCGAAAAGTTGCCATTTCTTTCCATTATGGTATATATCTCTTACATTTACCCTCTTACATTTCCTGTCAAACTGGAACTGAACAGGAAAATGATGAGAGAAACAACGCGAGGAGGAGTCAGAAAAAAAAGACAAGGGAAAGAGAGAGGGGGGGGAGAGAGAGAGAGAGGAGGGAGAAAGAGAGAGGGGGAAGGAGGGAGGGAGAGAGAGACAGAGAGAGAGAGAGAGAGAGGAGGGAGAAAGAGAGAGGGGGAAGGAGGGAGGGAGAGAGAGACAGAGAGAGAGAGAGAGAGAGGAGGGAGAAAGAGAGAGGGGGAAGGAGGGAGGGAGAGAGAGACAGAGAGAGAGAGAGAGAGAGGAGGGAGAAAGAGAGAGGGGGAAGGAGGGAGGGAGAGAGAGACACAGAGAGAGAGAGAGGAGGGAGAAAGAGAGAGGGGGAAGGAGGGAGGGAGAGAGAGACAGAGAGAGAGAGAGAGAGAGGAGGGAGAAAGAGAGAGGGGGAAGGAGGGAGAAAGAGAGAGGAAGGAGAGGGAGAGACAGGGGAGGGGGAGGGAGAGACAGACAGACTGTACGCTTGAAGGTATGGACGCTTTATTACAATAGTCTTAATATCAACATTGCCAATCTACTGCCCATGAAAAGAAAATAGCCAGGGATAAATATTACTGTAAACAAGCCCAGACATGCACACCGATTTTTCCTATGAATACTGGTTTCTTTTGAAGTGCATGTCGTCACCGACAAGTAACTCTGTCGCATGTCAAAATCACTACTTTTCAGGAGAAGCAAAAACTTGTTATTCCTGTTGCGTGCGTCATACAGAAGACTATTTATTACAAAGCTGATTCGTATAAATTGTATGTAATGTAACGTAATGTAGTAATTAACTTGTATAGCGCTCAAATAAAAGAAGACTTGCATACATCGGCCACGCGGCCCGAAACAAAAGCACGGCCCTTATGATATCAATCCTTCAAGGAAAGACAGAAACAAAGAGAAAACAAGGAAGACCACCCATTACATATCACGATAACATCAAGAAAGTCAGCCAGCTGGAAATAAGTGGACTAACTAGGAAAGCTAAGGACAGGATTGGGTGGAGGAGATTTTGTCGTGACATCCACTGTAGCAGCTAACATCGATGACGATGAAGCCGACAGGTGACAGGTGAGCGCTCAAATAAACAAAAAAAAAATGATGTGCTTCAAGGCGCTGAGCTAAAATTAGAAACAGGATTAACATTAGATTAATTCATCATGCACCCACTCACACACATTCACAGACTCTTGATCTACTCTCAACCTCAAACCTCTGAGACCAAAAAGTAAATATCTTCGTGTCACCCAGTTACTTAGATCGGCGAGGTAAATAGCTATACATGTAATACATGTATGTATATCGGATTTTGATTTTTGTGAAAATTGTACATACGACAGTTTTTCCTGGACCACGACGAAATAAAAGCTAAAAATAGCATGACCTCCGGTTACAGCAGGTTAAATGTATCTTATCATCATTTTAGTGGCATAATTTGAAGCAGCCGCTGTTAACTAATCAACAAAACATGAAGTTGTAGGAAATGGCACCGAAGTCTCTGAACGACGAGTAGTGTTGCAGTCTTCGATACAATTATTCGAATATTTGAATAGCGACCTTTGTCGATTATGCGATCGAATAGTTTTCAATGTGAAGTTTTTGTTGTTGTTTTGTATTTCATAAAAAGCCTGTGTTCGGAAAATTTTGAAATTTACCAGTTACGAAGAAGGTCATTGTGTTGTGTGTTGTGCTGCAGGGAGAAAGCAAGAAACACAACCCATCCGCTTGTCTCGCACGAAGTGTTTTTGGGCGTATCACAAATCCCAGACTGGGAGATGTAATAAGTGATGACAGGACAACAATCACGAACAAACAAGCTAACACTTAACAGAACAATCCATCAGACTCACACATTTATTAAACATAATTATACAGATAATAGCGCAATTACATACATTATATTATTGAAATCAACTGCCGTACAACGGCCTTATTCTCACACACACTCTCCCTCGGATCCACAATCCGGTAGTTACTCCTAAAGGCCCTTCGGCCTCAGCCTCTCCCCTCAGGGTCTTAATAGCACATTAATAGTTTACTGGCACCGCAGTCTCTCAATATCACCTTCCTATTGTCATACACCTTAGCACTCCCCTAGCACCTCAGCAGGGCAATAACACATTATCATTTCAATAGACATTATCATTTCAATAGACATTATCATTTCAATAGACATTATTAGTTCACCAGCCCCTCAACATGGCAATAGTGCATTATCACATTCACGCTCATATCTACGTCCCTGTCCGTGGCCTGACTGCCACGACTTTATGTGCCTCTACTGTCCTGCACTGACAGCCTCACTTCTGGCCTATGTGTGGCCTCCGGCCCTATGCTGGCCTATCCCCTGTGCTCATCGAGGTGGCTCTGCGGCCCGTCCTCGACACCTACAAGAATAACATTACATTGGTATAATACCCTACCATTTCTATTCACTCCACCTCTCCTTACAATCCATGAAGCGTACACACACTAGTTCACCTTTCACTCACCACACATCTTACGGTAACACACCTCCATCGGAGTACACACTACTCACTCGCGCTACAAATCCATGAACTCACTTTCATCTATCGCTCATGGCGCACATTGCTATATCCAATATCAAGGACTTCCACATTCCTCACATATACTTATTTACATCATGGTAATAGACGAATATAATATAATACATCAATCATAATAATCAATCAACGTTCTACATACCAGTCATCACTGGAAAGACTCTCTCACTAGTCTTCTCGACTGCTCCCCTTATGTCCGCCCGATGGGCTCTTATTCACAGGTCCGTTCCGTAGGACCTTCTAACTTGCAGTGATAGTAATACAGCGCTTTCGCCTCCTTCAGACCCCCCCCCCCCCACTACTCACAACAGCACGCTTAACTTACTTGTCTACTGTGAGCCCTTCTTACTCTACACCCGCTCTGTAGCAATCCCCTTAATTGCACTCACTCCACTCGTGACAAATTGGCTTCACCAATTTTACCGAAAATTCCCAAATTCTGTGACCTTAACCTTGCTCTTAAGTGAGACAAACATTGCATTTCGTACTAGTCAGTTGATATGAGTAGTCTGAGCTTTACTCATGGCCAGTTGTTTGCCTCACCTTCTCCACTCACCACTCTATAATTGATGGCTGACCTACATTCAACTAGCTGGGTTTTCCCAAAAATCTTGGTTTCTCTTATTGTCTTTCTTGTTTGGGAACACTCAGGTATTCGAAACAGTGTAAAATATTCGAACAGTGATTGACGAATACTCGAACAATTATTATCGAATATTCGAACATCCGATATTCGTTCGAATAATATAAATTGATATCTGACTTAACGCTGCTGGGGGGTGGGGCAGATTATTGCCAGGTTACTTGGGAGAATTTCGTGCTGTTTACCATGGAGTGAACAGAAAAAAAAAAAGAAACAGTTAAGAGATGATTCTTCCAATTACAGGGCTGTTTTTGGCCAAAGAATGGAGACCTTGAAGAGAAATACAGATAGCCCGATTAAGAGATAGAAAGAAAAAATGAATGAGTGAAAGGAAAGAAAGAAAGAAAGAGTACATGCTCGTAGATTAACAAAAAGAAAATAACGATAAAGAGACATCCCAAGAATGTTGGGAATTTTACAGACAAAATATTTTTTTTAAAAGGAGAAGAAGATAACCTATGGGGTCGCGGCAAGCTTGAAGTAAAGTCAAAATATGACAAAGAACAAGTTGTATGTAGCAAAGCCTCACGTTTCTTGTTTCCTTTACGTCTTATTGTATCCTTTCTGTATAGGGAACGGGTTTGAATGACACAGTTACTATATTTAGATTTACGACATTCGACATTCGAACTGTTCAATGCGGCGGTTAAGCACAGTTATGGACTTTGTACACCCCTTTTAATGTGCAGTTGATCTTGGTGCCTCGAATCGCCCTTACAGTATCCATAACAACTGTGCTTAACCACCGTGTTGAACAGTTCGAATGTCCCATGGCGTCATCGGTAAATTTAAATATAGTCACTGTGTCATTGAATCCCGTTCCCTATTATTTCTCGCGCGAGTCTCTCTACATAGAACTTTTTTGTTTTTCTTCTTGCCACATTTAAACTAGAAATTTTATATCTTTGCTGCTAAATAGCCTTATCAATGATAAATGTTACGCCATTTTGAAACATCATTTAGCTCTCCTATTCAATACAACGACATTTCTACTGGGATTCTACAACAGTTATTGTCTAATGAGGGGCATCGTCCAATTATCATGGAAAACCTCTAATTCTCAGCAAATAATAGTGTCTGAATGCACGGAAATACATCACTATACTAATACGCTGTTTGCATTGACCACATGCGTCACATTGAATCCTTAGAGAAGTAATGCGGGATTTGTTTTGCCTTTAACAGATGATTATGAAAGAAAAAAACAACAGACAACGCCATCTATCAGTAATAAGCAATGCTTTAAAGTAAGAAAAAAAAAAGGAGGGGAAAAAAAACAAACCCTCTTTGGGGAGCGAGACTACAACGAGATCTTCTGAAGAAGAAAACTCGCGCCATACAAGTAGCCCACTGTTTTGTTGCCCTGGACGTCACGGGACTTCTGCTCCAATGACATTTGGTTTATTTTTTTTTTGTCTTTCGTCAAAAGTTCCGAGGCAAAATGTTCTGTTTTCCTAAGAGTTTCGGTTCTTCCTTTTGGATTACAGTTAGTCTTTACGAGTGCGCATGCTCAGGCGCAGTTAAAAAAAAAACAACAACAACACATCTTGACCAGTGCGACTGCCCAGCTGCCGTGCACTGGGATACAGGCATGCCGTGCGATTAAAATCATAATTTAGGGTGTCGGAAATGAAACAAACAAATTCCAGCCTTTGAAGTCTTACATATTACTTAAAATATTAGGTCTGCATTGAAAATCAAGCAGTTTGTTAACGCTCATACATCATAACTATTCCAGCACGCCGTCCAAATTTCTGCCGATAAACTGTCCTTGAAACAAAGTTCAACTATTCCTATTTGTTGGTAAAATATTGTACACTGTTACATTATCAGCTTCCAGATTTTCATTACAGCTGCGTCAAAAAGAGATAATAATCATTTTATATATTATTATAACGCTAAATTGTAACAAGCTCAGTTTATGTTCTAACCTTTGTGTGACTTGATGTGTAAGTCCATTTCCTAATAAACCTTTACATGTTCACATTATTATTACTATTTTTATTATTATTGTATTATTATTATGGCTGTCATTTTTACTAATATTAATATCCAAATTGAACATCAAAAATCTGCCAATGTAGATCTCTCATCAAAGTAACTGCACACAAAACGATAACTTTCAATGGGAGATTTTTGGGAGATAAACCGAAAAGCCCATGACGATTTCACATCAAATCAGTGCCGACTTCAGAAGAATTGGTTTGGTTCACTTACGTCACCAGAAATTGTAATGTCCTAGCTTCTCCCAAGTGCACGGCCGCTGAGCATGCACAGTTGCGAAGATTTTTTTTTGGAAGGGGTGGGGGGCGAGGGGAGGGGTTAGTGAGCTTGTCGAGTGAGCATGTGCACTAGATTAGTTATGATCCGAAAAGAAGAACTGGAAATCTTTTGAGAACGAAACACAATGGACCTGGAAATTCCGACGGAAGACCAAATAAAATTGAGCACAAGTTCTGTGATGTCAATGAATGGAAGGGGACAAGGTGGTCTAGAGGCAAGGTGCTCGCCTCTCATGCCAAGGGTCCCGGGTTCTAAACCCGGGCAGTGCAGGGGTCCCGGGTTCTAAACCCGGGCAGTGCAGGCATGTTGGAAAGTGGATTTTTCTCATATTTTCAAGTCCCTGGTCCTATTGGGGGGTAGGATCGAGTTGTTCTTGGAAATTGGATTTTTCTCATATTTTCAAGTCCATGGTCCTATTGGGGGGTAGGATCGAGTACCTAGTCTTCTCGGATAAGGACGAAAAAATTCGGAGGGCCCGTGTGCACGTTGCGCACGTTAAAGATACCTTGGCAGTTGGAAATCGTAAAGAGCAGGCCGAAAGGCCGCTGCCCGGGCAAAATTGAAATTAATAGATTAAAATTTATCCATATCATCTCTCTCCCCCCCCCCCCCCCCCCCCCGCCAGAACAAGAAATAATAAAACAAGTAAAGTGAGGTGTAAATGCCAAGGGCAGCGAACCTCCTAAAATAAAGACCTCAAATCGTGATGTCAATGAAAGGAAACCAATATTAATACAATTTGTTCTGCCTTGTTTTATTTCTTGTCGCTGGCATATAAAGCGCATTCAAATTATGTGTATAGTAAAAACGTTACTGATTGATTAATTAGGCCTAATTGTATGATTGATTTATGCTGATCTATTGATTGCATGTCCAGTGGGGTACACATTGAACTACACACTTGGAGGCGCATCTGAAGGCTATTTGCTGTATACACAGTCGGTCAACATGTACATCACTGCAGTCTGTCGCAGGATTGGTGAGTAGAAACCTTTTCTTCCACGGGCCCATTGCATTCTTCTTGTTCCGATGTGCCTATGGAGTGCCCACACAGATAATGCTTTAAAGTGAATAGAAAAGTGAACGAAAAGATAACATATTATCTGTCTTTCGTGCGTGATAATTCTTCAGATTTGATTCAAAAGGCTGTTTTCGTAGTGTAGCAGTTGTCAGTAATTGATTCGTGTTTTGTTTTTTTTAATCCAACTTTTCGGTGTAATTGATTCGTAGCTTCTTTAGTTTTGTTTTTCAGTATTTGCCGGTGATCGATTCGTTTGAGTTTTTAACAATTTTTATTCTACCCATTCACCACAGCTTGGCGCGCTTTTGATCAATGACGTCGTTTTATAGCCACTGTCTGGAGCACTTTGTTTGCTTTCAGTTTTACATGGAATAAAAAAAAAATGAAGAGGATTTATACTGTGTTTCAGGACAGTCCGTGCAATGGCAATTTACTCTAAGGCTGAGTAAACACATCGACATAACATTCTAGTTTTCCATGTAACTGGCTCATTAATTTAAATCCCCCACCGCGTTAGTGAAGATAGGTGGCCTTGCCCCTGTCAGAATCAAATGTATTACGTAGTGTATGTACAGAACGGAAGATACTAATGCATTCTGGATCGTATTTTTTTCCCCCTTAAGTCACAAATAAATAACAATGTGCACCGTTATAATTTACTAGCTGAGTACCCTTTCAATGAATAGTTTTTTGTTTTTTTTAACTTAAGAACGGCATTAATGCTGCATAGATAGCTTATAGGAGAGATACAACAACAAAGGACACCACTTCGGAGCGAAAGGAATAAGAACAAAAGCCGAGATGCGTAGTGTCATCCCCAAAACTCAGCGATAGGACAGTACACAGTGTGCAGTGGTGCGCACCGAAAATTTTCAGGAAGTGATGATGTCATAAAAACCTACAGCATGTCAATGAGCCTAGTGAAAATTGGGGAAACAATAAATTTCCAATAAAAAAAAATTACACCGATTTCAGACTTCTATTAAATACTGTGCACTCTTACATCCATTCTGATGAACCATATAAAATTTGAAGTCTGAGTGTTGAGTGGTTCAGGAGCCTTCTTGCAACGAAAAATCTCAAGTCCACAAATATAGTATAGATACATGCTCTGGGGAATGAAAACCTTTGAATTCTCCCCGCAAGTAAATGACCAGAAGAAATAAAGATTTCAAAGTGGTAGTTTGCCACATGCAGTCAAATTGAGTTTTGTTCGAACACACACACAGTGAATATCTTTGAAAGCTGGGAAGAGGGGGGGGGGGTCATGGTTAGGGTTAGGTTTAGCTAACTGGCTAGAACAACCTTCCATCGGCGAATAATTGTTCGGAAATTAGTCTCAAGTAGATAACAAAAAAATCTTATTGTATTTTAGCCACATGGTTAAAAAAAAAGCCTGCACCACAAAATATTTGGACTGACTATTATACATAGATTATCTCGTAAACTGTCTGTTGGACACATCTGAGACTTTACACGGGCTCAATTATTTCATGCCAAACCTAATGGATCAGATTTTTTATTAGTTGGATAACGACCTGATTTTCACTTCGCTTAGAACTTTACTCTTTGTGAAGAATAGAAAATAAGCTGTGTTTTTTAGAAAACAACAACAACAACAAAATTTCTGCTGTACAAAATTGTGTGAATCATTAAAATGCGTGTTCGCCTTGAACGGGAAAAACAACATAATGTGTATACTCGAGAAACAGTATCAAAAGTTGTATGTAGCAGAGCCTCGCGTAAGAAATAATACCCAAACGATACAATGAAACACAAACTAAATGAGAAGACAGAAAAAGGCCTATCGTTTTGATATTATTTCTTACGCGAGGCTTTGCTATATACGACATTTTCTTTATGCCAAAGTTTGACTTTGCATAATTATAGCCTTGCTTCGACCCCACAGTTTTTCTGTGGTTTTTATACTATTTCGTGAAACAATACTCCACGCGCTAAAGACACGCAAGTTTAACGCATTATAAAGGCCGCCATACACTTTTTTGATCGGACTCAAGATTCGGTCTTAAGTCCTGGCAAGCAGAGATCAGGTTGAGACGGACGTGCCCACACACTATTGAGATCAGGACTTAAGATTCGGTCTTAAGTCCTGGCACGCAGAGATCGGGTTGAGACGGACGTGCCCACACACTATTGAGACCAGGACTTCAGATCGGAGTCAGTTGCCGAAATACCTTCGAAACGTGAAGTTGTGCTTGCCACTATTGCTGTTTGTCTTGTGGTGAAAAAGTAAAAGCAGCATCAAAGAAGGACAGAATGGGCAAAGCAGTGGCTCCTAGACCGAAAAAAAATACACTCACATGAATCTGTTAGAAGAGTTAAGGCTGTGTCCTGCCGATTGTTACAATTATCTGCGTATGGACGCCGATATTTACCATCAGCTGCCCTCAAATTGTGAGTCTACTTATTATGAAGCAAGATACCTTTATGAGACAGGCAATAACACCGCACGAACGACTGACGACGACGTTACGATACCTCACCACAGGAAGAAGTTATGAAGATCTTTAAGTTCTCTACGTGCATTAGCCAAAAAGGCTTTGGGTAAAATAATCCAGGAAACATGCAGAGAAAGACAAGGGAGCGGCCCTGCGAGGGCACCCCACAAAGCACAAAAAAAAACCCAACAACAACACACAATGGGGAGAGAGAGAGGGGGGAGAGAGAGAGAGAGAGAGAGAGAGAGAGAGAGGGGGGGGGGGTTGTTTGGTAAACATAAAGTATTTGGTATCATTTCGCAGTAAAATCCGACGACGAACACGATTCTGAAGTCAAAATTCCAATATTCTGAGTTTGAAACCCCACGATTTTGAGCCCCCTCTGGGCTGATCTGTGGACTGAAGCGAAACTATCAAGCACTGCTTGATATCCGTCAGTCCGCGATCAGTCCATCCGTTTGAGATAAATCTCAATGAGATTTCGCCATACTCGTTGAGATCTATCCTAATATCGGGACTCAAGTCCGGATCTTAAGTCCGATCTGAAAAGTGTATAGTGGCCTTTAGTGTTTTGCACACTTTAAAACAGTAAAAATGGGCTTTTTTTTTTTCCAAAGAAGCAATTCAAAATCCGGCGATTTGTCCAACAAACAAAAAATCAGCTCCATTAGGCTTAGAATGAAATAAGGGCCCGTGCAAAATTTCAAATAAATCCAATAGGAAGTTTTCGACAAAATCGATGTTGATCCCGCGCATTCTAAAAAGACGCACTATAATGCTACATTTTGTCTTTTCCGTACGAGGACTTGGCATTATACACGTTTTACGTTGGAGCACTAGAGATGAGTTGCAAATTTACACATGCATCGTGGTCTCCGATATCTGAGTGAAAATCGTATTGTCCTGCTGAAATGTAGAGAGCCAGGAAATAATGTTATAATGTGACAGTGTTAGAAATAGCTGCGCTTTGTCACGAGAATAAAAGAATAATACAAGAATTATGCCATTGTTTATCCTTGGCCACGGCGTATTGTAATGATAATAAACAGAGAGGATGGCTCATTCATTAGGCAAACCAGTGCTTTGTTTGAATTCTTTAGCAATGATGTGATAAAGAAAGCGGCAAAAATTTCCTTCTTTGCTCATTTTTATATAGTATGCACAGAAGCCGTGCATAAAGCTATTTAATAATACTAATAATAATGGATGGCATTTATATAGCGCATATCCATTTAAAATGCTCTATGCGCTTTACAGAAGCAACATGTCAACCACAGAGCAGAATGGAGCGCCGGCGAAGCGCTCAACACACTGCACTGCTTCTTTCTCTCTCCCTGTCTCGCTCACTCTCTCTCTCTCTCTACCTCTCTCTATCTCAGAACAAATTGTAACGCAGCCTGTTAGGCGCAGTTCACACAACAGTTCACAACTCACAACTCAAATAATATTTGAATATTTATTAATAATAATATATATTTAATAATGAATAATAAATTTTGTTGTTGCTGGTGGGGGGAAGATATGGATAAATTTTAATCTATAAATTTCAATTTACATGTATACATATTCACATAAACAGCACATATAATTATATTGACAAACACATCTGCAAACATAACATTATCTGTCACGAGTGGAGTGAGCGATAGTTAATAATTACGGGGGGAAAGGAGGAGAGTAAAATTAACGCACGTAGACAAGTAAGGGAAAGGTCATGTTATGAGTGGTGGGGGTCTGAATGAGGCGAGAGCGCTGTATTACTATCACTGCAAGTTAGAACGTCCTAAAGAGCGGACGCAAGAGAAAGCCCAGTGGGCGAACATAAGGGGAGCAGTCGGAAGACTAGTGAGAGAGTTTTTTCCAGTGATGACTGGTAGGTGAAACGATGATTGATAATTATGATTGATGTATTATATTCGTCTATTACCATGATGTAAATAAGTATATGTGAGGAATGTGGAAGCCATTGATATTGGATATAGCAATGTGCGCCATGAGCGATAGATGAAAGTTGAGTTCATGGATTTGTAGCACGAGTGAGTATTGTGTACTACGATGGAGGTGTGTTACCGTAAGATGTTGGTGAGTGAAATGTGAACTATTGTGTGTACGCTTCATGGGTTGTAAGGAGAGGTGGAGTGAATAGAAATGGTATGGTATTATACCAATGTAATGTTATTCTTGTAGGTGTCGGGGACGGGCCGAAGAGCCACCTCGGTGAGCACAGGGGATAGGCCAGCATAGAGCCGGGGGCCACACATAGGCCAAGAGTGAGGCTGTCGGTGCAGGACAGTAGAGGCACATAAAGTCGTGGCAGTCTGGCCACGGACAGGGACGTAGATATGAGCGTGAATGTGCTAATTGAAATGATAATGTATTATTGCCATGTTGATGGGCTATTGAAATGATAATGTACTATTGCCACGTTGATGGGCTATTGAAATGATAATGTACTATTGCCATGTTGATGGGCTATTGAAATGATAATGTGCTATTGCCCTGCTGAGGTGCTAGTGGAATGCTAAGGTGTTATGGCAATAGGAAGGTGATATTGAGAGACTGCGGTGCCAGTGAATTATTAATGTGCTATTAAGACCCTGAGGGGAGAGGCTGAGGCCGAAGTGTCTTTAGGAAGTAACTACCGGGTTGTGGATCCGAGGAAGAGTGCATGTGGGAATAAGGCCGTTGTACGGCAGTTAAATTCAAGAATATAATGTATGTAATTGCGCTATTATCTGTATAATTATGTTTAATAAATGTGTGAGGCTGATGGGTTGTTCTGTTAAGTGTTAAACTTGTTCGTTCGTGATTGTTGTCCTGTCATAACTTATTACATCTCCCAGTCTGGGATTTGTGACATTATCCACATACAGATCTGTACAGTACACATGTACGCGGTGCATTCTCACAAATACATATATATTGTAAACACCTCCGGATATTATATTATTTTACATGGACAATTTATCATGACTCCTATTACAAACCAGAACAGAAGCGCTACAGATTAGATAGCCATTATGAATACTAAACTTGCATTTGGCCTCCAAATAATTCAAGAAATAAGAGAACTCCAACTACTGTAGTCTTTGGGAGTTGATATTAAACTCCAATACTGTTATCTTTCGGACTACGTAACTTTTATTTTATTTCATCCAGAGAGACGCTTCACATTACATAATTATATGTGGTGTGGTAAAAGCTTTCCTTTCACGTGACACGCGATCCCATTTTCCACCTCAATTTTATGACATCAAAAGATCAAGGTCTGTCAGCATGATGAGAAAGGGACGTTCCACGATAGATTTAATGCGCTTTCATGGATTTTCTTGCGAGTGAGATCAGCAAGACTGTCTTCCGTCGTCGGAAAACAGATTACAATAATACAAACAGGATAGCCCAGGCGTACAAAAAAAAAAAAAGAAGAAAGTGTGCTTTTCTCGGCACCTTGATTAGTGTTTTACACGATGATGTTAATGCTGTATCGGAAAGTGCCGTCAAATTCCCCAAAGATGACAGAGGAAAAAGAAAATGAAAACACTAGCAGGAAAAGCTAGAACAAGTTAAACTATAAAACTCAGCGTGAAAAAAGGTTGGGGAAATTATTCTCGCTCAGCAAACACGAATATAAAACCACAATTAATTTCGTCCACCCATCATATTCTCAAGTCTTGTTATCGGGTAACCATTTTAATGAAATCATCTGGTTTCTTCGAGCAGTCATCATAAAACTAGATCCAAAGACAATAGAACCGTGCACTGTTACCAATCTGTGCTTTTCTAAGATCCCAACTTGCTGAAAAATTCTTGTCAGTGAATTGGACAATTTTTACAGGTCTGCGGACACGATGAGAAGTCTGTTTACCTGAACACGTCTTTCGAATAATAAATTTCATCTTCTGGTTTCAGAATAACCCTTTAGCCTCGGCCCGCACCAGCCGATTCTGATTGGCTGACCAGTTGACGCCACGACATTGAATTTCAATGAGAAAAAATAAAATAAACAACTAGTTGGCTAGTGGGCGAGGTCTCAGTGAAATTCGATGTCTTGATGTCACTTCCAACTAGCTGGTCTAGGCTTAGAACATCTCCTAATGTGACGGATGTCTCCACTCATGCGTTTTAGCCCTCGGGAAAGGGGGCAATAAATCCTGCATTCAATTTTATGCATGGACATAAAAGCGGAGTGTCATCCCCTTGTTATCACACTTTCAATCGGAAATGGTTTTGTCCTTCATAGAAACCTTTATTTTTTGTACTTTCACAATCATGTATTCTATGGCGCGGCGGTGCCCACACTGGGTTCCACGGAACTTCAAGGTTCTACGAGCCTTGTTTCAGGGTTCCACAAAAGTTCCACAAAATTGCTATGTCACATAGGACATTTCGGGCAAGCCCAGAATAGGGCGTGACCGGTACTGGTACAGGTCACTCCCGGGTGCGTTTTGTCACCGGGCTCTTCAATATCACTACTTTGTTACAAGGACACGCATATCCGTACAACATGTTGTGCACACAATTCGATGACGTAGAACACACAATGTGAATGAATCTTCTTCCCTCATAGAAGAGCGCTTACATTTTAAACCAATCAGGTAGAGGTACCCCAGCCCACAACATGTTGTAGTGCATACAACATGTTGTACGGACATGCACTTTGTTGTTACAAAGGTTCATTTGCTCCAAAACTTCGTGAAACGCTGGTGTAGATTATCTTTATGGTGGCCTGATAAAGCCTGTTATATGGGAATGCGAGTGAGCTTATCACTTCTTGAAACTGATCGAAACAAAGTCCTCACCTCAGTAATTAATCTTAAAACATAAATACATAACAAACAAAAAAAATGTGCACACGATACTTAGTCATTCTAATTCCTTAAAAACTATGAGCAGTGTGAAAGGGAGGAAAGCTGAAACGAAATCTTAAAATGTAAATCTGCTGTATGACCTGCTAGAACAGTGGTTCTCAAAATCCCAGACCACATTCTTCCCCGTGGGACCCTAGGTTTCCTCAGTTCCTCTCCCGATTTGAACTAATTTTTTTTTTGTCCACGACTTTGCTTTACGGTGGTAATTATTGAAACAATTTACGAAACCAAATTTCTTTATTAATTGCAGACACATTAAAAAATACACCCGTATTTCAGTGGATCATAAAACTTCTATTTAACCCCTCGCCTGCCACACAAATTTCCACTCATATGCCGGGTCTAAAAGGGTACAAAAACAAGCAAATCTCAAAAATGTACACACCAGAAATCCCACACTTTTAAAATACATGCAAATGACGCAAATAAGTATGGGAACTAATCAGGAAATACACAACAATCATAATTCGGGAATTGTCTCCACAATAATTACGATCACTCAAGACATGCATACGAACTAGGCCCCGAACAGTTCTGGGCACATGGCAGGTATAGTAAGATTAGACAGCCAGGAACAATTTCGGGCGAAGCAGGGAAGAGGTTTAGTGAATAGAGTACATGTATGCTTTCCCAGTCTGGAGTTCCTCCTCTGACTGAAATTCGTCTCCGAACCCTTCCCTTTAGATCTGAAATTCCTCCTCTGGAAACTAGGTACCTCCCGTTTGAGAATCCCTCTACCTGAGAGTCGACTTGCCAAAACATTCAAAACCTATGGATTTTTTTTTTTTTTTTCGTTTTTCTTGTAATGTTCAGAATTTGATAGATACGCAAACTAGTTAAAAGAGACATAATTATCGGAGTATGATTATAGGCAGACAGCCATTTTACCCTCAAAAGGCAATTTCGAACTTTATTATTTTTTTTAACCAATCAGACTGGCAAGAATGACAAATTTCACACCGTCGGCACGGACATTTTCTACCAATCAGCTTGTGAAAATGTAATCACCTGGCCAGATGAATATTTTAGCGTAAAAATAACCACCTGGCCAGAATAATGGTTTCCTTAAAATTATATAGTACCATCTTATTACAAAGTGAGTTTAGTTGTGCAGCTCAAATTTATGTATGCGGAACTTGGCCTACAATGTAAGGTAGATAGATAGATAGATAGATAGATAGATAGATAGATAGATAGATAGATAGATAGATAGATAGATAGATAGATAGATAGATAGATAGATAGATAGATAGATAGATAGATAGATAGATAGATAAATAGATAGATAGACAGACAGACAGGCAGAGACAGACAGACAGACTGATAGATAGATAGATAGATAGATAGATAGATAGATAGATAGATAGATAGATAGATAGATAGATAGATAGATAGATAGATAGATAGATAGATAGATAGATAGATAGATAGATAGATAGATAGATAGATAGATAGATAGATATCCTGGTAAAGACTTCAGATTTAAATTCTTCCACTTGAATAATTTCCACAGTGTATCTGCTCAACTTACTGATGTCGGGACAAAAGCTGACTGTGGTAGCTCTGCCCTTTGCTGCACGCACCACCTTCCGCAACAAGATCAACACTGCCATCATCGTCATCATTGTGTTGTTAACCTTCGGCGCCCACATCTACATTCCTCTCACCTACGTCATCGTACACAGAGGGGGCGGGGTTTACCGGTAGGCGTGGTCTATGAGAAGTGAGATTGGTGAATGGCTTATGTTGATTGGTTGGTTGGTTGATTGGCTGAAAATGTTTGGTAGTCTAGCTTGCAATGTTCTTCTGTTATCTATTTGATCATTTAATGTGTTTTGGGTGGTGCGTACGTTTGCTAGAGGGGGTAATAAACAGTAATACTACGTTTTGTTGTTGTTGTTGTATTTTCAGGATAAACATTCTCTCCTTGGTAAATTCATGTACACAAATTTGGTAGGCCTTCAAAACCGTTTTGCTTTTAGCAACAATTATTTTATCATTTAAATTGCTATAATAGGCAACGAGATTGCTTCATAACATACAGTTTTTTTCGAGGTCGAAGTTAAGTTGAAAAAAACTTAAGTTTATATTTACTTCTGCGAGGGCTATAGTCATTTCGCTATCGACAATCTTTATCCTATGGTATTGATATGCAGACATTTTTTTTTTTTTTTTTACAAAGAAAGGGAATCCAAATAATCGACATGTGGCGCTCAACGGTGAATACAGCAACATTACAAACGTTACTATTCTCCACAGCCTGATATTACAAATGTTACTAACAGGCACGACCTGAGATTGCAGACATTACTATTCTTCATAGCCTGACATTACAAACGTCACTACTTTCCAAGCCTGACGTTACAAATATTACTGTTCTCCACAACCTGACATTACAATTATTACTACTCTCCACAGCCTGGTATTACAAATGTAACTATTCTCCACAGACTGATATTACAAATGTAACTATTCTCCACAGACTGATATTACAAATGTAACTATTTTCCACAGCCTGGTATTACAAATGTTACTACCCTCCACAGCCTGACATTACAATTGTTACTACTCTCCACAGCCTGGTATTACAAATGTAACTATTCTCCACAGACTGACATTACAATTGTTACTACTCTTCACAGCCTGGTATTACAAATGTAACTATTCTCCACAGACTGACATTACAATTATTACTACTCTCCACAGCCTGGTATTACAAATGTAACTATTCTCCACAGACTGACATTACAATTATTACTACTCTCCACAGCCTGGTATTACAAATGTAACTATTCTCCACAGACTGACATTACAATTATTACTACTCTCCACAGCCTGGTATTACAAATGTAACTATTCTCCACAGCCTGACATTACAATTATTACTACTCTCCACAGCCTGGTATTACAAATGTAACTATTCTCCACAGACTGACATTACAATTGTTACTACTCTCCACAGCCTGGTATAATGTAACTATTCTCCATAGACTGATATTACAAATGTTACTAATATCCACAGCCTGATATTACAAACGTTACTACTCTCCACAGCCTGAGCTACAGTCGTCTATACAACGACTACAAAGACCATTTTGAAAAGGCTTCGGTGGCGTCCAAATTTGTGTTTGCTTTCCTACCTCTCATCGTCAGTCTATTGGCTAACCTGGTGTTACTGGCTTTCCTAAAACGTCACAACAAGAATACAGAGGTAAGGGAAACGAACTGGCCTCGGACATTTGGTAGGAACAAGGATTTGTCTTTCCTGAGTCATGGTTTTGAATAGATTTCGCCGTAAAACGTAATTTTTCTGGGAAATAATACATTGCTACTGTGGTATGTGGTATTTTGGCATTCAGTATTTTGTTTTAAAGGAGCGTAGAAGAGCAAACCGTGTTCCAATCACAGTGCGGAACTGTGAGGGACAGTTATACTGACCCGCCCCCAAGACCGTGGAAGGAAGGGAAAGAAGGGTATAAAACCCCGGGCCTGTCAAGCCCCAAGCACTGCGTCTCTTCCCCCAGTCGAGAGCAGGTGTGTGTATGATTGAATAAACGTGTTTTGTGCCCTACATTAGACTTACATTCTTTTTTGACAGTCGAGAGCAGGCACTGCGTCTCTTCCCCCAGTCGAGAGCAGCTCTTCTACGCTCCTTTAAAACAAAATACTGAATGCCAAAAATACCACATACCACACTACGTTACGGTGGTATCCCCAAAGCTACCCTGTCTCTAGTATGCACATAAATATGGGCTAACTTTCAATACTATCAGTACTATTAAACAAACAAAGAAACGAACAAACAGCTAAACCTGGTCTTCTTTCTTACACTACGTTCCGGTCGTTCGTATGTGTCTCCTTATTTGCCCAGCTGTCGTCTTATTTATTGTATCTAGCTTTACCATCACTTTTTTGTGTCCATTCACTTGTAGGTAATGAGAGCCACTAACAGTCAAGGTCAGTCTCTGAGTCGCCAAGATCGACAAGTGTCCCTCATGGTGCTGGTGTCCAGTCTGTCCTTCACCTTGCTGTGTATACCGGCCAACACCCACCTCCTGGTCACCACTTACACCAAGGGATACGGGTACTATCAGAAAGAGCACTATCTCTTCCTTGTGGTACATGAGGCATTGCTGGGCCTTCTCACCCTCGGGTATGAATCCTGTACTTGCTGTTTCATTTCCAGTAAAATATCGTGAGCTTTTGTGAGCATATTTCCGTATTAAAAAGTAAAATAATGGCTCCACGATCTGGGGGCGGGGGTCCTGGGAGGATGCACTGGAATTTCATGAAAGAAAAATCCAAAGTAGTAAGAAAGTACGAAGAAAAAACACGGGTATTTTATACCCGAATGGTCGAATTGGGTTAAAACATGCTATCTGATGCCCTAGGCTCTGTATTTGAGGTACTTTCTAATTCAATAAAGAAAATGTTTTTTAGCGATAAATACTTATATTTCTGTATTGGTGTGGCCACTTTGAATCTCTTTTGTACGTTTTACAATTTTTTTGTAATTCAATGTCAGTTTGGACACCACAGGGTTAATCAGCCACTGTGCGCGAAATATCATGAAGATCTTTGTCTTGGACCTCAGTCTAAGGCTGTTGGTCCACACTGTGGATGAAAAAAATTTTAGCTTTTTTATTTATCAGTTTTCCATTTCCCCCCCTAGGGATATCACAAATTTCCTGACCTATCTGTTCCTGAGTTCAGCCTTCAAAGAGCAGCTGTTCACGGCCTTCAAGCCTCTGTGTGTAGTGTGTAGACGTGGCAACACCAGCGCCAGTCCCTATGCGTGTTCATCGAACGCCTCCAAGATGTGCTGTGAGAAAAACACAAGCTTGAGTAACTTTGAGAGCTCTGCCCCGGCCTAATCAACAACGATTCACACCTGGAAAGTGGGGGAGTTAGATAGAGGGCTCTCATCTTGTGAATCAGAATATCTCAGATATTACTGTGATTTACGTTTGACCGACGCTCAGACATTTGCGATGGCCTCTGGCACTATCCACCCGACTTTTGCAAGGTCAGCTTTAAAAGAAGAAAAAAAAAACCATACTTGGACAGAGGAACTTACAGAATAGATGCAAGCGAACTGTGATAGACCATTTGATCACCAATGAATTTTAAAACTTTTAAAATTCCTATCCCGTTCGATGATAAATTTTTTTACAAATGATGTAAAATGAGGTCTTCTGTTTCCATAAAAAAAGAGGAAGAAATTGCTGACCTTTCTCGTTAATTAAGCGATTTATGCCCGGGACGGTCTGTTACTGATTCCCACTGGATGGTGCTGCATTGCGTCAAGTGTGTCTTCGGTCTGTTTCGATTCAATGTGTGAGGTCTGTCTTTTCGCCAACTGACTCAAGACAGTCTTGACGCGCCCGAACTAGTAAGACAGACTTGTTACCAGTGCCCCAGGTCACGGATAACTCCGTAGTTCACATCTCACACACACACAAAAAATAGACCAGAAACAGTGCGCCACTAGTCTAAGTCTAAGCTTAGCCCTTCACAGTGAGTATAACCATGACTCTCTGGAGTAAAACGTAGAATGACGCCGGACGAGGCTGTAATTCCACACCCTAGCTTCATATTATTATGAAGAGGTGTACCTCAAACCATACTGAGTGCAAAGTCCGTACTTTTGAAAGAAAAAAAAAGGGGGGGGGGGAGGGAATTCTGTTATTATTATTATCATTATTATTGATATTATTAATTTATTATTTACGATAAAGTAAAAAAAAGTCTATAATGTAATGTTCACCTGTTGTTTTTTTTAAACACTTATGAGCCCTCGGTTTTAAATATTTGGAAACGGAAGGTTGTATTTGATGATACCGACCTTCTGAGAGGCCAGCAATCACTAAGTCAACTTATTCACCAGTGTCCGTTTTGATTTTCAACTCCTCATACCACCCGGTCCATCAGTATTTGCTGTAAGTGAATCATTGGCATCAAACGTTGAACTTCTTGCGTGCACTTAGAAAGGAAAACAATAAACAACGGCAACAACAACTTATTTCTATGAATTAAGTTAAATATTACAAAATTTGAAATTAGTTAGAAATATCTCATTGCTGTCAGAAGAACACTATAAATGAAGCTGTTGTTAGAGGGACGTACTGCCCCGAAGCATTTCCTCCAGGGAACGTATTACCAGTCTAACCGGTATAATATTATTATATAAATTTATTTTTATTAGGCATTTAAGCATTGGAGAACTCAAGTTTATGACATGAATCGTATTTTGAAATCAGCAATTTGAGGTTCAAGACACCAGATTGGATTGACCGTGTCAATCATTACATTAATGTCGGTTTGAATGATGTAAAATTAACCGCTCAGCAATTAATCACACCCAGGTATTCTCCGGGATATTCACTCTAGTGCTAATCCATTTAAAAGGGAAAAAAAATTGAGGGCCAAAATGAACAAGAAAAGGGGAAACTTACCACAAAACATCTTTGAAACATTTTTATGTCCTAAAACAATCATTCTAAATGCATCCCGAAAAGTGTGACAATAGAAGAAATCTACAACATTGAGCAATTTTCAGAGAAAATGTCAATTTCTCACCTGGACCTGATAAATGGAAGTCCTAATCTGGTAACTTGTGTAAACACAGAAATATTTTAACGCACAAGGATGTCCACTTTACGCTGAGGGCGTCGTTCAATGTTATTTTATTTTATTTTTTGGTTACTTCCGTCCTTTAAGTGTAGAATAGACATAAGTATTTGTTATGAATTACAATATTGGCAGCTACAACAGAGAACATGTCTATTGGCATATTGATTCTTTTTTAAATTGATGATTTGTTCCGTTACTGTTCTTGTGAATATGAATCTTTTTGCATATATAGACATAAATAATGTTTGTGGACGTGATATTGTTCATTCATTTTTGCTATGGATATGGAATTGTATGTTTGTTCCGGTGTTTCTTATGTCTATGAATGAAAATGACTATGTCCTGTTGCCTGTTTTCTTTGTTTTGGGGTAAAAAGGAACGATATCTCCATAGATAGGCACACTTTTCATTTCGACAATTTTTTTTTTTCATACTTCTTAAAGAACAAAATTTAGGCCGTTGAATACGGACATTAACCAAACTGATTTTCCCAGCTATTTCTTGTTTCTAATCTAGTTGAGCCTTTGTGAGAAAGAAATTAGTTTTTTTGTTTTTTTTTAAATTTCGTATATATAGGAGGAAATTGGAATTTGGCATTCAAGCAAAACCAAATCGAAAATGGTCATTAAAAGTATTTCGCTTGGAAAATGAATTTTTTCTTTTTCTTTTTTTCTTTTTTTTTTTCCGTCCTTTTTGTCTTTGCTTTCCTCGCTGAAACTCACGAACGTGTCTGAGTGTGTATGATCATCATTACAGGACATAGTTCAACTGTGCACAGATTACGACATTATTGTAACATCCTAGTTGATGATGGAATAAACGATTTAAAGTAGCGCTCAGTTTTAGTTTTCTTTGACAACAGCCTTAAACTTCTTACAGATCTTATATATTCCTTGTTCCCTATTCTTTCTATTCTTTCACAACTAGACTACATAGTATTACTGCAATTCCTTTCCATACCCAGCGAGATGCAGATTAGTTATCCATGTCACACCTTGTATTTCGTCTGTGGAAGATTCGTTACGTGCATGACAGAGAACTGAATGAGACATGAGTGGGAATTGGAACTATCTTTCAAGGATAATACGACTAATGTTTCAGAGATGAGGCTTGGGTTTTCCAACTACCTCGAGAAGTCGATAAGTTTGGCTCCCGTGACAAGTTTGTTTCACTTACATCACTCCAAATTGTGGTGTTGACCGTGATGCTTTGCACACCATTTCCGGGCCCGCTCCCCCTCCCCTCCCTCCTCTCAAATTTCTCACGGTCGCGTTTTTCGGCAGGGTGGCTGACCATGCGCACTTGAAAAGGCTTGTTTTTGGCACAGCGGCAGAACATGCGCACTCTTGGGAGAGCGAATCATAGGGCCTTGGAATTTACACGAAAGGCGAAATAAAATTGAAAATGTCAGAGGAACACAAATTCAGTGACGTCATGTGCAACAAACCACTATTATATTTTAACGTCAAAAGATGGACTATAACAACGAAAAAAAAGCAAAAACAAATCTTCCATGGTGACACTCCAAATTTATTACAAAGCCGTCTATCGTTCCCAGGCACTTTTGTTATGTTTAAGACAATTGCGTGAAACTGAATAACTAAAGTATTCATCATTGTCTGTACACTTGGAGGGTGCCATGGAAACTGTCGTAACTCCACTTTTTGTTTTTAATTGAGATACTTGACATGCTTGTGGCCCATTATAGCCTCCAGGTTGTGTGGCAAGTTCGGGGGTGGGAGGGGGGGGGGCGGGGGCTGCTAAATGCTGAAAACTACGAGTTAAATAACTTTTTTTGTTGTTTTCTTTTTTTTCAATATTGTAACTATTAAGTCTGATAAAGAAAGTTGTTCAATTCTTTGCTTTTCCTGAAAAGAATTGTAAAAATCCAGTTTAAAATGTGGTCCTGGACCTGCTATTTTAAATAAAATAAACAAAAATTATACAGTGGATTGGTTTCGCTTGACAACATAGAACTTGCAATTTTTTAAAATACTGTTACCCAAAAGAGCGACGGAGCACTGCATGGTGGTCTCCGTTGTAAATTAGATGATGTGAAATGAAACACTTATGATATCCTGCGTTTTATAGGTACTGTTTGTTATCTTTTTGCCTGATTCAAGACAAGTTAGTTAGTGTCGTCGTGTCCATGGGCCTTCCCGGCAAAACTCAGACTCAGTTGTGTGACTTCTCTCCTTACACTCTAGGCAAATCAACGAGACCAGATACCCAAATTTATCAAAATCATTTTCAAGCGCAGTGTTATCAAAGATACTAGAACTGATAAGATAAGACAGACAGTGCTTTTAGCGTGCACAGATTTCGAACCGCCCACCTAGCGGCAAACGCGAGGAAGTCATGAAAAGTGTCGTTTTATACTAAGCCAAATAAGGAAAATATTGAATTTTGTTCACTGTTCAGCTATCACTATAGGCCCTGACTGACGCCACTTATTGTGGAATTATAACCTCAATCGCTGAGGGAAAACTCTGGCTACTTTTTCTTTTTTTTTTTTTTAGACGCAGAAGCACTGTCACAATTTTGCATCATTAATTTACCATTAGATCCACATCAAGCATGGAGGTACTAATAACATGTTATTAATAGCTCCATGATATCAAGCATTCTTTTCATATTATGCGCCATGGGCCCCGTCCCTGATCAGCGCGCAAATTGTGTGCACGGTTTTGTTTTGTGGTGTGAAGAAGACAGTGTCTCACCTTATCGTTTCTAATATCCTTGGTATTACTTCCCCTGCCACCCGGAACAACCCCCCCCCCCCTCCCCAACCTTTCCTTCCCAAACACAAACCAACAAGAGAAAATATAATCAATTTAAAATGAAAATATTGTAAATAAAAGGAAAATAAAATGACATTAGAATAAAATAAAACAAAATAGAATAAAAAATAAGATAAAATTTGAAAAAAAAAACGCACAACTAAAATTCAAATACAAGTTTTAACATCTAGTTCCATAATAACTGGGCAAAATTCACAACGTTCGCTACAAAATAATTTGGAAAATCACACGAGAGGTCGACTACCTCTTTGCTTAACAACGACAACAAAAAAGATATTGTTCCTTGCACGCAACTTACGACCAGTCAAGGGTGATTTCTCCCCCCTACACTACCCCACAAATACACCAACAGAGGCTCACACTAACTACCCATGACTCAGTAACTAAATAATTAATACGATGTCAAGCAGGTCGCGGGGCGCGGCAATTCGGGTAGAATCAATCGCCCATAATAATAATTATTTCAAGACAGTTTTCAATATTTTTGCATGGCAGGAAAGACAACTCTATAAATCCTGAAACTTTCTATTTTAATGGTAATTTCCCTTGAATTTGTCTCTCCATCGAAAGCGTCACCTCTTTTGTTCCTCAGTACCACCTGCTGCTGTCCACAATCATACTATCCTTTGTTCCCCTCCCACCCTCCCCCCCAACCAAAACCACCTACCATCCTCTCCACCCAATTCTAACTCAGCACCTACCCCCCTCCGGGCCCACTTGTGGTCGATTTGTTTTTTTTCTACCCATCCCCAACATCAGCACCGTGTATGCCCTCGACAAGATGACACCTGTCAGCCACGGCTTCACACTATACAAACCATAGCCTTTGATCTCCGAATTAGCGGTGGTGAATGCGTTTCATTTGACACGAGCTTTATTACCGTTACTCTTTGATGAGCGTTCAACACACAGAGCTAAACATTTGAGTGGTTATAGCGCTAAAACAGGGCGCAGAAGCTTCACACCCATTGCGGTGAAGGTGTTTTATAACTGTTGAACGCTTATTTACGTTGACAAATTTTATGAATGAACTTTATATCTGCGCGAACATGTGTGAGATGGAGATCAAACAAGGTAAATATAAAACAAAAAAGGAAGAAAAAAATGCGCGACATAAGGGAGGTTGAGCCTGTGAATGTGACAGTATGGAAGCTGAGTGGTGAATGAAAGTATTTCATATCTATCTATCTTATCTATCTATCTATCTATCTATCTATCTATCTATCTATCTATCTATCTATCTATCTATCTACCTATCTATCTATCTATCTTATCTATCTATCTATCTATCTATCTATCTTATCTATCTATCTATCTATCTATCTATCTATCTATCTATCTATCTTATCTATCTATCTATCTATCTATCTATCTTATCTATCTATCTATCTATCTATCTATCTATCTATCTTATCTATCTATCTATCTATCTATCTATCTATCTATCTATCTATCTATCTATCTATCTCTAACTATCTATCTATCTATCTATCTATCTCTATCTATCTATCTATCTATCTATCTATCTATCTATCTATCTATCTATCTATCAGTACGTCCATCCATCCATTGCCAGTCCGACCATCTGTTGGTCTGTCCGTCTGTCTACATCTGTTTTTCTGTGTGCCTGGCTGTTTGTCTATTGTTTATCTGTCAGGTTTGCATATTTCTCTGTCTGTGTTTTTTTCTTCAAGTTTCATGCTGAGAGAGACAGATAGGCAGGCAGAATGAAAAGATGACAGACAGGTCAGATGGATAGATAGACAGACAGACAGGGACGGACAGACAGACAAACAGGCAGGCAGACAGGGACAGACAGAAAGACAGACAGACGGGACAGACAGACAGACAGGCAGATAGACAAACAGGCAAGCAGGCAGACAGACAGGGAGACAGACAGGCACGCAGGCAGACAAACAAACAGACAGACAGAAAGCAGGCAGATAGGCAGACAGGCAGGCAGGCAGACAGACAGGGACAGAAAGACAGGCAGGCAGGGACAGACAGACAGACAGCTGGCAGACAGATAGACACAGACGGTCAGACAGACAGACAGACAGACAGATAGATAGATAGATAGATAGATAGATAGATAGATAGATAGATAGATAGATAGATAGATAGATAGATAGATAGATAGATAGATAGGCAGATAAACAGACAAATAGATAGATAGATAGATAGATAGATAGATAGATAGATAGATAGATAGATAGATAGATAGATAGATAGATAGATAGATAGATAGATGGATAGATAGATAGATGAGAGCCAGACAGGCGGACAGACATAGCTTCAGTGCCGTGTGACGCATCCCCGGGGTAAAAATAAATTGTGTCACGCCCATAATTTATTCCTAAGCATTGTCAAAATGACTGGAGTGTTTCATCGGTGGGGTTCATGTATGATTTGAGGTCTTTATTTTAGGAGGTTCGCTGCCCTTGGCATTTACACCTCACTTTACTTGTTTTATTATTTCTTGTTCTGGCGGGGGGGGGGGGGGGGGGGGAGATGATATGGATAAATTTTAATCTATTAATTTCAAATTTTGCCCGGGCAGCGGCCTTTCGGCCTGCTCTTTACGATTTCCAACTGCCAAGGTATCTTTAACGTGCGCAACGTGCACACGGGCCCTCCGAATTTTTTCGTCCTTATCCGAGAAGACTAGGTACTCGATCCTACCCCCCAATAGGACCAGGGACTTGAAAATATGAGAAAAATCCAATTTCCAAGAACTACTCGATCCTACCCCCCAATAGGACCAGGGACTTGAAAATATGAGAAAAATCCACTTTCCAACATGCCTGCACTGCCCGGGTTTAGAACCCGGGACCCTTGGCATGAGAGGCGAGCACCTTTGGGGTTAATGTATCATAAATTTCTCTCTTTATGTACATGATCATAACTAGTAAAATTAAGCTCATTGCAGCAGCTGGTTTAGTCAGTATCATTATTGTTTGAACTCAGCAGGTAGTAAAATGTTCAGTTGATGTTGTACTTCCCTTCCCACCACTTCTTAGACAGTGGGGAATTCAAGGGCCGAAACAAGTGTTTGACTTTAGTTCTCTCCATCTGAATTATCCCCAGTTGTCTCACTCAATTATTTTCTGAACAGCTAACCTTTCCGGTAACTCATTCTTTGCAAAATCAAAACCAAGGCAGGAAATAAACAAACACACAATCAAATAAACAAACATACATGTACAAACAAACAACAGGAATAATTTCCTTACTCGTGAAACAGGAACTGAGTACCACGCATTATTTTTCACTCACTGGCCTAAAAACTCAGTTCCGTATCTCGACTACGTATACAATTTTTCACCTATAATATTATTTCCCCCCATTTACGGAAACATTAATTCAGGATTGAAAATAAAGCAGGGTAAACTCTAAACAGAAAAAATGAAACAAAGAACCAACAGATTCGACAACAAACAAAACCTTAAATTTTAGGGAGTTAATACAGCCATTAAGTAACATCTTTCAATGTGGACAGTCCACATTCGACAATGTACGTATCATTCTTCAACACTACTCTTGTTTTTCAGCCTTCCTCTTCTCTACATGAGGGCGAAATTCGGATAAATATATTTGTGGAAAAGTAACAGGAAACAAAAACTAACACACCCATCCGCTCAGCAAACATGTACACTTTCATAAGGCTACAAACTGTACATGAATTTAACCAGGCACGGAACATCTTACCATACATAAAACCCGCGGGCAACGTAATCAGGCACTTCATTTCCCAGCCCCCTGTTCATACCTACCCCCGCCGCTCCTTTGAAGTCTAGCGGGCCTTTGTAGTCGAGACGGGGCCCGGGTTTTTATCTTCGCCTTTGAAGCTGCAATAACAAAGCGTAAGACCGCCAGTCAACGATTGTAGATCACTTCTAATGGGAGAGAACTTGTTGATGTGCGCCTGGCGAAGGGGAGCTGACTCTGGGCTAGGGTTTTAGCAATGCTGTGGTAGACCGTAGAGCGCTGGGCTTGAAGTTAAGAGAGGAGAGACGTGACATATTGCACTGGGATATGGTGCGGTGTGGGTCGGGCAGACAGCCCTGTGGTGGTGTTTGGACTAACTAAAACTTAATAAAGCAATGAATGGTGTGGCATAAGGAAGCAAATATCGTGTTACAATAGCTCAGGATTATAATACAGAAGTTGTGTTACAATTTTCAACATTGGTGATTCGAAAGGAACTTGTGTAGGCTATTACTCTGGAATGATGCAGCTATTATGGTAAGTGTTAATTAGATCTAGATCTAGATCTAGATCTATATAGATTTCTAGTTTGACATTTAATGAAGAAAAATAAAGCTGTAGTATTTTTCCTTCTTAAAATCTGCGAATCACAGAGACAGACTCACTTTCGTGTTTTTTTTTTTCTTCTGCCTCAGTGTTAAGTGCAACTTTAATTTAAAATTCAATTCATTCAATTTCGTGATCTGCCAAATCAATGAAACTTTCCACTGGAAACGATGTGATTCAGGATTGTGGATAGTGTGAACTAAATGCACATGCCGTTCTTATCTTAGCGCATGATTAAACGTCACGTAAGACTGAAACTATTTTCCAGTATTAAAATGTTCTGTGGGTCTGTGGATATTAGACTAGGCTATTATAATCTCAATAAATGGTCAGTCTTCCCTTCCCCCATTCGTTACTCGCACGCTTAAGAAACGTACAGTAAGTAAAAGTAGTATTTTCCCGAAATAAATTGCAGGACTAGAGATCTAAATCTAGATCTAGGCCTAGATCTATATAAAACTTTATATACCAAATGGAACAGTCATACAATTTCCTGCAAGAACAGTTAATATGAAAGTGAATAATGAAAGAACTGAAAAGTTGATGGCCTGAAGGACCGAATGAGAGCCAAATATTGATAAAGCTGAACTAACAAACTCGTCTAGCCTTTTGTTCTTTCTTTTGTTTTTCTCCGTTTTCCGAGCTGTTTGATGGAGAGTGTGTAATGTCTACCATGTAATTTGTCCGTTTCGTCCATGTGCTTGTATACTTATGGCATTGTAGGTCTACATATCTGAGATGAAAGTCCGACACTGCAGAAGCAATGGTTTTCAGTTAGTGCGATGAAAGGGAGGTGAGATCTTTGTTTCCCGGGGGCCTCAGCCCAATACAGTTGGCCTTCCTCTCACAAAAGATGGGCTTTGGCAGAAGAATTCAGAGGTCCAAATGCCAAGGGCAGTGATCCTCTTAAAACACAAAGACCCCAACCCAAGAGTTCAGAATGTGCTTGTGCTAAAAACAGTAGGCCTAACTGCCCAGAGCAAGGCTTTTGGCCATCGGCAGACAAATTTCAGAAAGTCTGCATCGTTGGTTATTCCGCAGGTAACAAAGAGTTTAGAATTGTCTATGGAATTGTTTGCAAGGTGGACAAATTAAAAAAAAAAAAAGGTTTGAAACAAAGATTTGAGCAAATCGTGGAAAGTTTTCACCCAAACTCTTTTATGCAAGAGGTGCTTATTGTTTTGTGTTGTTATTGTTTTTGTCATATCATATGGTAACATTTTGTGCGTGTTTGTCACGCGGATGATTATTACTCATCATTGCTCACGAGCACACACATATAGTGGTTATTTTAACACCAAGACGGATCATTATTTTATCCTTTACCTTTTTCTTTGTTATAATGATCACAATTTTTATATTCAGTACGGGGTAATGAAGCACAATAAAATGATTTTAAAAAAAGAAAAAAAACTGCATCAAGAGACACGAGCAAACAGGTAATTCAAGCCAATTCTCTATCGTCGGTGCCGAGTCTTTGATCTTACTGTCACCTTTGTTGGATGCTCACGGGCCGCCTTTGATGTCCCTCTCTTGCCGGCCTCGGCGAGGCATCGTCCCGTGAAGCGCGCACGCGCTCCATCACGAGGAATAAACAGGGGGTCCCTGTCTGGAGTCCTTTGATGTGAGCGCTCCTCGACATCTGTTACCGACTCGGCCGCCACCCTCCACTTCTATGGATGAGGGCGGGCGACTCGTGGACTTGCAAAACGATACTACACGACACCCGATATCTTTCTACATTATTATTCTACATTATAATATAATCAGAAACAGGAGAGGGAGGTCGGCATGTTTTGCCAGAGTGACACTCAGATAAAGCACCACTTTTCTGTTGTTTTCAATTGTTTTTTTTTCTTCTGAAAAAGTTGGTATCACTACCGAGAATACAGACCCAGCCAGTGGAGAGGGTTAGGGTAAAAATGGTTATTGGAACTCTCTCTCAGTCAGATCTCACGTCCTTGAAGATGCTGACTCCTACACATACAAGCTTTTCTCTAATCTGAGGGCCAACCCCTGACCTTGCATTCCGTCTCAATACTGTACTACCTTCTCCACGTACTTTGGGAAAAAAAAAGGTTAAAAATCTGCACCAGCCTGAGGTAAACAATGTAATTTCTGCGCCCCAGCTTTTGCTTGTAATGTAAGACCTTTACTGTGTGCTTACTTTTTATCCCCTTTGTTGTCCTAAGGCAGTACTGCATATGGGACCAGCCATCGTGAACACGTGTCTCCTTAACTGATATCAAACATTTCAAAATTGAGATCACCCATTGTCTTTGAAACCTATCCAGTGTTTTCAAATGTGTGATCGTCTTTCTGTCTGCTTCTTTGCCATGGGGAGGGCAGTAGTGAATCCACCATTCTTGATCTTAGATACCGAATTCAAGCACCCAGCTCATCAGAACCACCTCGGTTCCATTAAGCTTTCAAAATTCAAATTTATAGTTGGTATCGATACTTCACTTGAGTGTACACGTCCAGGCTTGTAATTCAAAACCTCTCATCCATATATATACATTACAATCCTTCCTTTCTGGGTACATAGTTGAAAAAGTATTGTCTCCCTATCTGGGTACATGGTTAAAACGAACCAGAAAAAAAAAAAGTCATTTTATTTGCTCTTAGTCTCGGGAGGTGTTGTTTTTTTTTAACTGCCCCCCCCCCACCACCACACACGCTACACTGGCCAGCTGCTCGCTCGTGGCCTCTCCTTGGTTCTGTGTCCTGTCCTCCGCCTAACCCCCTCTTAAAAAAAAACAACACCAACCAACCTTTCCCTCTCCCAGCTAAATGAATACTGTCAACAGTGTAATAATGCCATTTCAACAGCATCTAACAGAAGCAAAACGAATGATTGATAAGTTTCTAGGCGTGGTATTAAACGATTTCCCTCAGTTCTGTCATATACCAGTAATTTCTGAGCAGCATTGAGCCTAACCATATCAAGTTCCGCGTGTCAAACGATCGCATTCGTTTTTTGTTTTTTTTTTATTACACATTTTCAGGAGAAACAAGAAACTGAATTTATCCTTTCTCGGACTTAATAGTTGCGATATTTAAAAGAAAAAACAACAACAACTCTGTTTTACCTTAAGTTTCACAATCTGTAGGCTGTTTAGAGCTACAAGCATGCCAGATATCTCAATTTTCTCCAAATGTCGAGTTACGGTCATTTAACATGCGGCCTTCGGGATGCTCTGCCATGGAAGCCTCTTCCAAGTTATATAAATCACATTCCTAATTAATTCAAACAACCCATTTCTCTTTCCTCTCTCTCTCTCTCATCTCCCCCCCCCCCCTTTTTTTTTCAAATAAATGACAGTCATTAATTCGAGGGCCATTGAAGTTGTTTTTTTTGTTGCCGCACATGAAACAATGATTCATGATCAACCGAAATAGAATATTAATTTGTTTGTCAAGCGTATCTAGCTGCTTGTAAATGCTAATGCAAATTGCTGTAAAAAAAAAAACTATGCCAGCAAGTCCCACAAAGATTTGCTGCGGGTGTATCCCACAACCAGTCCATGCTGTTGTCTGGTTTTGGGGGTGGGGGGCTTTTATCTGACCTACTACTAGCTATGGCCTGGATTAATGGGCAACCAGCCTGGAATGGCCAAGGTGGTATGACGTTTGAGGTTCAGATCTTATCCTTTTGTGTTTATGCGTATTAGAAAGCACCATCGATTCATGTTTGTTTTGAAATAAAGGCACTGACTACCACAATTGTTATCCAATGCATTTAGTACCGTGGTGGCATATTGTTATGTCATGCCAATATCATGTATTGTGTATTATGTGTGAGAGGGTGGCTGATTGTGAGGTTTGAACCTTACCGGCTGTGTTAGCCTAAGGTTGGAGATGCAGTTGGCTATGACGGTGATCCTCCGAAAGCTGAGATTTCCAATCCTTACTGGCAATGTTTGTGTGTGTATGTGTGCATTTGAGTGTGTTTGCGCCCCCGATCCCAGAGTATAGATAGGATCGACCTTATAGTCTTCTTTGGAATAACCCTAAAACAGGACAATAAATTTGAAAGTTTCGTGTGCTGTGCCGCGTGCCGTGTACAACACGTGCGAATACAGAGTAAACGACTCCTTTGTGGCAGGAAATCGACAAGGTCAGGTCGCCTTGGTTTGGTCAGAGTGCTCTTTCCAATTGCTGGACAAATTCAAAACAGCACCAGCTGGACACATTGCCTTGAAAATGGGATCTAAAGATAGCGAGGCGGTCCATATTTCACTAGTAAAACAGATCCTTTTCTGGTTATGTTCAGCTGAGTTGTGCGGCAATGGACATGCGACAGTGTAGGTCAGTCTTGAATTTGTGAAATGGAAGGAGGGGGGGGGGTAACGGGGATGTATTTTTAGATAATCAGAGAGAGAGATAGGGGAGGGAGATAGATAGATAGATAGATAGATAGATATTGCTGAAGCCAGAGAAAGAAAGAATGAGGTACAGAGACAGAAAGACGGAGAGAGAGATAAGGATGGATGGATAGACAGACAGACAGATAGATAGATAGATAGATAGATAGATAGATAGATAGATAGATAGATAGATAGATAGATAGATAGATATTGCTGAAGCCAGAGAAAGAAAGAATGAGGTACAGAGACAGAAAGACGGAGAGAGAGATAAGGATGGATGGATAGACAGACAGACAGATAGATAGATAGATAGATAGATAGATAGATAGATAGATAGATAGACTGCAGTGTTGAGCTAGTGTGATATTACCTTTGTAAGAGTGCCGACCCAGTAGATCCGACTACTCAGTTTGCTTTCAGCTGTTTTTCTTCCAGCATTCCTTCGATAAAACATCGGAACGGATATACAACCAGTTTGAATCCGTTTCGATGTTTTATCGAAAGTTGTGTTTGGCGGGAATGGGCTCATTAGAACAATGGACGCGGAAAGGTTGCAACTAATTTTGTTGCTCTGGTTAAAGAGAAAACGATCTAAACGAAGATGTAACTGGGTGCACCCAATATTTAAAGAATGAGACGTTTATGGCGAGTACATGTATCATCATATGTTTGGAATGTGAACTTGCATCAAAGGAGAACGTAAACTCAACAGCTTTGATGTTATGTGTTCAAGAGAGACAGGGCCGTTTTTCGTTTTCTGGGGGCCTGTCAAGCGTGATTGACGCAGCAGCAACCTCGATATCACTTCCATCTGCATACAGATGGAGTTGAGTAATTTTTCAAGGGGAGGACTTTTACTTTAAGGGGGGGGGGCATCCATGAAGTACGTGTACTTGGGAGGAGGGGGGTTGCCCCCGGCATATTAGGAGCATCTAGGGAGACGGGGGGGGGGGTCAATTAAATGATTCAATTATGTTTCTAATGAGACAATCGAATGCTCCAGACAAAAAAATGCCTCTTAAAGTTTTAGATAGAGTACCAAGGCGTGGACAAACACCCTTCTAATGTCTGCACATTCTAATGTTTGCACGTGCCAGGAGTAGGGTTGAAGCCAAGCAGAAAACATAAATATAGCATACGTGGGAGAGAGGTTCGGGGGATGGGGGGAGTTGAAATCGCCAAAATGAAGACATAGCATAATTTTAGGGACACGGGTTGTAATTTACTAATATAATAATAACGGACACGTAACATTACAATGTACGCTAAACTGCAAAATTTCTTATCTCTGGTCTGTAAATACCGGAAAGACTGACGATGCCATTTCTCACACAGACGCGCCATGTAAGTCAAACATGAGCGACACACACAAACATTCATCTATCTCCAAACTTCGTAACTATGTAAAGCAGCAGAATGGAGCCTCCCCCCCCCTACCTTTCTTCACCATCACTTGTTGTCACTTCACTTTCTTTCACCCTCACTTATCGTCAGTTCCCCTCATCCCCCGATATTCCACACTCCTTGCGGTGGTTATGGGTACAAAAACTGACATTTAGACGAATGTATTATGTAATTCACCATTTTCTATCAAACAATCTCCAGACAAGAAAGGAAAAGCATATATAAAAAGTAACGACCATAATGACATTTGTAGAATGGGAAAATACACGATGGTTTGGTGGATATGTGGTAGAGCCTCTCTCTGAACATAAAAACAGAAATAGGATTTTTTTGTTGTTGTAACCCCGATTATCTGGGTAGAAAGAGGACGAGAACTAAAAAGACAAGCCTAGCTTTATTAAAGAAAAGAAAGAGAATGAAAGTGCTGAGCATAAATATCATGATAATTCAGAGGACTGAAAGATGAAATACACGTTCAGTCTATATTTTCGACAAATACTATTTCTTTACTCCCCTCACTATTACTCCCCCAAAAAATCTTGCCTCTATTCCACCCCGAATCCGCATTTCGTGTCTTTACTTGCACGGATAATTTTTTTCCCCCTAAATCTTTCTTCCCCTTCACCAACTCCTTTTCATACTTCTTGAATCGCTTTGTCTGATTTAATGCCCAAGCTAATAGCGAGCCGAGCCAACTTCAAAGATCCCTCGAACAGCGCATGTGTAATTTATATGGCCAATGGAGTTCCCTCCTCAAAAGACGCGACTTGGCCCAAGTTATCCCGACAATGCTGACAAATTTACCCCTCCAAGCCTGACCTGAGCACTGGGTTAAAAAAAAAAAGTAAAGGGACCGGGGGGGGGGGGGCAGAGCCTGAGGTAGCGCGGGGAGGAGGGTAGAAGGGTAGAAAAAGGGGGAACGATAACGCCAGGCTTTGAAGAATTTTTTCCCCGTTCATTTGAACGCTGATCGGCGTGTTTGCTTTGCGAGTATATCAAGGGTTTGTTTTGGGATGTTTTTGAAATACTGTGTTGACAAAGAGGCATTTTTATAAACTGAAATTTCTTACGCACACCTGCAACATATTTGGAGAAACACAAACCTCTGTTTCAACTTCGTACGTATGTCTTACATTCCTGTTTTAAGTTACTCATTCAGAAGGCTTCAATAACTCCCACGACCACTGTTGGCCATACCATATTTTACCCCCACAGGTAATTTTCTCCTTTGAAGAAAGTTGACCCACTTCTTCCTGTAGTGTTTGTGAATTAAAATACCAGTGAAATGAAGCTCGGCTTAATGTATTGACATAAAACTACAAAACATATTTTGTTCCAATTTACTGACAGGAAAAATTTGTGAACTCATTCAAGTCATGAAACTAATAGCAATATCGTAACACCCCTCAATTAATGGACTATTCGAAAACTCAATGTTGATTTTATCTGCGTTCTGATTGGTGCGGTACTTCTAAGACTCGTGACGTCACGTCAATGGGGGCATTTTCGGCGTCAGGGCACATGTTACAGGGCGACCCCTTGTGTACCTAAGGTTGTGATGTGTATAGGCTGAATGTGTTGTATTGTGCTTTTCGTTTGTGATAAGTGGCAGCTGGAAGAAAAAAGAAGCTATTCCTATGAATTTTAAATGAATGTGAATTACCAAAGTGCTTGCAGCGTCGATGTGTAGTGTTACTATTCAAAGAAGGATCGCTTACAAGGGCACAAGTTTCCTGGCCAACCGAAGCGTTTCTTCGGCACATCGCGTTTTTTCCCCCCTGCGCCGAGACCTACTCACCCCTGTCTAGCCTCTTTCTTGCCGTGTTTTCGATATTGGATTTCAGCAGTCAGTGTTTAGAAAAAAAAAAATCAGCATTGGATACTCAGTGTCTCCTTGGTAATTTACCGGCCTGGCCCACTTTTTTGTAGTCTTTTGACTTTCGATTGGTGTTTGGATACAATAACAGAAATGCAAGCAAGTGTTGAAAGTGTAAGATTTATGTAGACTCTAGGCCCAGTTCTGGATTGAATCTGGAGTATACATAGTCCGAGAGGCATATGAATGAAAAGCACACAGCTGAGTTTCTTTTGCAGCTGTGGAACAGACAGCTGCACACAAGGTAATCTTTGTAGGGTGGGGAATTGTCACACACATACGTTTATTGTTCCTATAATAAAACCCCATAGGTCGGCTAATCTTCAGAGAGACAGCACCTAGATCTAGATATAGATCTAGATCTAGATTCTTTCAGTAATGCATGACAGACAGGAGTTTTCCAAACTTACGCTAGACAAACCCAAGGCAAATCTTGTCTCCCCCCCTCCCTTTTGAGCAAACGTTTGCCACATTATATAGTCTATCCAGTTTTTCAATACATATTAAATTACTTTATTGAGAAGATCACCACCCAGATTGACACTTGCACCTTGGACGACCTGATTTGATAATTTCAGACCCATTGGAGCATCAGGATAAAATCAAGCAAAGTAGTGGCATATCCATACAAATTAACAGTGAAAATTCAAAAGTAATTGAAGTTAAGTGAAATGCATTGTTGTATGGCCATATAATCATTTGTATTGTCAACCACAAGTGGGCATTGTTCTGCCACCCACACCAAATAAAACTAGTTACAGCAAAGGGAAAAAGTGCCCGTTTGTAGGGGCCTACGTAATTGTCGACTGTCGCATCGCTCCAGTGCACGCCTCTCATTGAAAGTGTGAATTTCGTTCAAAACTTATTCGCGAATTTCATTTTATAAATGGCCTGTCAATTATCGTATTAAAATATCGAGAATTGTACCTAAATTGTTAGATGTTCGTAGAAAAGGTCAATCATCTGATATATTATCGTCTCTGGCAAAAACCGTCTCCACTGTTGAAAGCATGAAATATATAACAGTCATTCACAGACCACAGTAATTCTAAGGTGTAAAATACAGGCATAGACTTAGAGGTAAGTTCATAATATCTACAATAGGGAAACAAAACAGGAATGCCCTTTGCCTTCGGAGAAAGTGAATAAATAAGAGAGACAGTGCACCACTGCAGCAGTGTAAGGAAAATGGCGAAAAAACGACATAAGCAGGTCCAGAGAAGTAAGGCAGAAGGCGAGGGTTGCATTTTCTTTTTTTTTAAAGACCAGCCAAGACCTTCCCTCACATTCAACGAGGCAAGTTTTGCGAATAAAAACGCGATAAAAATAGTTGCAGTAGCGCCCCCTATGTGTCCAATCAGTGAACCATAATGGCGTCAATGGCGGCTTGGCCTTGCTTCGGAATGGGGTGACAGGGTTGTTGCAGGGATTTCTATGCATTTGTGGGTAAACTTATGTTGTCACTGTCTTCTGATGTTGGCCGTTTAATCGCAGGATTTAGTTTATTTTTGCCTTGCAAATGTTTTTCAGATTTCCACAGGCAGCGTTTTTCTCCCGAATTGTCTTCCGTGACTCCAGAAAGCATGAATGAAGACGCCTTACAACTACGGCAAGCAGTAGATTGTTCAGACACTGCGAATGATAAAAAAAAATAAGGAAAACAATATTCCACCATTTCTGTTCGTTATTAACAGATTAACATCGACCTAATGTCAGTATTTCAGTGGGAGTCATTTTAGTAAAAATTTCCAAGCCCCATAATTATTTCACATCACGAATACCTAGAATCTAGCACCAAGAAAAGAGCCCTGATGGCCACGGCATGGCTCTTCCATGTAAATCTAGGCTGGCCCAGATGGAATAAAATCAAAATGTTTCAGCATATTACGGATTTGAAAGCCATAATTTATGTTGCTTTCCAATAGGCTTGAAATGTTTGGGAAAATAAGATAAGAGGAATAAAAGTTATCAAGAATGAAAGAGAGCTTGCAAATTAGGTCTAGCAAATTTTAAAGGGGAAAAGTTGGCATCTCTGGGATCAGACTGGTGGGAATTTGCATCTGATTTAAACCAATCAAGGCTAGATCTAGGTAACACTGAGTTAAAATTCTAATGAGCAGTTGAGAAATAAGTATCATTACTTTGTTCCCCATGGCGCTAGGTCATTTGATGAGTAGTGGGCCTAATTGTTAAATTCTCAGAGATTGATTGATACTTTCTCAGTATATTATATTAAGACAACATTTTCATAGAGGTTTGCATTGAATTAAACAGATGAATCAGATGGAATGGATTTCGATAAAACTTGAAAGATAATCATATTAACTGAGGTATCCCTACACTGCACGTGGAGTAAAGATCATAGTTGTTTTTTTTGTTGTTTTTTTCATGCCTTATTCATTTATTGTTGTTGGAAAGATGTGATGTTGAACGTTGTGCTAACCTTTACAAATCATTGTCGTGGAAGAAAGGTCTTGTGCCAAAATGTGTCCTGAAACAAAAGCACATTGCCTTAGGCTTAAATCCTTGTAGTTGTCAAAAAGTGCAGTGAATGAAAAAAAACCTGATTGGATAAGGTCACAAAAGTGAACCTGGTGCAAAGAAAGGCAAAGCAGGTGTTGAGATTGAGACGTTGTCGGGGGCCCCTTGGGAAATTTCTTTCTTTCTCTATTTTAAGCTATGTGTTCAACATAAGTTTTATTCAGTTATTGAACGACAGAAATATAGTTTAAGCAGCACTTTTCAAATACCATATCCCTTCATGTAATTGTAATGAAAAAAGTTTTTGTATACCAGATTACTTTGAGTGAGCATCCATCCAGCGTTCAGTAACACCTAGTAGTCAAATATAGTTCATAAAGGGTCCTTTCAAGTTGTAACAGACGAGGCAGAAAACCAAATGTTACCAATGAGGATGATTGAACTAGTACAGTGGAGCCAATCTTTTTGAAGTTCGCTGTAACACACAATGGTTGTAAATTGACGTTTATGCTCAAAAAGGTTTTGCCATCTGCACATCCACTTAAGGGATACAGTACAACCTGTTTCACAATTTTTCAGTCTTCTATCGCCATCATCAAAGTCCTGAAATCTTCAGGTGATCGGAATGTGAGAAGTTAAAATGGAATCTTCATGACCCCAAATAATAAAGCTTTAGGCACCAGATCAGAATCTCATATTATATGCACCAGTAATTTTGTTTGCCCTTCACCAGTGAGCTGACTATAAAATGGGTTAAAAGTTTAAGGGATGATGCAAGATATCATCAGGGTATTGCGGCACTGCACAGCAATTTTTTTTTCAATATCTTTTCTTTCAATTGTTTTCCGTGATCAAACAATGAATAATATTGTGTTAGGTAAAGATAAACAAAATACGGATGCAGTAAATTCATCTCACGTTGTGTTTTTCAATATTTGAGAGACGAGACTTTTCAGGTGCGGGTAATTCAATGCAACAATACTTCAGTAGTCATTTGCGGAAGAGTACATCAGCCTGTAGCACTGTGTACAATCACTACGATCACATTGTCATATGCGGTGGCAGGGGAAATATTTTCTGTGTGTGTGTGTATTATTTCGTAACCCGCAGCAACCATTTGCATTAGCATAGTCACTTACAACACAATTATGTCAGTAGAGCCAATATTGGTCAACTCGTGTTCAAGCATTTTGGCTGATCAAAGCTGTGAATATATCCTGTACAACTTACTGCCTTATTGATCATCAAATTTCAGTGTAAGGTTACTTGATAACCACTGTCACTGGGGGATCTTTGATGCTATCGTATAATTGAATGATGAAATTACAGGGCATGGCATATTATTGGATTGTCTTTCACCCATGAATTTTAAGCAGCGATTTGATTTGGCATTATTATAGCTTTTAACAACATTTAATACATTGCTTTGAGTACGTACCAGAGCATTTTGTTTCAGTGTTATGCATTACTCGACAGATTTACTGGAATTGGATCTGTGTTGCTAATAATAAAGTGGATAAATGGCCTTTGATGTAATCTTCGAGAAGGCCCAGTAGTAAGCTGCTGTGCCATTTTATTTTATGTCACCAAACTTTTACTTAACTGTGCTGCTTGAAATAAATTCATGAATTGTTGCCTGGTCTAAACAAAACTGTTTCACAGGGAAAGATACTCTTCTGTAATTCATTTTAATCTCCTGGATATTTCCATCAATGGACACTGAATTAAGGGATAATGCACACTGTCACGGAAAGCTATGCCTGCATTGATAATAAGTTGTAAAAAAAGAAGATAAACAAAAGCACAGAGAACAGCTGAGAATTGGTAATCCCATTTGCCATTAAAAATTTGCCCTTTGATACTTGTAAGTCCGCTCAGCTCTTTGCGCCAATGACTTCAATCAGCGTTCGGGTTGCTAATGTATTTTAATTGAGCTAGGGTGTGTCTTTGATGTTTTCATCCTGCCGTTTCCCTCCTCTCCCCATATGGTTGGGAGTTCTTTGCAATGAGTAATACTATTTTAATTTTTATTCAAAGTAAACTTTCCATATATGATGATTAGTTCAACAATGGTTGCACAGCAAGTACTGTTGAAACTTGAGTGAATACTAATGTAGTATCTCATTGATTTGTCCGGTCTGCATTTAAATTTTCATTTTGGCTGAGCTGATGAGATGAAGTACACTACGCTCTGGTTGTAATTTTAGAATGTGTTTACAGGGCAAAATTATGCAGAAACTAAGTGTTTCATATTTACCACTAGTTCTTCCATTTGTCGCTTGTGTATTTAGCAATTATTCTCCCATATTTTAGAATAGGATTTAAACTCAGATTTAAGGTTCACTCAGGTGATCACATGAATAAATAGATTGTGAAATCAGTGTCAAGATGGTGCATGCTTGCTCAAGATTTAGTTGTCTGAATAGTTTCTTGTACCCCAGTGTGATATTCATGTCAATTTTTTTTTTTTTTTTGAGTAGGAGTGAATAAGGTTATTCAATACTAGTTGGATCTTGAACATTATCAGAGTGGGATTAAGGAGATTTTTTAAATCAAAAAGTGGTGTTCCTTTGAAATTTCTTTGTAGTGGAAAGTGAGATGGACGAGAACATTGATTTAGGGCTTTGTGAAGTTGGAAAGTTTTCTTTTACAAAGGGCTTAGTTCCTTGAGGTGATTACATTTAAATAATTGATTCCTCTGCAGTCAAGAAAGTCTTTAGCTCTAATATGTAAGAGAATTGTTCTTTTTTTTTCTAAATGGAAGCAAATGGACGAGCATATCTATGAAGAGCTTTTGTTAGTTTTTTTTTTTTCAGCAATTGATGCATATATGCATATATACTTGTATGACATGAATACATTGTGACCAGTTGAAAGGGAACACAAGTGTTTGTTTAACCCAGTCCGAAGGGGCGATAAGACATGTTGCATTTGTTGTGATGTAGGTCCATGCAGCAACTTGTACCATTTGGTCGATAGTGATAATTTTTTACATTAGATGTACTTAGGGAAGTGTGTTGCTCATTGCATCCAAACACCAATTATATGTTGTATTGTAAGTGGAAGGTATAGAATTCAGTTATCATTTTTATTTGAGGTCAGTATTATTGAAGGTTGTTGGAATATGTTGTATTTTTAATGGGAAAATGTTTTTGGATCAAAACAACTTCGGCATGTGGTTGATATGTAAATGGAAAGTCGATGCGGCATTTCTCATAGTATCATGACAATGATCAGTTTCCTGGTATTGTTAAAATTGTGCTAAAGAGGAATGACAGAGAGGTGGAGAGTTAAGAGAATCTGCAGTCCAGTCTCCGAGGCAAATGTAACAATAACATGTATTTGAACTGGGAGACTCTCCCTCCCTTTCTTCCATGTTTGTGTTAGCAGATGATTCAGCAAATCTGTATTTTATTTTCAACTGAAAACAGGTTTACCTTTGCCCATACAGGAAATAAAACGGCCAACACATTCATTGTCAGTTGTGGTATTTCTTTGATTGAAATGGTCAAAGCCGAGGTTTCATCTATTCCCCCGCAACAAAACAAAGAGATCAGTGGAGCTTAGCTAAAGGTTACCTCAATCCAGAGCCCACGAATTCCTACCGTTTCGTCATTTCCCCCTTCTACCATTACATTGTACATGTACATTCTTTGCTGCCTACCCCGTGCCTATCTAAGCGAGAGCTAAACGGGGCCTGGTAAGGGCAGTAACGTTGAACCGAAGATGAAAGAAAGGGCTTTTATCTGACCTACTACTAGCTATGGCCTGGATTAATGGGCAAGCAGCCTGGAATGTGAGGTAGCCTTAATAACTTGGCAACATTTGCATGCATTGCGAGCTCTGCTATTTTCACTTGTCCAAAAAGGGCTCCCCTATAATGTTGCCGGGGTCACCACAGTGCTGAGTCGTAAAACAGCAGAGGGGAAATTGTCGCCAGTCGGCCTGGGATTCAACATTCCCATGGCCTGCCAAATTGTTGTGCTGGACGCAGGCACTCCCTGCCTTTTCATTTTGTGACATTGTTCACAGTATTTACGCTTTATCGCCCATTTTTTGGGGTTTGCTTTTAAAGTCTCCCCCCCCCCCCCTCTCCCATTGTGGTTTAGTCATAGTACATGATTGTATTGTTTCAAGGTTTTTTATTTACACCTGGACTACATTTTCCCCTCCATAATTCTCCACTTTTTCCAGTTTGTCTTTTTGTCTCTCTTCTTCCTCCCCCCCCCTCCCCTTCTCATCACAGGTCTTTCTCTCCTCAGTACCTCATATTTAACTCAGAGGAAGAGATAAATTTTATCTCTCACATATGAGTAACCTGAGATAAGAGATGTACTTGAAGCACATAATTTTTTGTTGGTTGCCCTTTGGAAGTGCATATTGCTTTGTGAATCATAGTATGCCTTTTTGTGGGGGAAAAAAAAAAAAAAAGAACAAATGAAAACGTCACTTGTTTATTGCTGTTCAGAGGCAATAGAGTTGTGGTCATTACTATTCTCCTTACATCTTTGTCTACACAGCTGTGGCCACATTAACCTATCATGATTTTCAAGAAAAGTCAATTTTCGCACAACACTCTTTTACCCACACAGACATTATTAGAAGGGAAGTCACATAACCAAATTGACTTTTATCTTTGCTTACAGTCATTTCCTCGTTCTCTTCTCCCCCCCCCCTCCCCCCCCTTTCCTGGCCTGTTTCAATCAACAGCCCAGCAACTCCTGCATTTAATAGTTGTTATTTTAATGTCCAGTCAAAAAATTCTCTTTTTTGCCTCCTGTGCAAGCCCAGGTACTGTAGGGACTCTTCAGCAAAGTTTGGTGTCTTCTTGTTGGGCACGGTGTTAAGTATTTTACCAGGTAGACGATAAAGGCTGGAGGGATCATAAAGTGGCAAACATGTGCTTGTAGTGGGGCTTTGCTCCAGCCCAAAGTGGATTTGATTGGGGGTACAAGGCCTTTGATGTTCTGAACAGCCTTAAGCCAGCCTCAGTTTGGCTGTGCTTGTGTGTATGTTTCAGAAAGAGAAGACAAGATCAAACGGTTTCAAAGAGGAGGAAAGCACACATATAGGTAGCCCTAAGATCGGAAGCGATTTTCTTCTGTAATTGAGAGGTTACATGTTCTTTACAACCTTGTTGTGTATGGATTTTCTTCCCCTTGCTTTACTTTAAGCTCAGCTCTCGTATTTGGTCTATTTGTCATGATCTAAGCAAAGCTCAAGGGGATATTGACAAATGCTTCTGGTTACGTTTTTTTTATTTTTCCCCCTTTTTTGTGGTGGCCTTTTAAAAGTTTTTGAATATTATCCTTTGCCACAAAGTCTGAAGTTTGAAAATTTTCTTCATCATGGAAAAGGTTAAAAAGGAAGCTGGCTTTTCCCACACCTCATTTATTTTCTCATGTGTAGAAAAGACATTTTGCAAAAAAAAAACTTTCAAAGGCATCCTGTTTCAAAAGTCAGCTTCAGCTAGTGTAAGAACACTTCAGAAGCTTCTCCTGGGGTGGGAGAGTGTACGTTTCATCTGTTGCTGGCATTGCAAGATGTCTCGTTTGTAGACTTGAATTTGTTCTGTGATGCACTTGCCGGGTTTTTCCAGCTTTCTTCATTTGATTGTTTGAAAGCATTGTGCCCATGTGACTGGAGTTAGTTGGATGTTCCACCATAGTTTAAGATTAAGATTTCATAGACTTGTGAAAAGTACCATGAGTAAAAATTCTGATTTAAAACAAAAAAATGTATACTTTGTATTCAGTTACAATTTTGTTTAGTGGGGCTGCTATGTAAAGAAAAACTTGAATAGTTTCTTCTATATTTTATGTTAATTCTTTGCTGATGAGTTTCTGATAGTTGAGGAATTAGTGGCAGTTTGAAAATCTAGAAATTATTTAATATTTACATGGGTTTTCTGTGAAATAGTTTGTGAGGCTTGAAAGTGAATACTAACTTCATTGATATAAATTTTGCTGCTTGTTCAAGCTTTTTAAATTCAGTTATTCAGAACCTGTCTTTGATGTAAGAGGGATATTTTGATCTCTAATCTTAAGATCAAAGGATTGTATTGATTTCCTAATTGCACAGACTTTTGTGATGTACTATCTTAATTGTATAAACTGTGGAATTGACTTTTTTTTCTCTTCTTTTTTTGGCCAGATGATGAGACTGTGATAGAGAACTGCAGGCTGCGAGGCTAGTAGGCCTCATGGAATAACCCTCGCTGCCTTGCCATGACCACTAAAGTTGTTGACTTCTTGAACGAGTCTGGTGGCAGCAACTTTACAGAAACTGCACCACGCCCGCCCACTTATGGCGAGGAGAATGAGCGCCAGTCCAATGGGGGCAACTCCACCAAAAGTAGCAGCTCCCACAAAAGCCATGTCTCCAGCAAATCACATTCTTCCTCCAAGAGTGCTACCTCTACCAAGGGGGACCACTCGCATTCGCCCGCCACCACACCTCGAAAATCAAATCTGGAAGGAAGTAAGGATGCCATGACAGGGCTCACTCATGCCAGTCTCATCGATTGTGAGGACAGCGAGGTGGCTGCCCCTCTGGGGTTCGAACCTGAGGGCAGTGCAGCAAATTCCCCACCCTATTCTGAAAATGGCACTCCACCACACCTCAAGTGGGCGGAGAATCTCAACTACCTTCTGGGAGACTCGGAAGGAGTGGAGTTATTCAAAGACTTCATGGAGCAGGAGCTGGAAGGAGGTTCGGAAGAGCTTCAGTTCTGGTTTGCATGCCAAGGTCTGAAACGAAAGATTGGCTCTGCTGAATCATTGGATAGTGATACTATAACCAACATCCAAAAGGCTATTTACAAACGTTATGTACGGAGTGTCAAGTGCATACATATATCAAAGGATGTGAGAAAGGAAATAGCAGACAAAGTTTCGAGTAAAAGCACGTTAAATCAGTGCATTTTCGATGCAGCTCAAGAGGAGGTGGAAAATTATATGAGAGACGTAACCTACCCTGCCTTTTTGGGGTCAGATTTGTATGTGCAATATCTTCAGAATTATGACAGTCCTAAGTCAAGTCAGTCCAGTGGCTCCAACAGTGCTCGACCAGTGTCCCAATCTGGTCTGCTCCCGGTTGTCCATGAGGACAAGGAACTGGAAAGCAAAGACTTCAACACTTCCATGCCTTTACCTGTGATCAGCAAAGCCCCTTCAACTGTGAAGAGGACTGAAACAAACCTGACAGCACGTCGCACAGAGACTGTCACTGGGTAAGTTTTCATAAGCCTCTTGTCAAGGCCGTAGTGCCTTCATGATATGTTCTGGGATTATATTTAATATGCACAAAGTCTTTCCCCTCAAAGCAGTATTTGTTTTACACCCCCCACCCCCTTCCTGACTCCCCTGGTCATCTTTTGCACATCCCTGTTTTAGCTCATTAAAAGAGTCAGCCATTTGCACTTCAAAGTGACCAAAGACTTTCTCACCAAATTGCTTTGGTCAAGCTGGAATGGACAGATATCATATCAGAGCAAGGATTGAAAAATGATTGTTAGTCCAAGAAAGATGTGAAATTTGTAGTGAAAATGATTAGGGAAAAAAAAAAGAAAAGAAGAAAGAAATGGTGCATCTTTTGGCTTAATTAAGAAATCTGTGGATTTTCATCAGAGGTTTAGCAGTAATGACATATCATTGTATATAGCTACATGTTCCCCCACCTCTGATTCTCTTTGTTCATGCCACTGAAAAAGGACACGTCACAGATAAGTGAATGAATTCTTTCCACTTTTATCTGCATGAAATGCGTCAGCAGCGATAAATCAGTGGGCCAGCTTGACAATGGTTCAGTGACAGAATTAGTTTGATTTGCCGTCTAACCATTTCATCAACGGATTCATAGGCTTAGCCACTTGGCTGATGATTTTCTATGATTTATTGATAAAGCGTGGCAATGCTACAGAAGCAGGCCATTCTCTTTGATCTCCTCCATACTGATAGAGGAAATGCATCATAGCTATTTCCACGAGACACATCAAAGTGAAGCAGAGAGACGGGGTATTGGATTGGGGGTGGGGGGGGGGGGAGCTGCCACAGTGGACCCCCCCCCCTCCCCCCATTGTTATACTTTTTAGGCCTAGCATTAGCCAATGCTGGCAACTTTTTCATTAACCTTTTTTTCTTTCCCCTCTGCCTTCCCGGCACTTTTTTGTATAGAAAAGATGCCCCACAAAAAGAATAAAATATGAAGGTCAGATTGTAGAAGTGATTGTAGCATAATGAATGCTTCAGATTGAAGAAAAAGGACACTTTAAATGTTTAGTACTATATGAGGGCTGGCATTGGGGAAAATAAAAGAAGCAAAAAAACAACCCAAAAAAAAAAAATGGTTAAAATTCACTTGTGAAAGGGAGGAAGAAAGAAGGGGACAGACAACTCTTTCAGTCATTCACCTTCCTTCCACCCATTAATTTACCTATCCTCTGTCCGTCCCTGGTTTTTTCGTCCTTCTCTCACTCTTGCCTTCCTTCTCTCCATCCCCACGCCATGGTTTTAATTTATATTGAATGAGGTGGATTGATCACAACCAAAATTAACGTCATTGTTTAGAATACAGCATTTGGCTGTGAAAACTTACTCTGTCAATGAAATACCCTTTGTCATTAGTCAGGCTCTATTTTTATACACGCCACAATAGAATCAGATCGCTCCCCCATCCTCACACATTGCACGGCGAACCTCGCTTTTGAAAATTACCCCAGCCTGACTTCAAAGGCATCAATGTGGAAGAGCAGGTAAAGGAAAAGAAAGAAAGAAAAAATGCCATCAGGCGTTCATGTTAGGGCAGCCCAGCTTGTTCATTAAAACCAACAAACTGTCAAGGATATTGAAGGATTTGAAAAGTGTACGAGCCTGTAAAGAGGGGAGTGATGGATGTTCAGCTAGCGATTTTAATGGCAACACAGTGTAATTTCATCTGTCATAATGCAAGAAAAATGCCCGCTTTTCATGTTGGCCATTATTTGCTCAGTTCAAAGTCAGTTTGATCTTTGCAACGGTTTGATTACTCTGCTTCCCCACCCACCTAGCCATCCCCTTTTTTTCATTCTTCAGCAGCCCTAGTCTACAAGATAGGGCAACTCACTCACTAACCTTTTGTTGTTGTAGCATGAAAGCTTGCCAGGTTCCCCCACCCCCACCCCCTATTTATTGAAGGTATCTAGAGGGTACGTTTTAGGATTGGTATGGTTGGTAAGTGGTTGGGGGGGGGGGCGGGGACGGGACCGGAAGGTTCGAATACATTATGCTTGAAATAGTTTGTAAGTTGAGGAGATATGTTTTTTTGTTTTTTTTTGGGTGGGGGGCCGGGGAAGGATTTTTATTTTGTTTTTCTACTGTGTCTGTGCTGTGTTTGTCATGGCAAGGAGCGTCCTCTTTCATAGAGAGAACTCATCAGAAGTGGGGGACGGATGTTTTTCCTCCTTCTGTCTTTCCAGGCGTGTGTGTTTATTTTGAAATTTGAGCATTGTATTGTGTTGTCAAAGCGGACTTATGATCTGTTGATATCACTCACACAAATCTGCCTCTGGCATATTTTTTACATGTGACATTGGGAGCGCATGTGAAAGTTATGCGTGCCTATCGAAAAAAATAAAAAAAATAATGTTGGGTCAGATAGTCGTAGTGAAAGCGTGAATTGTAGAAATAGTTGGTGTATGTAGCTGTGATACATTAAATAAAAAAAAAAAAAGTCCTGTTAGTAGGTTGAGAATTCGTATTGGTACAGTAGTAATTTTTCTACCCCTGAGATTTTTTTCACATGGTTGTGAGTGGAAAAATGTGATGCCCAGTAAAGTGGACTGGGGATAGTAAAAATTGGGTGAAAACTTCCCTGTTGCTCCCTCCGTTTCACCCCCCCCCCTTTCCCCCATTTTACACTCACTGACTCAGTAAGGCTTAGAGGAAACACCCTGTTCTTACACTGTTGCTATAAAAGGCAGGAAACCTTCACTTTAAACTGTGAGTTGCTGTCTTGGAAAGATGATAGTTATATTTTAATAACCTTGTTCAACTTGTTGTATGGGGCAGAAACACGGTGTTGTTATCTCATGCTTTCACACCCTTTGACAGAATGACAGGGCAGGAGGGTGGAAAACAGTCATTTTTTTTAAACGGAGCTATTTGTTTGATGTGTAGTTTTTAAAGCCAGTAATTGTCTTTCGCGGCTTTCCTGAATTGCCAAGTTTGTCTTTTTTTTTTTCTTCTTTTAAAGATATATGTCTTTATGTCTATTTGCGTTGTATTTGATATAATTGAAGGCCTGGGAAATGCAGTGGAAAGATAATTGTATGAATAATGGCTGATAATAACAGAGGGCAAACGACTCGTTTGAACTGAAGATTTGAAGGCCGTAACTTTTTGGTAAACAGTACTTAGATTAAAAAGCAATATTTGATTTTTTTTTTTTGTAGACGTCATGCAGTTGTAGTGTAATCGTGACTTCTCCTTCTCTTCACCTTTCACACACTCTCTCTCTGTCTTTCTGTCTCTCCTCTCCTCTTCTTTCTGTCTCCTCCTTTCTCCCCTGGGCTTTGAAGTAGATCCTAAGTAGTTGCACAACCTTCTTTCTCAAAGTAAAATATGTATAGTAGCTTGAGCTGTAAAAACACGACAGCTGGCTGGGTTTTTGTCGTGGGGCTTGCACCTTGGGCAGATTATGGTGAAATTCCATAATTATCACAACATCAGGATGTAAAGCAAGGAATGTGATACTAGTTCAGTGCAAAATAGTGATAATTATTGTGAAAATTTAGTTCATAATATGGACATTACAGTAAAAAGACAGTATGAAAGGTCTTGTGGATCGAGTTTCCAGTAATGGTTAAAAGAGACATTTCATTTATTTTGAAACCAATACCTTTATGTATTTACATGTTATTATGCAGGGGGGGGGGGGAGGGGGAGGGGGGCTTATCAGGATTAGAATCACACGCTAACAAATATAACAGTTAACTTTAAAGAGTAAAAAAGCAAGAATTATCAGTGAGTGAATCACTGTATGAAATTCATGTATTTTCCTGCCATTTACACTTCTCAGATTGTTGAGCCTATTATTAATCTACCTTATAAACAGTTCTGTGCTCAGAATTAGATACATGAGAACAATGTGTGTTTGAATTTGGGAGCCCATACTGAATTTTTTTTTTCAATCATTGGTGATCAGTTTTTGTAATTTTCATTGGTTTCCCCAGGTCTCAGCTGTACTGTTCGAGGACACCCAGCTCTTACCCAGCTCATGTGTCGTACGCCCCGGTGTCAGCTCAGGATAGTGAATTACAGAGTTTGTCCAGTGATGCCTTGACTGACGACACTGTGTCAGTGACAGACAGCAGTGTGTAAGTACCACTTGTTGACATCAGTTGTCATTTGTTTTTTACTTGTGTGTGTGTGTATGTGTGCAGTTTTTAACTGTGTTTCACCCAATTTGTCAGCCCAGTTACAAATATTCCATGTCCACATGGAGTTAATGTCATCAGCGGACATCAGTTGACATGTGCTACATTTTTTTAATGAAATTCAGATCAATGTGTTGTCCATAAGTGGGGCATAACATCTCTATACTTTCTTTAAATATTGTTAGAGGGGGTCAGACATTTGAAGTCTTGATTTCTCAAAAGTAGGGCCAAGGGTGTTTGAATAGGTACACGGACACTGGGGTGACTAATTGAATTGTTTTGTTCTTATTCTCTGTTCTTGTTGAATTGTTTTGTGTGTCAGCGGGGGCGGCTGGTTGGTGGTCCCTTCTGGCGTCCTATCCATGTGTTATGTTTTGTCTGTGGTCTGGCTATTTCCTAGCACAATGTGACCATTCTATTTACCGTGTCGACATACTTTCTCCTAACCCATACTGTTTCTCAGTGAGTTGGTCTGTTTGTCTCCCACTTTTCCTCTTTCATTGAAGTAGGCGTCTTCATTTGGAGTATCAATTTACCTGGCTTTTCTGTCCAGCTATTTTTGTTTGTACTTTTCTTCTGTCATTCATTTTCTTTTCCACAGTATCTTCCTCTTTTTTTTTTTTTCCATTGTGTGTGTTCAGCATGTCTTATGTGTATTAACAATTTGTGCACCGGCCTTGTGTCTATGAACAATTTGTGTACCAAGCAGTGTCTTCTTCTTCTCTGTCTTTTATCATTATGTGTCGGCCGTCCTTTTAGAGTGAACAGCAAAGAACAATTGTGATTCTAAAAAGTGCTGTATAAAACGTGAATGCTCTTTGCCTTTGAAGTTCGTCTAGATCTCTTTCTTGTATTGTGTCACTGTAGTTTATCAAGCTGCCTCCCGTGTGTGCGTCTCCACCCTAGTTGATTCTCTCTTTCTCTCCCCCCTCTACTACTCCTTCCCCTCTCCCCAAAGCCAGCGCTTAACACAGCCACGTTATACGCCTAGATTACCGCTGTCTTCACTGGTCCGTTTGAAAAAGTTGGAGGCCCTGAGACCCGTGTACACATATCAGTTGTCACCATCTGCAGGTGGAAGCAACACTGAGGACGCCACTGGAGAAACACGGGCACTAACAATTTTATTCACTTGCTTGACTGGGGGAAGGGGGGGGGCACTGATATGAACAGTAGGTGGAAAGATCTAGAAGAATAGTTGGGATAGGTTTGCTAAAAACAGGAAGGTGATGGGGAGGAAAGGCCGCCACTTAATTCCTCAGCGAATAATCGTCTTCTCCAGCCAATCTGTGGGTAGTTTTCAAATTTCCACATTTAAACAAATAGTTGTAGAGTATTTATCATTTGTAGATAAATGTTATGTTAATTAGAGGACCACTTTCATGTAACTGGGCAGCAGCAGATAATGTAGTAGAACCACAAGTGAATTGTACTGGGAGCAAAAGGGTCATCGCCATTTCTGTTGGGATTTGATTGATGGAAGCTCTTTCTGAGATAAATGGGGGGATGAGTGATTAGTGCAGTTTAAATAGTTTTTCCCCTTTTATTTCAAGCGAAGGAAGCATTCTGGTTTGATATCCACGGTGAAACGTGTTCTATGTTTGTGTTAAGCTTAACTGAACTGCGACCTTTATCCTGGGCGTTGATTAGGCATTGTAATTACACCACACACACTCCTCACAATACCGACTGATTGGAGATACTTCAGCAAGGCGTTTGCAATCGATGCTAGTCCCAGTACACAGATCTCAATATTGCCAAGCGGCTGCACAGTGTACTCTTATTAAGTAAAGGAAGAGTTTTGTTTGGGAGACATTCATATCTTGCTGTTCAGTGTTCGCCCCGCCCGAGGGCATGAGGAAATACAAGAGAATTGGAACTTCAATAGATGACGAAGATAGAGAGATGGAGCGAAGATATTACCCCGGGAAAGTATGTAATTTAGAAGGAAAACTTCGGAGCAGGAGTTTAAAAAAAAATAAAAGTTACCTTAAGGTCAAAATTTGGAAGGCTTAAAAGAAAAAAACAATCTGTTGGTTGTTAAAGATGTCATTAACAACTCAGAATTAAAGGTTACAAGTAAGTAAACACTACAGTACCAAGATGAAATCAAGATGTCAGATCCTAAGTTTTCATGCTTTAACTTTCCAAGTTCTTCATGCTCGTAAACACGCCATATTTTGGAGCACCCCGTCCCTGATTTCAATCCTATCTTTATAGGACGGGAGAGGTAATGGCAGGGATAATGCGTGCAAGAATTGTACGGTACGTGAAATAAACACTCAGAAGAAACTGGCGACGTATTATGATTGTTAGAAGGAGATTCATGATCGCAAGTTAATATGTGTAGAAATTACACGCTGGATGCGGGATGAAAATACATGATTATTAATAGGGGGAGAAAGATAATAGGTATTTTCCGGCGTTCGTGCAGAGGCCGCCTGGTTCTGGCGCTGTGATTACACCTATGGAGTTAGATCAGATTATTAGAGGCAACACCAGAAATTGATACCTGGTAAACCCATTGGCTTCTCATTTAAATATTTTAGAAAAATAGCTCGGTGACTTGCGTTTTTTTCCAAGGTGTCCATTTGTCTTGTGCCAGTATATTGTGTGTTTAGTTAACCCTTTGCAGCCCAGACATAAACATCTCTTCAAGAAATTCTGAAACTTACAAAACTGCTTTAATGTATAGTCAAATGTATGCGACAAACAGAGAGATCTCTCACGAAAAGTTATTTATTGATAAGTTTAAAAAATGCTGAAATGTAGACAACGGACATTAGGTGAAGTATTTAAAATTTGGAACATGGGGCACCAGACGGTTAACTGACATTGATCATTCTGCCCTGGAATGGCATGAAAATGTCCTTTGGGCGCTTTCGTGATTATAGCTCATCTCCCGGTAGAGACCTTCTGCTAGGCTAGATAATGTGCTTATTTGGTTTTACCCCCCCCCCTCCCAAACTATAACGATACTAGGTCTTATGCTACGAATGAGAATGAAGACTGATACCGTTGAAATTTCACTATTTGGCCGTCTGAGCCCGATAAGACATTCGACTGGCTACATCATAAAGTACACCTGGGCTGTGTGCCTTCTCACGAGAAGGTCCCCACAGTGTTGTTGCCTATCAACCCCACAGACCCAACGACAAGGTGTCCAGCTTTTATCAGTAGTACTTCTGACTAGGCTTTGGGAAATTCCCTCAAGTACATACCTTGCAAATATCAACTGCGTCGTAGTTTGGACATCGGATTCGAACATCAGTTGTATATTTTCACCGTACACTGTATTTTGTTGTGTTTCGAAAATTAAATCACGAATGTTTGAATGGATGCTCAAATGGGATCAGTACTAAGATGTATTTGTACCGTAGATCAGGTGAAGAATGCGTTTAAAACGACAGGATCGTCACCAACTGACCCATGACGTCACAAGAATGTGTGGCCTTCAGGGTAATGAATGTAAAGGGGCTCGGCTTCTTAAGTATGCGATCGTGATTTTCCCGTCTGTATATCAGATTTGATTTGTTGTAGGAGATCTCAGACGCGATAAATCCAATATTGAACAAGCTAAAAGCCACTTTAGAAGTAAGGGAGAGGTTGGGACTAAGCCGGAGTTCGGATTTCCTTTTTGTCCACAACCATTAAGTTTTGTTGTGTGCATTGTTTTATATAAACAGTTAAAAAACAATAGAGTACACAATTTTTTGTTCACCTTTTCGATGAACGTCAACCCGGGGTCGGTCAAGATTTTCACTGTCACTGTGGATCCAAGTCACCGGGGATAAACCCGGGGACATAGCTCACTTTCCCCTTTCTCCTCTGCTCTGATGTCCCCTGTGATCCTGGCTTCAGACGCCGCGTCGGCACTGGTCCGTAAACCTTGAAGGTAGTCAGGCGAAGGGGCTCCGGGGGCCTTTTCTCGATCTCCTCGTCTGAGGATTTTTTTTCTTCCTTTGAGGGCCGCCTAGCTCAACCGTGACGACAACCTGAAAGGGAAAATGGAGGGTGGGTGAAGGGGGGGGGGGATGAAAACAGCAAAGCCGACGAAACGCTTTGATCATTGTGGCGAAAAACTCCAGGGGAGTTTAGATTGATCAGAAAGTATGCCCAGGGTGCCGCCGACCGACCTGATTGCTTCGTTTTTTCCTTCTCTGTGTTGCATACGCGGGCCTCGTGTTGCCGTCAGCTCGGAATTGCTACTTCAGATTAAGCCATTATTTAGTTGTTCTTCCATTTTTTCTCGTCTTGGCTAGACAATCAAGGCAAACCTCCCTCTAACCTCTCCGAGATGTTCAAAGGGAACGATGGTGAAATATTAATGGGGAATAATACAGACGTAATCACGGTATTGGTAATGGGCTGCTCTTTTCAGGCAGTTATCGTACATTAAGATCAACACTAAGCTTCCAGTCAATATTCCTACACATAAATAATGGAGTTAATTCCTTTGGAATTGCCCGAGAAGTGTGCAGTAACAACATGAAATTGCGGCGAGTATTGGCTGTAATTTTGTCACTTTTGAACAACGTGACTTGCCATCATTCTCAGTTCGTGGAAATAGAGCTCTTTGATGTGTGTATTGTCAGCTTGCTGGCTATTACCAGAACACGCCTCTTGTTGTAACCAGCAATAACACCATCTAGTGGATTACCTCACGCGTTTTGTGTATTGATGCCCACTATGGGAGCCTCAAATCTAGAACAATAATTACCACACGTGTTTGCAGGCGTTACAAACCTCTGCACTAGTTGAACCATAGCAGTGGGATTAGTGGATAATGATTTACTGTTAGTTTGCCATCAGTCATTGCCAGGATTCAAAGAAATGCTAATCGGCAGTGTTGTTGCCGTGGTTAAAATACCACTAACACTGCAATACCATGCTATTTTACTACTCTTCACCGTATTTCCGGCATAAGCCCGTTTAAGCATACCAAACATGCGGCTTAGACTTGCATTGTGCCCTGTGTAAAAAAAAGTTGCACATGCATACATACATACGTGTTTGTGTTTGACAGCATCCTGGATTAGCCTTTTCCCCGCTTCTGTTTCCCATTCCTCCTCTTAAAAACTGTTCCCATCTCCTCTTCTTTCCTCTCCCCCCCCCCCCCCCCCCGGCAGATTGCTGTTGGCGTGATGATAATGGCAGGCAACTGCTTGCTCTTCAATTACCCCCCTTATACTTCAAATTTATTGGAGTAAATTGACACTGCTCACAGATCAAAGGACTTTGCTCACGGTATAGATTTTTTTCGCCTCTCTCCACAACACCGGCATTGGTATGAACTTTATTGAAGTTTTTTATTAATACTATTAATTTTTCCCTCCCGCTAGTTTCCTCCTTTAATGCGTGATGTACGGGGCTGAAAAATCAGAGGGAAATGGTTTTGGATTTTTCTGAAAAGTTCAACACGAAAACTTGGGCTGCGTGACAAACATAATAATCTATAGGAGTAATTATAGTGTTTATGATTTTTTTCTCCCCCAGCCTTTGATGTCGGCAGCGTGAAGGCTATAATAACAGATTAAGAGCGGCAATAACAACCCGCGCCTGTCGCTTTATCAACTGGGTTTTGTAATGTTGCCCGCCGTTGTAAGCGGGGAGAGACAGCTGTTCCCTGCACTTGAAAGGCGAGCGTAATATCAAAGGGATTTTGAGCAGTTGAGGTGCTGAAGTGGTAGGAGGGGGGGAGAGAACGCATTTCAGAGAGGTGGAGATTGAGGGCAAATTTGGAATGAACGAAAAGCTGCATGTTCTAGATTGGAGATTAGGCGTGCTTGTGGTGGAGATATGGCGAGGAGTATTTCCGGAGAAGTGAGTGAGGGGGAAGAGCGTGTGAAGGGCGTCGGCTAAAGCAATTCATTTCATACTATTATTATGATCGAAAGAGGATTACTGCACTGATTTTAAGCATGTCGAAAAAGAACAAAGGAGGACAGGATTACAAATACAACGTGTGCTTATGATTTCCCCGCATGAGCTATATATATTATGATTGTTATTTACTTTGCAAGCCCATCTAAGGCCAGGCGCTATGTTGTCGCTTTGCGAAAACCGTAGCAACAGAGAGAGGAACTTGATTTCAGACAAAATGAGATCATAGTCAGACATTTTACTGCCCGGACACATTGTATGCTCGACACTGAAACGTACTGAAAAGCAAGGCATTAATTTTATTTCACTTACTGCTTGTGTTTGATGTTAGGTATTAAATTGCTTTCAAATTATTCATTTGGTTTTGTTTTTCTTTTGAAAAAACTCTTTTATCTCCAAATGTTTCTCTCTTTGTGACGTGGTCTCATTATATGAATACTCATGGCATAACAGAAGCGGATATGTCTTTCATGTGAATGGCAGAGGGTATTTGAACCGTATTAGTTCAAAGCATTTCCGTCTTTTCAAGCCATTGATTCTGCATGCATCACTTAGCAAATTATGAATGAGTAACGTTCATTTAGTTTGATCATTTTGATTGTTATAGTTATCACCCTTCTGGCGGCAGTTAAATAGAATCTCCAGTAATCATGTCTTACAGCCAAATCAAACGTGTACGTGCTGTTGTTACTTTGAAACAGGATCAGGGTAGAGTAGGAGATGAAGGAAAATGTGGATCAAATACTTGATGGATCAAAGATCCGTCTTCGTGGGGGTACAGAGGCAGTCCCAAGAGATCTCACCCGTCTTGTTTGAAAACTGTTCAAAATGCTGAATTTTATACAACTGTTGAGAAGACAAGAATGTGACCGAGATGTTGTATCACAAGTGGTGTTGGATCACAGCGCTGGTAGAGCTCTCGTCTCGCCGTGGCACTTGTGGTGCACTTTCTTGGTGTGGGTGGCACTGAGGCCGGGTGAGAGGAGCGGGTATCACGGCAGGGAAATAGTCTTATCTCCAATCTGTCTGGTGATGGCTGCAACTTTGATTCAACTGAAGAGATAAAGGCTTCATCGGTAAAGACAGTTTTTTTAAACATCAAAGTTGAAATGGATAAATTTAGCTATTCTCTTGAACGTCCTTGCCAAACCCACCGTGTATGGCAGCCGTGCTGTAAGACTAAAGAACGTAAAGTGATACTAATTTTCGATTATTCAGAGTATTTACAGTCTTTCAATCGTGGCCAGTAAGAACTGAAATTGATTTAGGGCATTGTCACACCAGGTGAGGCGTTTGTTAGAATTTCAGTAGTACTTCAAAACAATCCGTGATACAAATTGAATGCGGTGTGGCCTTCGAAAACACCAACTGCGAATTGTATGATTGTTTATTGTGTCGCGTTTATATGGCATACCACCTTCTCTACTCAGCTTGAATAACACAGTTTCAAATTAGAGATCAGCAGCTAGAACGACTCCATCAAAGAGGAAATAATGAACCCGACACCTCTTTTGCTGGAAACACAAGCACCCAAAGGAATTAATGACTCTTGATCAAGGGAGTAATTGGCAGGACAAAAACTATTACTTTTTGCGCGGCGCCGCCTATTTTCTGGAGGCGAAAAAAGTAACCGCCTCTCTGATGTTATTTGGTACAAGCTGTAGGAAATAATATTTTTGTGTTCGCTCTAGAGTAGAACGTCCATGAATAACATGTAACGGGAGATAAGAGGATATAAAGAGTGATTAAGTTTCAGGGGCCAGGAATAGCATTGTCTGAATTACCCTAATCATCGCGATGTGTAGTGGGTGTGTCCTGAGAGGGTTGTGGGGGGGGGGTGCTTGAGTAGCATCGCATTGTGTTCTGTTCTGTACATGGGACCATGACATTGAATGTTAATTAAACACTTGCATGCACAGCAGTCACACGGCCTGCAGTTTATATTGCAATCATATTCGTTTTGCACTCAGTACACAATCGTCTGTAGATAGTAGCTCATGACATTTGAAGGGATAGGCAAACACGAATTAAAAAAAACAAAACTATATTAGTTTTATTTCTTTGTTACAATCTTTTCCAGGTATATAAAGATCTGGTGAAAACATATTTTTCCCCATTTTATTGTCGTTTGTGCTGACGCATCTTTACATGAAATTTCACTAAAAGTTGATGTTGTAGCTTGCTATTGGGTGTATGTGCTTTGTCGCCTCCCCCCGCACACACACACACACTGTTATTGTACATAATACACACACACACACACACTGTTATTGTACATAATAAAGTAGTTAAGAATAGCCCCCTTTGCCATTCACTTATTCTGTGTGGCACATTTCAAATTCTTCCGCTCTTTGTCCTCCTGCTCATTCACCGATCTCTTTCCATTATCCCCACTTACGTCTATTTTTTCTCTCAGTCCATCATTGGCCGTGTTAGCCAGGGCTAGCCATTTGGTCCACTCAGCTGTCCTTTGAACACGGTCCCAGGACCCTATCAACACGCAGGGTCGGCCGACTTCAAAAGTGAACTGAAACAGTACAAGGGGAAGTCATGTCTGCAGCCCTGATAAAGACCGGCTCCCACCAAGGGGAGCTCGCCTTTTATCTAATGAAAACCACTAGGCGAAGTGGTTTTGGAGGGTTTGTAAAGGTGGTTCAGGGGGGTAAAGACCTCTTACTTTTGAAGACCCCAGCATAGTTCGTAAACCGATTTTCTCCCTCTTCTATTTCCTTGGCTTGCTAGTATCGCCCTAGAGACTCCGTGTAGCATGTAGTCATTGGCCTTTCCTGCCAGAGAACCTGGTGTTTATGGCTTGTGTTTTATTGCAGTACCTGTGTTGAATGTACTCTCTGGTTCAGCAGAAGAAAAAGTGGGGGAGAATAAATAAATGCTTACACACATTCAACATGGAAGTGTAAAGGTGGAACAAGCCTGAGAACATTTACGATCCCCATTCACAGAAGGAAGGGGGGGGGGGAGTATATGGTGCCAGGGCATAAGGCAGTGGCTTGTACTCTTAATCCAGGGTTTGAAGCTGCTGGATGCGCGCATACTTAACTTATCCCCGTCTAAAAAAATGAAACTGTATAATCGTAAGGGGAAAAAAAAAGTCACTTCTTATCCACATAGTGGTTGGTCTGTACAATTCGTAGAATTCAGGGTTCACACAGGTCGTTAAAAGTCCTTAAAGTCCTTAATTTTCATAAAAGAAAAAATAAGTACTCAAAAAGTCCTTAAATTCTGAAAATGATGCCAAAGACCTTAAAAAGTCCTTAAAATTTGTGTTTCAGTTGAAACATTTGAGATTCAAATTTTCCAATTGCACACTGAAAAATTGGTACTTTCAAATAACTGAACTTTTCAGAGTGAATTTACTGTGTTTGAACTCTGGATACAGAAACATCCCGTTTCCATGAGTGCTGCACACCACTTGTATAGTTGTAATATTTCTTGGTCACGGGCATATAGGTCCTTAATTTGTTTACTGTGAGTCTTTAGGAAGTCCTTAAAATTAGTTTTCAAGACTTTGTATGAACCCTGAGAATTTATTCACACAACAGTGGCCCGTGTCTTGCAAAAATGATAGCTTATGTCGTGAGAGGAAGTCAAAAACAACAACAGAAAACACCGGTTGCTTGATATCTCAGATGAGTTGGTGTTTTTTATGACATGGGCACAATCTAGAACTAAATAGGCCAATTTAATTTTAGGTTCTCTGTTTTATTCTGAAGGTCCCCAAGAAATCAATCCATAGATCACCTTTTTTACTAATGCTAAGTTTCCACAGCCCATGCTGTTAATAAGTGCAGTGAGCATTCTGGGGGTCACGAGCGAGCTGGATTTAGCCATCAAACTGGACACGCACCCAGTGACCTGCGGGAGATCTTTTGTCTTCTCGAGGGTCTCAGACGAAGCGAAGACGTAACGGGGGGAGGGGGGGCATTTCCGCCTCATGTGTAATAGAGAAAACACCCGCGTTTTGTTTTTCTAGGTTTAGCTGATGTAATTGGAGAGATTGGTTGGACAGTTTAGCTCTGAAGAACGGCCAAGTTCCCACAGAATTCACTGGATATTACTAGCAGTGATCTGGGACATGTGAGGATTTTTGGGAGGAGAAAGGCCTGGTAATGAAGCAAAACTATGATAAATAATCCCCCCCCCCCTCCCCCCCTTATCTCTCTCTCTTCCGACTCACTCTCTCCAACTTCTTAAAAAGACTACTCAATCTGTTACACAGGCCATTGACTGACACAAACTATATTGTGCGTAGAGTATGTACAATTTATTTTCCCTCCCCCAAGAATATAATAGCAGTACATGCATTAACAACGTCAATTTTCATTTATGAGGCACGAATTCAAATACTCGCATTGCATTCGATGTTCGTATTGAACTGAGCTGACATCTGCTGTCCCATTCTTTGTCTGTGCCTGCGGCTTGTCAACGGGCTTCTTTCACCCCCCACCGTCGGTTTGTTTTTCGTGGCTTCAGTGGAGGTGTTGGCGTTTGATATCGGGCCAGTCAGTGTGATAAATTGCAGCAAGTGGTTTTCACGCTGTTGAGTAAAAGGGGAAGGGTGGAGGCCGAGGCGGCAAGGCAATCACTACTACAGCGCAGAGAGCTGATAAGATAGGATCATGATAGATCAACAAGAGATGTGAAGTTGTAGCCCGCTCACAGACAATAATCAATGGGTTTTTGTTACACTTGTGGTTTCTTTGTTCTGCAATTTATATAGCCTCATAAATCAGGAACTGGAACGTCAGTGGAAGGGGTGGGAGGGGGGTTGCGGGGTGACAGTAAAGCCATAAATTGTTGTCTACGATAAGAACTCATTACATCAAACCCTCCCTGCCCCCACCCACTTTGTAAGCGTTCGGGCATTCTTTGGCCTCCAAATGTGCACATTGTGAACCTAATTGAGAGCTCACATTTCAGTTTTTCAATTTTTAGTTCATTGACTAGATCTATGGACACTTGGATCCAGATGCGCGAAAAATTAAATTATCAAAAATTTTGTAAAAATTGCCCTTTCCCGTAAACTTTAGAAAGTGTTAGTTACACGTAATTTGGTCTTCTGGAGACGGTATTAAGCCCCATCAGGAACTCGGGCATAGCAAGCCAGGTACCCAAGGCAGGTGGAGAAAATGTAATATATTATGAACATATTGAACAGAAATGTCATGATTATGGCAGATAGTGTGTAGAAATTAAAGAAAAACTGATGAGAGATGTAGACTGTTTGATATGAATGTTTTCTGCTGTGTTGTAAGATTTTTTTTTTCATGTAGAGTTGTAGAATGGGGTCCTATTCTGTCTCTACAAATTACGGAAGTTGGGCGTGTTAGTGCACGAAACCATTTGCTCTGTCAATGTGTGTCGTAAACACAGACGGTGCATTGTTAAAGTGGGAAATTGTGTATATAATTAAACACGTGGGCGAATACAGTCATGAATATTCCAAGAATTATTGTGAAATAAATGCCTTCTTATTTCCAATAAAATTTCAAAGAGAAGGAGAGGTAACCTCCATTTCCCAGGGCTATACATGGAAATGGGGACAATTGAAGCTGACTTGTAGATAGATTGGTCGTTAAATTTGGAAACATCAATCCGTAAGAATAAAAAAGACATAAACTAACGGGTCTATGAACATTTTCGGGAGCAGTCACCCGCCACCGTGCGCCACGGAATTCAGAAACCTGTTGGCTCAGCGAAGATCTCCTCACGGCAAAACCTTTTTTCTTTGCCATTGATCAAAGGCGGGCACGCATCATAAACCTTTTCTCCGTCACTTTCTCTGCCACTGGATTTTATGGCGGTCTGTGATCTTGCCGCCTTGCCACGGCTGCCCGACCACACACTCTTCATTAAACTCGTACTGCTACCAACCACTACCACTACGTACTGCCAGCGGGGTCAGAGCCACCAACGCAACTTCGAAATCAAAGGGTTGACAAGTTAGTCTGGCAAAGGAAAGCACTGGGTAGGGCTGAGTTCGGCAAGTCCGTTGGAAAAGGATGTTGAGATGATTTGGCCACTGAAATATTTTATTTAGCGAATGCATGAATGACACATTACCACAAGCTTACCCCCCCCCCCTTCCCCCCTCTCTCTCTCTCTCTCTTATTCCTTTTATTTCTTCTTTTCTTTTGGATGCACTACTTGTCTCTGCCATTCTCTTTCACCCAACAGTGACCTTAAATGTCACAGCTGTGCCTTGAATTAACTCTCACTACACACGTTCTCTGTCCACACTAATCTTTTGTCTTTATGTTCCAAACCATTTCATGTCATCTTCCCCCATACTCATTTTTTACTCTTCCCAACAATGCCTCCGTTCGCATTCCACCTACAATTTTCGTGCACGCTGTAGGCCTACATAATCCCCCTCAAAGCTGTTTCTTCCATGTCCACCCACCCACGCCATCTCTATTTTGCCACCCGGTTGTCCTGAAAAGTTTTACAACACGCCCAACAAAGGGCGGAGAGGGGGGGGGGGAAGTCCGTTTGTCTTCATTTTATTGTGAAACCACTGACCAGTTAGTTCTCTCCATCTTCATCCAACTTCATCGAACCAGCAAAATACGATGTTCAGATGCTAAAGTCGGAGGTGTAACCCCCACTGCGTCACCCGAACTTGCCCCTTCACAAACCCGTTCCCTCCCTACAGCTCCGTAAATTCCGCCTGGACATGCAAACACCTTCGGTCTAATCACATGAGCCAGCCCAAAAATCTCCCTTCTTTGTACCCTCCTCAAATCTCTTTTGGACCAATTTTTTTTCCCCGCCCTTTAAATTTGTATTGCATCAAAGTTTTGTACTGTTCCTCTCCCTTGTATTGCCCCATGTTCTCTTTGTTCGCCTTTTGTTTTAACTTTCTCTTTCCTTCAACAGAGCCCTCTTTGATACCTTTTATTCAACTCACAGGTTTTCATATTTCACACTGTTCTTTTGCCCTGTATCTGGCACTAGTCATACTACATCTGGAAATATTTTGTTTTGATATTGAAAATGATGGCCTCAATAGTGTTGTTGGTAATGATAATTTTAACCCTAACTTGCTGGCGAACATGTTCGAGGTCCCCTCTTTTTTCCTCTTTTCACCGCCTTCATGACTGTCTGTGGCTAGTGGTGGGCACGATGATACTACTAAATCATCGATCCTATTGTCACTTTTCTTTTAGTCTAGTACAAAATCTATGTTAAGCAAGTGTTTTTGGTGTCGTGTCGATATGCTTGAAACCTGATTCTCTAGTCTTTTCCTCCTCTCTGTCTTCCTCCTCTAAATCCATGGACGATACGATACAGGCATGGGATGGGTGGGGTAGGCGGAATTCATTCATCGGTGAATCCCCCGCCTCTCTCTTTCTTTCCCTCCGTGGAGGATCATGGCCCTCGTGATTACGAAGACCACAGGAGGATACGCTGGAATGTAACCCCAGTTGCTCAGTGGCTCGGGAAAGTATTTTTAGCTAATAAGACAGAGGTGTTATTCGAACGGGTGGAAATTGAACCATACACCGGTCGACTGCGGTGTCCTTTGATCTCTTTTGCCTACTGGGCCAAAACAAAATCAAATTAACAGGAGCACTCTACTATGTAGATGGTTTTGAATGGGCTCAAGATTCTTCGGGCCCGCAAACAGTCAAGGAATTTCACCTTTAAGAGCGCCTTAATTACCCATCCATTCGTGAAATGTGGAATTTTCTTTGCCAGGTTTTTGGTTTTATGACGAGTGGGTAATGGACTGATAGTTGTTGGCAAGGGGGGGGGGGGTTTTGTGCTTTAGGCCCAACCATTTCTATTTAGGGGGGATCAGGGTATATTTACATCTATTTCTCTTTTGTAGCTGCATTTTTAGATGCTTTAGTGTTTACCGGCCCGTGTGTGTTGTTTCCTGTTCTGTCAGAGTCAAGGATAGATCTAAGTTTTGCGATCCCGTTGGAAAGTATGAGCGGCCTAGCGTGGGTGCAGTAGCTACATCAAGGTTGACAAGTTCACTGTGAGCCATATGTGTAAACCAGTACACTCGCTACTGCACCCAGAGTAGTGCACACAGAATGCTTTGATCGTACTTTGTGTGCTGCGACTTGAAAAGAGACGGGTGTGTGGGGGGCAGGATGCCTAGCTAGAACACTTAACCCTGTTGGTTCCAGGAGTGGTTAAAACACGTCATACACACACAAAAATGTAAAAATTATATATAAAGTGTGTTTCTGCATTTTATCGGGTTATTAACGATAGGTCTTTCTCTTTAAATTGCGATATAATACAACGTGTGTGGCAAATAAAGTCAACATAGGAAGGTTAAAACGTTCAACCCTTCCAACTTGAATATCAGTATGATACTGTCTGCTCAAAAGCTTGAATACTGTGTCGTGTATGGCGCGTCACAGCTGTATAGAGTTAATGCCAAAATTCTACAATACACGATTTGTTTGGTCGACTTAAACCAGCCAGTAAGTCGGTGATTAGATCTATAAGATTTAGTTATGAACTAGGGGAGGGAATCAAGAAAGACGCGGGGGGGGGGGGGGCAAGGGGGAAGAGAGTTCAAATTGGCAACGCGAAATGATCGTTGGCGTTGATAACAATCGTCCTTTGCATCGCTTTGTGCATGTGCCAGCGATAGAGATGAAGGGGAGGAGTCGAATCAGAGGTATCAGGAGATCAAGGGAGATGAAAGCGGTGAGGAATAGACAGAGAGAGAGAGAGATGACGAGGCAAAGGAAGCAAAGGCAGTCATTAAGTGCGCCAGTCATAAATTATTGACACTTCAGGACTCAAAAACTGACAGGGGGGTATCGATTTGTTTTTGAATACACAAGGCGAAACAAAGCATTAAAGGGTAAGCACATCAAACGAGCAAATTAATACGGGATTTCAATGCAAAGCTAGAAGGTTGACAAGTTCGACGTGAGCCATACGTGTAATCAATCAGTTTATGCTGGGCGGTAAGCCGTACAACTCAGCTGGTTTAACCAAGACCAAAATACAGACTGTTTCTCTTTATTGTCCTCTTTCTTGTCGAGTTCTGGTCGTTACCTTTACACCCATGCTTATCACTGATACTTTCTGTCTGCCTTTCATCTCTTTCTCTCTTTGTCTCTCTCTCTAGGTATATATACCCCCGAACCGACCCTCTCTCACTCTCTTTTCTTGTGGAATCTTGGTCATTATTATATACTTTCAGATCTAGCCTATCACTGATAATTCCTGTCTTTAGTGTGTCTTTTTCTCTCACAATCTTTCATTATTGTTTTCCCCACATCTCTCTCTCTCCCTGCTATCTTTTTTCTCCCTGCTCTCACTCATTTCCAATCGTAGCCATAATGTTCAGACCTATCACTGATAATTTATATCTGCTGTTCATGTTTTTCTTCTTTCTTAATTTTTGGTCTCACTTCCCCCCCCCCCCCCCCAACCACTTTCAGACATATCAGGGACAATTTCTTGCAAGTTCTGCCTTTTAATGTTTTTATTCTCTCTGATCTTTCTTTATCAAGGTCTTCCCTCTATTCTGTCTCTCCTCGAAACTATTCCCTTTCATAATTATCACTCCTTCCTGTCTTTGCCATCGTATCGCAAGCAGAATATCACCATCAGTTGCTGGTAGAAGAGATGACATAATCAGCGAGACATCAGGTAGAACACATTAAATAAACAAAGCGGTAACTAATCTCCGTCCTTGCTACGGCAATATAAGGGGTTTTATAATGCTCTGGGAAAAGATGTTACAGCCCGGGGAATGCGGAGTTCTGACGGGAAACACAAGCAAATATGTATGGATATAATCTCACATTTTATCGTTCTCCGCGAATACCCATTCTCTGGTAATCATACTCTCTGGGTTCGTTGTCTCAAAGAGGAAAATATATGTATATTAATTATTCATTTCCTCAGTCTCTTGGCTTTCATTTTCAGTATTGATAGCACGGCGACAAACCAGCAAGACTCAGAAAATATTGTTATCATAGGCAATTTTAAACACACATCAGTTGCCTCTGCGTCCGGACCAGGCAACTCGTTTTGTTAATTCTTTTCTCCTCAAGCCCACCCCACTTCCCAGAAGTTTGCACCTATGCATGGTTTTCAGATTGAAATCCGTCAGTTTGTTGTACCCGGAGTATTGACTTCAGCACGAACTCTTTCATTGTAGTGAACATGAAGGTGAAGGTGAAGGCCATACTGGGGGTACCGTGGTAATTTAGATGGTGATCACCATGGCTGAGCCTTGAACGCCACTCACTATTTTCTCTCTACGGTCCCGTAACAACAGTCGTGAACGTTCGGTGTTCGTGTTCCTCTTTCCACCCCAGAAAGCGGTTGGTAGTTGGGCCATCTTGGTAGGGTCTCCTTTTGTCTCACATTCTGTTTATATTCTACCGGTCATCTTGTTTCTTTCTAGCACATGGCCGTTACCGTGTCGACCACATTGCTCCAAATTCAGACCCGAACTCAAAACTCAATCCCCGGCCCCAATCCCGCGTTGTGTCTGTCACTAAATGGCCCCCGTCTGTTGTCTTTTGACAGTCACATTCTTCTAAAACATCCTTGTCACATACATGTACTTATCTGTCCTGTTTTAAATTAATTTTAACCAATTTCTCCTGGGTCCCCATTGACCCTGTATGTTTGTAATCAAAAGAAGGGAATTTTTTTTTTTTTTTTATGGTCTCTTGTTCAGAATACATACGCCTCACAGTCATGGTGTCAAACATAATTTTTTTTAAGGGGGGGGGGTGGGGTGGCTCTTTTGCTGTGAACATAACTAGATTTTTAAAAACATATCTTTTTCGGTATTTGATTTTAATATGCATAATTAATTGCTGCACGTAGCTAGTTTTTCAACCATATCGACGTTTGTTTGCCAACAAATCTCACATTGGATTTGTCGACGTATCTAACACGGATTCGTTGTCGCGTGTTTCTGTTTTTTTTTTACCCGTAAGTTGTGTTTACTACCCTTCCCCCCTTCTCTCCCCCCCTTTGTATCACATTATTAATTAAACGTTGTTGTGCTTGTTTGATCCCGAATTTGATTGATGTCCAAGCGGCAGCCTTTGATGTCTCTTTGATCTTTTGAGTCCCTTGAATGGCTTGGCGGGCGGCGTCGGCAAATGAGAGAAGAACGTGGCCGGTAGGCGAGTGACAGATCAAAAAATGGGCTTCTGAGACACTGGTCTTTGTTTCAAAGGCAAACTGGTTTTCAGAGAGGAAATTGGAGGGGGCGGGGGGTGAAATATGACAGAGTTCCAGGAGCGAAAAAAAAAGGAAATTTAAACGACGCCCATAGGGTATGGGAGGGGAGAAGGGGGTGGGGGTATGGTTGAAGATAACGAGACCAGAGATAGTAACTGTCAAAAATAACGGTTATTTTGGGGCCTTTTGTCTTTCAGTTTGCACTTCAGTTGGTGTTTGCAAGCCAGCCCCCCTCCCCCCCCCTCCCCAGTATGCAGTTGTGTGTTCAATAACATTTTAAGTTGGGGGGGGGGGGGTGATCAGATTTTATTTGGAGCCAAGGGAGAGCAGTGCGAGAGGCATGGCATAGGCTACAGAACGACAGATAAAAAAAAAAAAGAGAGAAAGAGAGAAAGTCATAATGTGTATGTTACATGTAATTATTACAGCACTTGTGCAGTTACACATGGTTCCCTATTGCATCCCCCTTTAGCTCCGCCCTGCAGTGCAGTGAACACGGGGAAAAGTGGAAAGTGGTTTCCCTGTAATACGGCGGTCCAACACGACCAGCAGGAAAAACATAATGGAAAAGAAAAGCCGTGTGATTAATGATGGGAAATTGAAGTGATTGAACCAAGTCACCTATGATGCTGCATTTAGACACGTGCCATTAGATTATGATCTCTTTGATGTCATTTCATCAGGGAAGCCGTGGCAGGCTGACCTTTTCGCGTCACAATGAAAACACATACACATTCACACTCACAGCCACGCGCATACCCTGCCATATGATACAAGTGCACACGCATACACCAACTTCCAAATTCGGTTTGTGATCGGACGGAGTAAATGGTCCGTTTGAGGAAGGAATTATGGAAAAGAATTGACATATCAGTGAAATGGTTAATGGACCGATGCACATTTGCTATTCTCACTCATCCGGCTCATTTGGGATTTTCATTGGAGATCATCAATGTATCTGATTTCAAGTGAAAGCAAAGACTGTACATTACCGCATTTTAAGTTGATTAATTAATGAATAATGACCACAATTATGTTTTTGGTTTTGATTGTATGGAAGTTACAAGGACAAGGAATTTGCGTGCCAGCTATCTTGGGTGATGGGGGTGGGGGGGGGGGGGTGTAAAACGTGAGAAAGTGGTTTTAACTCTGTGGTATAGATTGCTGGTGTTGCGAATTATTCTCCCAGGCGTAGATTGCGCTTTCCGAAAGCACAGAGGGAGCACTTTTGAGGCTTCACAACTGCCTGTTGGGAGGGCTAAGTAGACGAAAGGTGGCGAGAAACTTGAAGAAAAAAAAAACTTACCCCAAGACAAAGAAACCAGAAGTAAAAAACGCAAGACAAAGAAACCAGAAGTAAAAAACTCACCCCAAGACAAAGAAACCAGAAGTAAAAAACTCACCCCAAGACAAAGAAACCAGAAGTAAAAAACTCACCCCAAGACAAAGAAACCAGAAGTAAAAAACTCACCCCAAGACAAAGAAACCAGAAGTAAAAAATTCACCCCAAGACAAAGGAACCAGAAGTAAAAGATTCACCCCAAGACAGAGAAACCAGAAGTAAAAGATTCACCCCAAGACAGAGAAACCAGAAGTAAAAAACTCACCCCAAGACAAAGAAACCAGAAGTAAAAAACTCACCCCAAGACAAAGAAACCAGAAGTAAAAAAAAATTCACCCCAAGACAAAGGAACCAGAAGTAAAAGATTCACCCCAAGACAAAGAAACCAGAAGTAAAAAACTCACCCCCAAGACAAAGAAACCAGAAGTAAAAAAAATTTCACCCCAAGTCAAAGGAAGCAGAAGTAAAAGATTCACTCCAAGACAAAGGAACCAGAAGTAAAAGATTCACCCCAAGACAAAGGAACCAGAAGTAAAAGATTCACCCCAAGACAAAGGAACCAGAAGTAAAAGATTCACCCCAAGACAAAGGAACCAGAAGTAAAAGATTCACCCCAAGACAAAGGAACCAGAAGTAAAAGATTCACCCCAAGACAAAGGAACCAGAAGTAAAAAATTCACCCCAAGACAAAGGAACCAGAAGTAAAAGATTCACCCCAAGACAAAGGAACCAGAAGTAAAAGATTCACCCCAAGACAAAGGAACCAGGAGTAAAAAATTCACCCCAAGACAAAGGAACCAGAAGTAAAAGATTCAACCCAAGACAAAGGAACCAGAAGTAAAAGATTCACCCCAAGACAAAGGAACCAGAAGTAAAAGATTCACCCCAAGACAAAGGAACCAGAAGTAAAAGATTCACCCCAAGACAAAGGAACCAGAAGTAAAAGATTCACCCCAAGACAAAGGAACCAGAAGTAAAAGATTCACCCCAAGACAAAGGAACCAGAAGTAAAAGATTCACCCCAAGACAAAGGAACCAGAAGTAAAAAATTCACCCCAAGACAAAGGAACGAGAAGTAAAAGATTCACCCCAAGACAAAGGAACGAGAAGTAAAAGATTCACCCCAAGACAAAGGAACCAGAAGTAAAACAAAAAGAAAACCAACAAGAAGTAAGTGGAGGTACAAATGGCCCTGAGCAAACGATCCACCAAAAGGTCTACTGGCGCTTGCCGAAAATTCTGAAACTTTACAAAACTGATTTTAAAATGGTCACATGAAAAAAAAAAAAAAAAACATATTAAGTGCAGTCAGATGTATTGATGAATTCAAAATGTGTACCAGATATAGAACATTGGGCGTCAGGCGACAGGTTTCAAATATAGAACGCTGAGTTCTGAAGAGTTAATGGGATTATGTGTTCATTTAGTTGAGTGTATGATGTGATAATGTACTGGCGCGAGCGTGTTGATCATAATCACTCTGTCTGTCTGTCTGTCTGTGTGTCACAGCGTTAGTCAGTCTATTAATCTATATCTGATGTGTTGATGTTGCCGGTCTTCCCTCTATGTTTGCTGTGCACGGTAATTAGTTCATAATATCAACAAGAAGCCTATGTCATGGTTTACCCGAGTGGTGACGTGTATCACTCTGGCTTTCACACCGCCGCCACCATCAGTGATGCAGATAGGAGCTTTTGTCAGCCTTTGAAGATCGGGTTTCCAGCAGCACCGGCATGCCGTGTATCCACCATTTGTGGTGTTTAATTTCCAGTCAGTGTTTACAGCCAGGGTTTAAAAAGTGATCCCTATCAGTTAAATTAGACTTTATAATGGCAAGTTGAATGTTTTAACAGCGATATGTGAGGCGCAGATGGTGTTGAATTCGTTTAATTGGATGTCAGTGAATACGGGATGGCAAATGGAGAGATTTAGCGGTGAATTTAGGGATTAAACAGCATTAAGACAAAGAAGATTATGGATGTTCCAAATCGACTTGTATCGGTTGTGATTGGCGATTTCAAAAAGTCTTTTTTTTTTTTTTTTGTTTCGTTTTGTTTGTACGAGTTTTTTTTGTTTTTTTTTGCTTCAGTTTTCTAGCAAAAAGGATCTCAGTCTGTGGATGTTGTAGTGTATGATGCCTGTCGTCCACCGATGTACACAGAGTACGTGTATGTCTACGTGCATACCAGCCTCCTTGTTTTCATTTTCAGTCCACTGTGCTGTTTGCTGTTATATTCTTGGGAACGACAATTTGCTCACCCACACACACCTACCTACACGATTGTCCTCGTGCCCACCCAGCTATCCATCTAACTGCTAAGCGTACCCCCATTTACCTACATGCACACAAAACCAAGACATCCACTGGCTTTGAAGCTTGTCATAATCTCTAGATGAAAGCAAAGGGAATGCAGTGGTTACACCACCCGAGTTGTCTGTTCCTACTTACGGCACACGCAATCAGTCTCCAGACATCTCACCTATTACTGCAGCAGGCCGTTGGTAGGGAAGTAGCTATCAATCAATCAGTCAAACTTATGCGGTAAGACTCATAGCACTTCAAAGGTCCTGCTACTTCTCTGGTGCAACTGAGTGCCACTGTTCTGTCATTGGGGGTATATTCAGCTTTTGTCATTGATAATCTATATTTGTTACACGCTAGAAGCCACCAGATCATTATTCATCTTGTTAGCGAGATCGAGTCTCTTGTGTTGTTGCTAGTAAGATTTGTGCTTGTTCAGAATACAACTCTTTCTCCAGCTCCTGTGCATTCGACACATGTTGTTGTTTTTTTGTTTTTGTTTTTGAGGACAGGCTACACTGGGATTGCCGTTTCATTCATGAGAAAAAAAAATTCTCCTGTCTTACTCATTTCCTGTGGAAACAAATTCATTCATTCAATTTTTCTTTTCTTTTTCGGTTGGTGTATCAAGTATTGATCAGGGGTACATTGAATGCTTTATTCTAAATGTCTTTTGACTCGATAAGCAATTGTTCACTTGTTCACGTTAGTTTTATTCTGGTGAAAGAAAAAAAAAAGCAATCAATCGTAAACGCCTCAGAGATTTTTCTCTCTTTTGCCGAGAATGATTCACTTTCATCCGGAAAGTTCAGAACATGAGTAGATAAAAGAGATGTATAATGTCATCAGAGCATTTGGAGGGAAAAATTGGGGCGTTTTTGCACTCACTTCAGAGACTCCGTCAACTTTGCCCCACTTAACACTGACAATTCACGGGTAATAGCCCGGGTCTTGGGAAGAGAGGGAAATCGAAGTTGACATTTCACAGTAAGCCAGAGAGACGCCAGCGTCTTTGATCTTTACCTTTTAATTTTTGTATTTGTGTTTCCTCTAATCTTCAACGCTTTCTTTCATCTTTTGTACTGCTTCTGTTGATGTTGCATTTAGTTGCTTTCGCTTCTTTTAATTGAAACGCAAAGGGAAAGGAGAGATTCTCCTTTTAATTTATGTTTTATATTTGGATTTCCTCCCCGGTACGAAATGTAACGTGCCTAGCCTTTAGGATTTCATAGATTTGCTCTGGTGCTGCCTGATTGGCGTGGCGTTGCGTTGCGTTCAGCGCAGGAATTTGCATATGATTATAACTGTTTTGTTTTGATCTTTCCCCTTTTTGCAGAGATGGGTACCCGCATCACCTCAGGAAAAAACAGCATCGGACAGCGATGATGAAAAGTCTCGCCCAGCAGAACAGGGTGTTTCGGACGGGTTTACATTCGCAGATTATTCCGGTGAGTAGATGTTTCTTTTGTTGTCTCTTGTTTGTTTGTTTTTGTTGTTTTTTTTTGTATTGTGCACCCGAGCACTTTTTGACATGTCTCCGGAGAGCTGCACTTTAAAATTATCCAGAAACTGTAACAGTAACAGTGTCTGTCCTGTGTTTATAGCGTGTTTCTGGAGGAGCCAGGATCACATGTTTATTATCTTGGCGCGTTTTTTTGTTTTTTTTTAACCTGTTTAATTAAAATTTTGATTATTTAGAATCGAGGGTAAGAGACGAATGAGTTGAAATTACCCGCATGTATCTGACCCTGTGCAAGTATCTCAGAGGATTAGATCCTTATTTATTTATTAAATTATTTGTTTATTTATCAGGATGACATTCTGCATGTAGTATAAATTTTCTTTTGAAGTACTGAACTTCTGAGATTGCAAGCTGAACATAATGCAGTAAACACCTTGAGAGTCTCTACCTCCCTTTTTTGAGAGCATTCAGTACGTCTTCAGTTCGGGAGTGCAAGAGAGTAAAACAGAATATCAGGTGTTTATTTGATAGTTCATGAAGAGGAGAAATTATTATGAGCTTCTAAACCGAGTCATCCAAAACATTCTCTTGTTCAAATGTCATGACAGGAAGTCAGTAATGACAGAAAATTAAAATGCAAAAACCATCTATGTTATGTCTTAGGTAATGGATGTTATGTGGTTTTCCTAGGATGATGTAGTACACGTAGAATTATTCCCCCGTCTCTCTCTCTTTCTTTCTCTCTCTTTCTCTGTCTCTCTCTCTCTCTCTCTCTCTCTCTCTCTCTCTCCCAGGAAAAAAAAACCGCGGGGAGGGGGTTATAAGGCAAGAAAGATTACAGTTTTTACACGATGTATATCTGGGCATGGGAAATTGTGATTTAGATTTTAGGATCAAAATGCAAATAGCAGGGATGAGTCAGTGCTGCATTTGAACTCGCGGGAAACCTTTGCAAGATGTTACTTCTATAATTCACACAATTAATAGATGCCGTGGCAAGAGTAGGAAATTGGTATGCTATCGACATTCCCTGTGAATGTTTTTTTTCTCCCTCACTTTGGAATTGTCAGGTTTTATTTTTTTAATTTTTTTATGTGCATATAGATCTATGAGCATAGTAACGCGATGTTTGAGATCAGACATTATTTTTATAGGGGTACTTTCCTTCTTTCTTCTAAACATTGTGTTCCTTCTGTCGGGCTATCTCTCATCTCGAATCAAGTTGTAGTTTGTGGCAGTGATGCAGTTGAATCAGACAATAAACCGGGAACAGAAGCTGCTATCCCAGTAACGAAGCTAATATGGTTAGGTAAATGGCTATCTATTTATTTATGATACAGATAGACGCTGATGTATTCGTTCATTCTGGCTCTTTCTTATTTTTCTTGTCTCTCCACCCACCACCTTTCCCCCTTCTCTCTCTCTCTCTCTGAAATTCAGGTGCAGAAAGAACTCGAAAACTATTCATTTTGTTAAAACCAATAAAACCTTCAATTCCGACAACCGTTAACTTAAATTTCTCAATAATTTCTCTCTCCTCCCCTCCACCCGTGCACACTGGGGTGCGTCACGTTTCAGCACGATTTCATTACTGCCGGCTTCAAACCATGGAAACTTCGCCCGCGCCTTAATTAAAAGGCGCTTTGCCTATGCAGTTGTAGCGAAGGGCGTGCGTGCGTGCGCTGTGGTTGATGAGTACGAAGCGCATTTAATCCGACATGAAAGAGCCGGTGCGCAAGGTTGGAAAACAAAACAAAACATAACCACACACAAGTCCGGATAGCCTTTTTTGTGAGTGAGCACTACTAGTACGGAGCCTGGTTACACTTGAACGCCACTCATCGAGCTTCGCCCAGGCGAGTTAAAATACTATTGATAGTTTTATACGGTATTATTTTCCTCCCGTCCGAGTCGTGCATGGCTCGATCGAGTACAAGGAAAGATTAAGGCAAGGGAGAGGGAGAGAGATTGAAACGTGTGCATGAAATGTGATCCTACTCACAGAGGGGGGTTATTGCACGTTCCCTTTGATCTTCCGACATCACAGGCGGGTCGGCTCGCCTTAGTCCCAGTAATTTCCTCTCCTCCACCCTGTCCCCTCCCTCACGTGCGTGCTCCCTCTTGGTTACTACTCTTTAATCAAGCCTAACATTTCCTCAACCCCCCCCCCCTCCTTTTAACGCAGTAGTGTTTACTTATGGTATAATCACTCACTCTTCGCGCGGCCGGCACAAAGTATGGAACATCTTTGATGAGGGTAGGGAAAAAAAGCAAGCGGACAAACGGCTGCTCACTTTACGCGGACACCCTTGGGAGGTCTGATGAAAGAGAGGCCGGCGCCCGTAGTTTTTCATTGGCTTTTGATCAATGTGGAATAGTCGCTCATAATGAGACAGAGATCAGCAGAATACAAGGGAACAACAACATCAACAACAGTCTAAGAAGAAAAAAAGGCAGAATTAAAAGCAGCAGCGTCGGCAGAGAGATGGGTTCAAAATAGCAGATAATATTCATCGTTCAGCCGAGACTGGTTGGATGTATTTTTACTCTTTCATGGCGTTCAAATGCTGATTCACCTTTCCACCCCCCTTTTTTTTTTTTCATACACACTCACACACACACAGACATGCGCACTTTGCAAATTGAATGAATCAGTATCACTTGAGACGTGAAGTATCAGAAACATCTAAATTTAATTTTGCAGTTTCCGTCCCCTGCCAGGCGTGGCATTTTTTAAATTTTTTTTTCAAGTTTTCTCTTATCATGTTGTGCTGGATGAAGATCTTCATCATTTCCACGCGAGAAACCAATGTGAATGCTGGCAGAAGCAAGGATTTACATATTCCAAGAATTCTCTGACAAAACCAAGTTTGAACCAAACAACCCAACAAAATTATCGCGAGTTTATGGGACTTGTCAGACATGTATCAGTGTCCCATGTGTAACATTGGTTTGTTTCCCCCGACAAAACACGTCATGAAGCAAAGAACAGAAGTACAGTTAAGATATCGGCACATAGTTTGTTGGTACAGTCTTCCTACAAAACACAGGGTTGAACAGAGGAATAAAATTCTTATGACATGTCAGGCAGATCTGAATGCCACAACTTAGCCAGCTTTCCAGATAAAGCATAAAAGAGTGAATGGACACCCGTGGGCAGTGGGTCGTTGTGGGCAAGTTACAAGATTACTGTAACAGTGGGAAGAAAAAGAATGTGTTTGCGGAGCTCTACGGGCATGGAATCATACAAGAAAAGCAAGTGTATATAAGTTGAAGCCTGACTGTGACGGACTTGGATGAAAAGGCATCCTAGAAGCGGCAAAGTGAAGTTTTTTTGTTTTTTTTCCTTCAGATTTTGTTTTTACGACGTTGTGTTTGTGACGGTTACTGTCTTTGATGGATGGCTTAGATCCAGAATTGTTCAAATATCAAACGTGTCCACTGAAACATGTAATTACTCCAGTCAGGTGCGAGTATTTGATCCTCAGGTATCTTCTTTTGATCTCACATCTGAGTGAAAAATTGATTGCTTTCAACAAGAAATCATCAGCTGTGAGAGACCATATTATTATTTATTTTCACTGGAAAAAGCCAGGCGTTCATTCTGGCTGGAGAAACAACAGGGCCGTTTCAGCACCAGACATTTTCCTTTTATGTCATGGTTGGCTGTTTTGTCGGATTTCAAAGGCAGATTTAACCCCTGCGAGCCCTTTGTGGTGCATAATACATTACAAGGCCCAGTAGACTCCATATGACTGATTGTAATACAAGCTGACAGATTCCACACTCTTCATACACAATTGATGTACATTTGTGGACACACTCATGTATAATGCACCGACGATACGGCAGCTTGATCCGAACGGTAACATTTGATACTTCGGCATTAAAACAGCACGAATTTAATATGGATTCTTTTATGAATTGAACAGAATACTTCTGAGAAACAGTGTTGTTTTGTTATTTGATTTTTTTTTTAAATTTTGGGGGGGGGGGGGGGGTCAGCACGGCGGCTCGTTGAAACATTCTAGTAATAGAATCGGTCATTGTAATACATTTTGTCCTGAATTTTAGCTATTATAAGTGCATCATACTTTAAGGCTTCTCAGCTTCAAAACTGCTAGTGTAAGCAAGTGCACAAGCTGGTTCACTTATTGTTTCTGTCTGTGTTTTGTTCATTTTTTCTCCCTTAATATCTTTTAGTTGAAAGCATCCTTTGCATTGTTCATCACAGGTTCGTTGAATGTATTGTGTTCAGTGGCCCACGTGCTAATAATTATGTGTATAATAATGCGTAGGTCACTGTGATCGCGATTTGAAAAGGGCGGCAGCTGAAAAGAAACAATTTTATGGACGATTTCTTTTCAATGAATTAATTATGCGTAGTTTACTTGAAAAGTTCAAAGTAGTGAATTGAAATACGGTCCTTGGTTGTCTTCTGAGGTTTTCTTTGTTCAGAAATGACTGGTGGTACCGCAGTAGTTTGCATTTGTGGCCTTATGAAAAAGGTTAACATTCCGCTAGTGTATTCACTTAATGTCAAGACGCACCTTTATATAACAAGATGCTTATCGCCAGAAGTCTGCTATTCATGTATTATTATATAATATTTTTTGTAATGCGAGAAAATATAAGGCAGTGTAAGTCAACAACCCATATGCACGGGTTACGTACAAGCAGTCATTTTACCCGCCGAGTCCCTTTTATGAGTGAAACACAACACGGTTATCGATGGTCATATTTGCTTTTCAGCTGTATAATTTTATCCCTGTTCTTTCTTTGTCAGGGTTGAATTGATTATAAAACTAAATGAGTGATAATTAAGCGATGTCTTGCAGCGTGTACTGGTCTGACTTCGAAAACATCTGCAGTTCTGGCCCTTTGATCACTCATTCCTCACCGGTCGTGTAGTCATTGATCCATAAATAAAAATGGGGGATCATTATTCAAATACATTGGTGCCTATTGTATCAGTAATACCGTGCAAGGGTTAAAACAGTAACAGGAAACGGTGCTGAAAGAAGAGTATGCTGATATCCCATCACGAAGGCAGTATACCGTTGTTGAGGAAGCGCAGGTATCACAAAACTTTTAACGAAAGGTGCTCTCTCTCTCTCTCTTTTTCTTTCTCACTCTCTCTTTCTCACTCTCTCTCTTTCTCACTCTCTCTCTTTCTCACTCTCTCTCTCTCTCTCTCTCTCTCTCTCTCTCTCTCTCTCTCTCTCTCTCTCTCTCTCTCTCTCTCTCTCTCTCTCTCTCTCTCTCTCTCTCTCTAAACTATCTAATGCTCTCACATACTTTGCCTTATCTAGAACCTTTTTTTTGAAACGTTCGAAACTTGTTTAAGATGACCAAATACATGCCAGAATATTAATTAGTTAAAAGTGCCCCGAAAACCAGCGAATTGGGCATATGGGACCCTATTTCAAATACGAAATATCGATAAAAGCAATGGGGTTAGCTGATTTATTACATACCGGTAGACTTCAAAAATACATTCCTGTCACAAAATTCCCGTCCGTTTTTGCAGGGCGTGGTGACATTGTATAGCTGGGGATTACTTTGGGCACTTACTACATAGAGACATGCATATGTATTCTATAATCTGCAAACTCATCCATTAGATAACATCAATGTCCAGGTCACTGTGAACATTGTTGCTGTCGATGTATTCTAGTGAGATGCTACCCGTATTATAAGCTGTATTTGCTGTCACCTGGGATACGGTAGTGACTTTGATCAAGCCATAAAAGGATCATATTCAAAGTATCACATTCTGTGATGTAGGTAACTGGAAAGATGGAAAAGTGATATAATTGTTTGATGAACAGAGAGAAAAATGTAACAATAGTGGACAAGTGTGATGCTTTTCTTTAATCTTTGATGATGAAAGTAAAGGAGGACCTTGCAGTCAGGCAGCAGGTGACAACAATAGTTGTCACATTGCCCAGTGTAAAGAGATACGGGTTATATAAAACAGGATTACCGCTGAGACCATCAAAGAAAGCTATTGACTTTTAATAGGAAGTTGCAACCGTAACTGTTAGAACCGACATATCTTAAGGCGCAACCTTTGATCATTACCTTGTCGCGCATAATTATGATATGCAGAGGTCATCGACAGCACACTTTTTGTTGTCACCAGAGGTATCAATAACTTGGAACTGACGCGTCACTACTGAGGGTCGTTCTGTCATCTTTTCTAACCTCCAAGTGTACTGTCATTGTTTGATTAATTTGCCATTCACACGCGAACATTGATCGTATTTAGTGAAATCAATATGGGAGACAAATTGAATGCTTCTTTTGAAGCGTACAAATCAACGTTCGTTTCTTTTGAGCTGTCATGTCTTTCTTCCTTGTCTTGATTGAAACCACAGCATTTCGTGATCAAAGCCCACCCGTTTATCAGCGTGTGGTGGCCATTTGGGCTTTAAAAAAGAACAACAAACAAAAACTTCATTCATAGATAATATATTTGTCCCCGCATAAACTAACAGTAACTGCCCCAACATTTCCATACTGATATTTACCTTGGGAATAAACAGCGACATTTTAGCATGTTGGCATAGTAACGGGAGTAGAGTACTGAAAGAATATTCAGAACACGGCACTAAATTAAGCAGATCATCTGCCCATAAAATCGTACACGCTTGCTGAACTCTAAATGAAAGAGCTGCTGTTTAATTCTGTTTGATATCATAAACCCCTGCAGGCAAGGCCGGGGAGGGGAGGGGGGTGAGTCAAACAAAAGATATCGGTAATGTGGCCGAGGTATAAAGGCGACCGCCCACTGGGAGGACCATTGGTGTATGAGGTAAGGGAGGAAAGAGCCGAATGAATAATGTTGGAAATATGGAAATGCTGCACAGTTGTTGCTCATTTGTTCATTGCATTATGCATTGTAATTGCAACAGGATATGGTTTCACAGAGGTAAACTCTTTTCATCTCGTCAGTAATGTTCTCCCTGTTCATTCAGTCCCTCCATTTAATTTCTTTTTTTTTTTTTTTAATTATAGGTAAGTGTACTGATGCAAAGAAATTTTGATGAACACGATTGTTATTAATTTGTTTGAAGTTGTGCTCTGTATTAGGGGCTGACTGACATTTTATTTTTTAAACTGAGAGCACAGTATAAATTAAAGGAGCCGTCTTTTGCAGGCAGGGTGATCGGGGGATGATTACATTGGAGTTTGACTAGAATAGATCTAGATGTGTTTATTTCCACTTGGAGTGTCGGGGCACTGGGAAACAGTGCCACCATGGCGGCAGTACTGGCCGTAAATATTGGCATCATTTGCATAAAGGTAATTTCATTAAGCAGAACGTTTGTTTCCTTTCTTCTTTACCTTTTTCGGCGAGGACAAAATAACCGTTTTTGTCACTTCCAAACATAATGGGGCACTGAGCACTTTAAACTTTATCAGTTCAGGAAGTTTTAATTGTTAATTGTGTGTGCGTGTGTGTGTTTCTTTTCTCTCACTCTTTCTTTCTTTTTTTTTTTTTTCAAGGTGAGAAAACAAGAAGAGATAAAGCAAAAAAGAATATATCATTGATCTTTTGTATTGTAAATGTGGAAATTGAGTGATATGAATTTCAAGATCTGATCAAGCTCCATACGAAGGAAAAACGCATTACATAATTATCTTACATCTGATTGGGCGGAACAGATAAAGCCCGTTTGTCTCCCTCATTCTTTCTTTCCCTGCCCCTCTCTCCCCCCCCCACCCCTCTCTCTCTCTCTCTCTCTCTCTCTCTCTCCTCTGTCTCTCTCTATCCTTTTCCCACACACACTCACCCTCCCCTTTGCTGAGAGTTGATTAAATTAGTTGTTGTTTCAAGCTGATGAACAATTGTTCTGTGTTTCTGTTTGATGACAGCGCACGGAGCGTGCACCCAAGGACAGGAATATAGCCGAGACTGAGCCCAAAAGGTTTGCTGCTCTTCTGATTGAAAAACTGAGCAAAGTGGTGGAGGAGAGAGAGAACGCCGCCAAAGTGGAGGAGAAACTGAAGAGTATTACTTTGAGTGAGGTAGGTAAACGGAGAGGTTGGGCGAAAGAAAGACAGGAGGGAGAATGTGGTGTGCAAGGGTTGGCTCTTGCATTCAGTGATTGGCAGGCGCATCTAGGTTTCCTTTTAGTCTCATTCCTGTTTTATGTCTGTTCATTGGCTAGATTCTAATTAAGGAGTCCAGATAATGTACTAAAACCTAACTTGATTGAAAGGGGTGGAGAGAGGCGAGGTGGGCTTCGAAAGCTCAAGAGGCATTTGGAAGCGAAGCATGCTTAGGTATAAAACCTCACAGGCAATGTTTCATCGTATCAGACTTTTAAAGTCGACATTTGTAACTGATAACGATTGTACGTATTTGCCAATAATTTAACAGTAAGAGCCCGGATGTGTACCACACAAATCAGACTTCTGGTGAATGGACTATGTGGGGGTGCATTAACGCCGTTATTGAGCAGATTCGGTCATAAAACCCAGTGTCAGATTTGGTAGCCAAGTGACAGACTTGACAACACTGTGGTATGAAAGTTTACTGTGTCTCACAATTTTTTCCCCCTCCAATGTTATGTTAACAGGTTGACAAATCGGAAGGGGAGGAGAAGCTAGTGACATCTTTCGCCAAAACCAACACCTCCTTCATTCCTCTGATGGAGGAAGAGACTGCTGAGAGTATACTGGACCAGCACTGCTCACGGATATGGGCATCATCCACACATCACACACCATCATACTCACCCTCCCGCCACCAGTCCCCACCCCACAGCAAGTCACCAGAGCGCCACAAGGACGCTCGCAAAAAAGCGGTGGCTCTTACTACCTCAGTGTCCGCTTCAGGTGCTTACAACGCCCGCGGCTATCACAAAAAACGAGACTTTGTGTCTTCTTCTGTATCCTATGACAGCGGCATTGAAGACCGCAATTTGATTTTACGTGGTACAGAAACGCACCGTCACATACACCACCATCATCATCACCATCACTCCTCCCGTGATTCCTCCATCAAGAAGACATTGGTGGAGGTGGAGGCTCAAACGTCCAGCATGAACTCTTGGAGGACGGACAATCCTGCCAATCTGTCCTCGGACTTCCCCAGCGGGGATTACGCAGGCAGGGGTAGGACTTCCACCCGCAAGAGCGGCGCTAGTGCACTTAGGAAAAGCTCGGAGACGAGCAGTAATATAGACAGTGGAATAAGCGTGATGGAATCCGTCAAGATGCCGGTGAATTGGAACCATCCCACCAATGAAAAGTATGTACTTATGTGTGTGCAGAATCATCCCCAGTCATACCCTTTATTTGTCATCTTTAGTGTCACACATTGCAGGACTTGGTGGGCACACATGCCATCTCTTTGCTGTCATTTCACATTACTTCTAATACTTTCAGACTGTTTGTTTTTATGTCATTCATGCTAATTCCTTTGTCAAGGTTCTTGCACTGCCCTGGAATTCCAACAATTCTTGGAAAGGCCTTGGCATTTTTCTGTGATCCAAAAACAAAAAACAAATTGGGGAAAAGTCTGAATAAAAATGAATAATTGATTTTTTTTCTCATTTTCTTGTGTTTTTTACTCAATAGCCTCAAAATTTAACATTCATGGAAATGATCTGGAAATTTTAAAAGATCTGCAGGAACCTTGACATGCTATCATCTCTCATTAACCCCTGAAACGTCTGTTCTTTTTGGTTATTTTTATATCAGAATTTTGTCATGTTATTATTTCACATTGCTTTCATGCCTTCATTTGTGTTGGTTTATGTTGATTCCCTCAGATTCTCTCTGGCTATCAGTTCATAATGCCTGTGAGTGATAATTTCATCCTTTGTCTTTACTGGGACTCACCCTGATTCTCTCTGGCTATCAGTTCATAGTGCCTGTGATAGTTTCATCCTTTGTCTTTACTAGGACTCACCCTGATTCTCTCTGGCTATCAGTTCATAGTGCCTGTGATAGTTTCATCCTTTGTCTTTACTGGGACTCACCCTGATTCTCTCTGGCTATCAGTTCATAGTGCCTGTGATAGTTTCATCCTTTGTCTTTACTAGGACTCACCCTGATTCTCTCTGGCTATCAGTTCATAGTGCCTGTGATAGTTTCATCCTTTGTCTTTACTGGGACTCACCCTGATTCTCTCTGGCTATCAGTTCATAGTGCCTGTGATAGTTTCATCCTTTGTCTTTACTGGGACTCACCCTGATTCTCTCTGGCTATCAGTTCATAGTGCCTGTGATAAGTTTCATCCTTTGTCATTACTGGGACTCACCCTGATTCTCTCTGGCTATCGGTTCATAATGCCTGTGATAGTTTCATCCTTTGTCTTTACTGGGACTCACCCTGATTCTCTCTGGCTATCAGTTCATAGTGCCTGTGATAGTTTCATCCTTTGTCTTTACTGGGACTCACCCTGATTCTCTCTGACTATCAGTTCATAGTGCCTGTGATAGTTTCATCCTTTGTCTTTACTGGGACTCACCCTGATTCTCTCTGGCTATCAGTTCATAGTGCCTGTGATAGTTTCATCCTTTGTCTTTACTGGGACTCACCCTGATTCTCTCTGGCTATCAGTTCATAGTGCCTGTGATAGTTTCATCCTTTGTCTTTACTGGGACTCACCCTGATTCTCTCTGACTATCAGTTCATAGTGCCTGTGATAGTTTCATCCTTTGTCTTTACTGGGACTCACCCTGATTCTCTCTGGCTATCAGTTCATAGTGCCTGTGATAAGTTTCATCCTTTGTCTTTACTGGGACTCATCCTGATTCTCTCTGGCTATCAGTTCATAGTGCCTGTGATAAGTTTCATCCTTTGTCTTTATGGGACTCACACTGATTCTCTTCACATTCTGTACCGCCTATTTGGTATAGGGGTGGGGGCACATGTATGTAATGTGTTTTGTCATCGTCTGTGTTGGTCATATACTGTTGATGTGTAATTGTAACATGTCTAGTCGCTGCCTGTATGTAGAGTACATTATGTGATGGTGTTCCTGTGTCCTCTTCTCGCTGATAGAAAACACCACTGACAGTTTCAGTTAATCTTAATAGGGCACGGACATGTTTGCCATTTGATGTTCCATGTTGAAATTTTAATGGTCACTTAGTTGGCAGATCTGTCTGTTTCCATGACATAGATTTTCTCGTCAACTTTCTCCCATCCCAGGGCGGCTGTAACTTGGAGAGTCAGCCCTAGGTCGTCCCCATTTGCTATCATTCAGTTTATTTTCTATTCGCCTTTTTCTTTTTTGCCCTTGGCCCCGCCGCTCTTGTCTGTTTAAAATAGTTTTCTTCCAGCGTGTTTGATGTGCGTTCAGTGAAAAGCTGCGACGGTGCATTGTTTACGTCTGGGGGCCTGCCTCAAGCACTTCCGGTTACCTCACTTATTTGGAAGGATGGATTACTTTGTGCCAGCGGCTCATTCCAGACGCATCGGTTTCTTTCTCCTTCGCCCGGGCATGCCTAGATCGGTCACCGCATAGCATGGTTACGTGACCGTTTTTTTAAACGTTGAATTTCTGTCATAGACAATTCCCATTGGGAACTCCTAGGGAGTGTTCAAACTCTTACCTGGTGATTGTTACGGCCGGGCGTGTCACCATTCTTCACCAAGGGCAAAGCCGAATGGAGAAAATATTGAGTTGTGTTCACAGCACATCTACAAGGCACTTTCAATAGGGAACGGGATTTAATGACATAGTTACTATATTTAAATTTACCGATGTCGTCACAGGACATTCGAACTGTTCAACGCCGTGGTTAGGTACAGTTCTGGACTTTGTAACAGCCATCCAAGGCACAAAGATCAACTGCACATGAAAAGTACCATAACTGTGCTTAACCGCCGCGTTGAACACTTCGAATGTCTCATGGCGTAAATCTAAATATAGTAACTGCCATTCAGTCCCATTCCCTGTACAACAAACCATCCGCCAATAATGATTGGCTTTGGTACATTCTTTGCCAAGAGAACGATACACTGATGAAGTCATACCCGAGACACAGGATACCGAGATGGTTCAATTCGCCAAATTCCGTCCGTCGACTTGAGCGCTTATCATCCATGTCAACAGTGCAACAATTCGCACCATACCCCTTCATGGTTGATCCAAAACGACTACCACAGACGGTTTATACGCGCTCAAGTTGTGGACATATAGTAAAAAAAGGAATGGTCCGTCTTGGTAATCTGTGTCTCGGGTCACGCCGGTGCATCTATTTCTAGATATTTTTAGGACTGAGTTAGGTTTGGGAGGCACGTTAACGAACATTTCGACGCGCTGATTTTTTTTCTCTCCAATAATAAGCTTGTTCAATGTCTTGATTCGTGTACCTGAAAAGAAGACAAGAGTGGCGAGAACAAGCAGTTTCCCCTCCAACCCCCTAAAGTATAATCACACAACTTTAGCACACACCCCTCCCCCTCCCCATCCCGGGAAGATAAGCGAAGAAAAACCGCTGATTATATGATATCTTCCAGATCAGTTCGCGCGATCTGCCGTTGTCAGTGCAGAGAGGTTTGGATGAAATTCAAACTGTTTCATAGTCTACTGCTTTCATTAATTTCTCGTTATTTTCCTCGCGTGCGTAGACTTCAGTAGTTACAAATCAAGTATCTCGTGCGGAAAGACCTCTAAATTTGTCTTGGTGACCGATATATTGTTTAAAAAAATGTTTGTTGATATCCAGCTAATTCACTTGTCTCTCTCGGTCTCTCATTCCTTCTGCAGCCACATCTGCCCTCCACTTTGCAAGATGCTTTTTTCACTGTAAAATAGGCTTCACCAGTTTTACCAAAAATTCCCAAATTCGGTGACCTTAACCTTGCTCTTAAGTGAGACAAACATTGCATTTCGTACTGGTCAGTTGATATGAGTAGTCTGAGCTTTACTCATGGCCAGTTGTTTGCCTCACCTTCTCCACTCACCACTCTTTTTTATGGCTGACCTGCAATTCAACTCGCTGGGTTTTCCCCCCAAATCTTGTTTTCTACTATTGTGTATACCGTGTCTGACTTGATAATGCAGGCAGTAATGCCGATTTGAATCGGTGGAACTGCTACTGCACCAAGTCTGTTGTTGCTTCTCCCCTAGATTATTGTTCGCTATTCTTTCACCCCCGAGGCCTGGTGGGGTCCCCTAACCCCTTTGTTGTCAGCGGTAATCCACCTCCTCCCTTTCCCAATGCCTTCGGTACCGTCGTCCTGTTGCCTTCACCTGTGCTGTGTTGTATGTGTGCTCTGTGTCAATAGGTGTGTCGCTGTGTTTTCTGTCCTGGCAGCATTGTGTGTGTGTGTATACGTGTGTGCGCGTTTCAGTCCCACCGTTTTTCTTCAGTTTGTCCCAAACTTCTGGCGGGCATCTTTTTTGGTGTCTGATGATGATGATGATGATGATGATGGATGGCATTTATATAGCGCATATCCATTTAAAATGCTATATTATGCGCTTTACAGAAGCAACATGTCAACCACAGAGCAGAATGGAGCGCCTGCGAAGCGCTCAACACACCACACTGCCTCTTTCTCTCTCCCTGTCCGTGTACGTGTTTGTCGATCTGATCTGTCTGCTTGCCTGCTACTGTGTTAGAATGTGTGTTTCAGCTGATAACTTGATTGTTTTTTCTGCGTATCTGTCCGTACACGCCAGTGGTTGTCTGTCAGCCAGCCTGTCGGAGTACCAATTAAGTATTGAATTTGTCTGTCTGCTTATCACTTGAATGAATAATGCATTTGTCTGCCTGCCAGCAATCCTGTTTTTAAAATTAACTTCACCCTCCTGTCTATCCTCCATTCCAGACGCCTGTTGTGCAGATTGTCTTTGTCATCCTGTTTGTATGCGTAGCTCATACTTGATCCAGTCTTTTTTGAGTGGGTCACTGAGCCTGCTGGGCAGTGTGTCTCCAAAGGCTGTTTTTCAGTCTGCCAAGTGTCTCGCTTTGTCTCAGGCTTAACTTGCTGTGTACAGCTTTGTCTTGAAGTATGATTAATGATGTACATTGTAATTGTTTCCATAGATTTTTTTTTTAATTGCGTTGTCGTGTTTGAACGTTTTTTTTTTATTGAGTGGTGGTTATTTTGTGTTGAGGTGATTGTAGGCGTGCTTTGATTTGCTTTCAGAAAACACGGTTCATTAACAAATCAGATTAACAGATTCAATTACAGCATGTTTTCTTAACATAACAACGCCCTCTATAACTCCGTCTGTGATTGTCGGTAATATCTGTCTTGTCTCTCTGTCTGTCTGTCTCTCTCTCACTCTTTGCCTCTCTCTCTCTCTGTATGAGAGCATAAGGATGCCAAATTAATGGAAATTTAACAGAGAATATTTCTCAATCTGATTTTCCTGGAATGTTTGTCTTGAGTGTTTTTCATGTGAACCTCTGAGAGCGGCGAATAGGAGTGCATCAATCAAAGATTAGCAGTTGCTGTAGTGAACAGTTTAGCACCACGTACCGTGTGAGCTTCCTAGTAAACAGTCGCCCGTTTCCAAATGTTCCTGCGGATTGTCTCCCCCACCCCCCCCCACCCTCAGTCACTCTCTGTGCGTGTTGATAACAGGAGGGGTTGATTCAGAGGTTAACCTACACTGGTCTGTCCTTTCATATGCCTGGCACATTAAGACCCCATTTCGTGTCGGTGCCGGAAAAGGCCCTCTCTTAACACTGGTGACCCTTACATGGCGGTCAGGGTGTCAGTAATTTGTTAGACCATTTGTTTTGTTCACTGATACACATTTGCCATGTCTGCGTGTATGCACAGAGCAGAGTTGAAAAAATTGCTTGGGATTTAACAACCTTGGGCTGAGACACCCCCCCCCCCCCCAATAAAGATGTAAAAAAAAAAAAATCCTGCATCACCGAGTTTTCTGGACCAGGGATTATCAGAGCATTCATATTGCCCTTCTGTGTCATTAAGTGTCAGTCCCGCATTTTTATATCCCAGTGGAGTTTTGGCCGCCTGACCGTTAACGCCGAGTACAAAAAGCTTAAAATGTTTACTTCCCTAGGAAAATCAGCCAACATTTGATACTGAAATCATGTGGGTGTTTTGAAAACGGCGTTTTGGATTCATAAAGCTTGTGGCCGACCACGCCACAGCATTGCAGGATGCTCATCATGCAGAAACATCCACATGCCGTAGCGTAGGGAACAATACTGATTTACATTTTGGTTTTACTGACAAACGTGTCGATTTATTGAGGTTTGTGTGGGTGTGGGTGTGTGTGTGAGAGAGTTTCCCCCCTCCTCTTGTTACTTTTTCTACCCGTCCATAGCTGTTCTTTCGTCAGTTTTTCCCCCTTTCAATCGGAGTTTTTTTTCACAATGTAACACGTGTAATTAAGGTACTACTGACGTCAGTGCGTTTCTTAGTGTACGGAAACACAGGTCCCCCAATTCAGCATAGAAACAATAGCGGACGACAGTCAGTGAGTGTCTTACTTTTAGATAGGGCGTTTGGCAAAAGGCGAAATCCGAAGCCTTATGAGACAGTGAGAGAGGCGCATGTGCAGTTTTCACGACTTGACGCAGGCCATCTGGGGAGATTTCGGCCCAGTAATCTTCCTCTAACATCAAAGGGATGCTCGCCGCTCACTTCAAAGTGCCTGGTATCCCCAATCGGCGTGCCGGGGAGGGACGGGGGGGGGGGAAGCATTGGCCTCGAATGTGTTGGTTTATTCCCTGGTGGAGGAAGCCGCTTGATAAGGTTTGGGGAGGGGGAGAAAGGGAGACAAGACAGATTGGAGCTGTGTGTATTTGATTAGACCAGGGAAGAAAAGTGGAATTTCGGGCGGAGGAGGGGGGGGGGGGGGAAAGGGAGGCTGTACAAGGGGACGTTGAAAGGATGAGAGATGGTTTCAAAATTGAAGCAGGTGTGTGTTTATAAGCACTGATTATGATTTGGCATTGTTCAAGGTCGCCAGTCTACTTGTTTCTTCTTTCTCTCCAATCAAAAGAACCTTAAATGATACACTGGTCTTAACCTGCCTCTTGAGTCTTTCCCCTGGCGACTGTCGGAAGGAAGATAAAAAGGAATTTGGATGAGGGAAGACCTGACATGGGATATACTGCACATGGAAAGCAGGTGTAACGTGTGTATTTAAATTTTCTAGGGGGAGGGGGGGTTGAAGAGTCCTCCAGGTGCCGGCTATTGTTGTAAACGCGAACGATATTGTCTGAGAGATAAACACAGAAAGGCAAAGCCAGACAAGGGGATGGATCGGAGGAAAGTGTGTGTATGTTTGGGGGGGGGGGAAGATCGAGTCAGCAGGTTAGGTTTCAGGGAGTCTTCCTACGACACAGCGGCTTAATATGTCTTTTGTTTATAATACCGCAGTAGGCCTACAGTGGGAGCGAAAGAATTCGCTGGTTTGAAAATGAAAAGGCAGCCTGGTTCATATATGTGTATTATTACTATCCACCACTCACTGGAGAGGTGTGGGCAGAATTGTCTTGTGACATTTCTGTGAGTTGGAAGGTGGTCGCACTTCAGGTCTTGGGCACTTTAGATTTTATAACCATCAGCGACGTAAATAAGGGTGTTTTGAGTTTGGAAATTATACAAAATAAACAAATGATATATTATTAACTACCCGCCTTGGGCGGCTAACATGATATCTGGGAGTGGTGGTAGAAAGATCGTCGATTCCCGGGTGTGTTGGGCAGGGTGAAGGTGGAAGGGGTGGGGAAATACGAGATTTGAAGGGCCGAAAGCATTAGGGAATGTGTGAGCGAGTGAGGTCCCTTGCTGGTGGGAGGTGAGGCTCCCTAACTGGAAGCAGGCAGAGCTCACATCAAGCTTAGATTTACCATGTTTGTTTTAGATTTTGAGTGTGGTGAACTAAGTGAAAACATGGAGGGGACTGAAGGCGATTGAGATAATACAGGACGGCTTGTGTGTGGGAAGTGTGAGTGGTGTGTGTGAGTGGTTGTGGATGGGAGAAAGGGGGAGCTAAACGTATGGTCCGCACGTGTTGCGGCGAGTTCGCAATCAACACAGAGGAAAATGCCGGGTGAAAGAGCACAAAAGCGGTTCGCGGTTAACGCATTTCAAGGTGTCCGGGGTTTTTGTCAATTTGTTTCAGAGTCTGTGATGTAAGGGTTAAGTTAGCCATCTTCCATTTTTTCCTATTGTGTGGGTGCTGTTTCATCCTGGCTATGCCTGAATTGTCATCTGAACCAGCCTGCACTGTAGTTGGTGGTCTGTGGCAGGTTCTACCCCAGCAATCTGAGGCATACGTTTGGCAGAGTTTTTGCTCTTGGTTTTATGTCTTATGAATAAAGTATGGCCTTTGCTGAGTATTTGAGCAAACGGAATATCTAGTATTGTCCGCGCATTGCTCAATATTGGGAAGATTTGTCTCTGGTTTGTGACATGTTTGCTGCACATGTACAGATGGAGAGGCTGGTATTGTTTCATGCTGAGAGATTATGGGGTTCCATGAAGCAACAGCATTTTTCATTTCCCTAGCGAGGTGGTTTGCGGTGGGGGAGGCCGGGGACACTACTGATAGAGCCATTTCCTTCTCTTTTGACCGACTCTCTTCATTCTAACGATCACGTGGTCTGGCTGTTTCTTGCTTCCAAGGTATTGTCTGCATTTCAATCTGCCCACATAAGTGAACTGTTAAGTCTAGTTTTGATGTTTACTGTTTACTTCCGCCAGAAGAACATGAGGTGGAACCTGCAACAGTTTTGTCCGCTAGGACTTTTTCAGTTGAATTTCTCCACATCATCATCATCATCATTGCCTTTCTCACCCTGGATCAGGGTATAGGCCACCAACAAACACTTTCCATCCCTCTCTATCATGGGCCAGCCTCTTTACATTATTCCAAGTCTTTCCGCTTCGTTGCACATCATTTTCTCTGGCTCTTCTCCACGTTCCGCGCGGCCTTCCTCTTGATCTCTTGCCCTGGGGATTCCAATCCAATACCTTCTTCGTGATGCTGTTTCCTGGCCTCCTGAGAGTGTGGCCGATCCATCTCCATCGCCTCCTACCAATTTCCTCTCTGACTGGGCTCTGTCTTGTTCTTTTCCATACAATTTCATTGCTGACCTTGTCTGTCCATCTGATCTTAAGTAGCTTCCTCAAACATCTGTTGATGAAAACTTGGATTATCTTTATTCAGGCCTGAGACGCATTCCAAGTCTCACATCCATACAACAGGACTGACTTCACGTTCGAGTTGAATATCCTCAGCTTTGTTTTTAGAGATATATCCTTGGTTCTCCAAATCTTGCTTAAGGACGTGAAAGCTGCCTGTGCCTTTCCAATTCGTGCTTTGACTTCTGCCTCTGTTCCTCCCTTATTGTCAATGATACTACCAAGATAGCAGAAGGACTCTACATCTTCCAGTGGTTGATCTCCTACTCTGACTTGTGCGCTTGGGAGTGCAACAATTTTTAGGACCTTCGACTTCGCAGGATGTATCCTCAATCCAATAGATTCTGAAATTTTGTTTAGAGCTGTAGTCTTTGCTTGCATCTGGTCGTGTGTGTGCGACAATAGTGCCAAGTCATCTGCAAAATCTAGATCGTCCAGCTGTGTCCATGGGGTCCATTGTATGCCATTTCTTCCTCCACTGGTGGTTTCTTTCATAAGCCAATCAATCACCAGGACAAACAGAAATGGGGACAGCAAACAACCCTGCCTAACACCAGTCTTGATATCAAAGCTGTCAGTAAGCTCGCCATCGTGTACGACTCTGCAACTTGTCCCGTCGTACATGCTCTTGATAAGGTTCACCATCTTCTCTGGGATTCCATAATGTCTCAATATTCTCCACAGTGTTTCTCTATCGATGCTATCAAAGGCCTTCTCGTAGTCAAGGAAGTTCACTATCAGTTGGGAGTTCCACTCTAGCGACTGCTCTACTATGATTCTCAGCGTGGCGATCTGGTCGGTGGTTGATCAGTTACTCCTGAAACCAGCTTGCTCCTCACGAAGTTTTGGGTCTGTTGCATTCTGTATTCGCTTGAGAAGAATCCGATTGAAAACCTTTCCTGGGATGGAGAGAAGTGTGATTCCTCTGTAGTTACTACAATTGCTGAGGTCCCCTTTTTTTGGAAGCTTCACGAGGTGTCCTTCCTTCCAGTCCTTTGGAAACTTGCCTCCGATCCAAATCCTCGAGAATAGTGAGTGCAGACCCTCTGCAGCCCCAGCAGCATCTGCCTTCAGCGCCTCTGGTGGGATCTGATCTGGTCCAGCTGCCTTGCCTCGATTTAACTGCTTTATGGCATCATTAATCTCTGCTTTAGTCGGAGGGTCGCAACTGATCGGTAAATCATTTCTTGCGGGTAGAATGTCGGGTGGGTTGCTTGGTGGAGGTCTGTTCAAGAGGCTGTTAAAATGTTCTATCCATCTTTTTGCCTGAGCTTCCTTTCCAAAAATAGCCTTCCTGTTGTAATCCTTGACAGGAACTTCAGGTTTTCCATATTTTCCAGCAAGAGTCTTTGTAGTCTGGTAGAGGATCCTCATGTGTCCTCCTGTTGCTGCCTTCTCTGCTTTCTCTGCTAACATTCCTATGAACTCCTCTTTGTCTTTTTTAATTGATTTTTTGACCTCTTTAGCTGTTGCCCGGTACTCTTCCTGGTTACCAACTCTTGAGCTTCTTGTACGACTTGCATTTACCTGTTCTTTTAGGTCTCTTCTTATCCTTATCAAGTCCAGTGATTTTTGACTGATCCATTCCTTGTGTTCCACTTTCTTTTCCCCAAGAACATCCTGACATGTCGATGTAAAGACTCCTTTTACCTTAGCCCAGTGAGTCTCCAAATCTACTGTCTCTTCGAGGTCAACAAGGGGTTTGAATCTATTCCTCAGCGTCAGCTGGAACTCTTCCTTCTTGTCTCCATCCAGAAGGCTCACTTGAAACTTTCTTCTCTTTGTTCCTGCTCTGGTACCTTGTTTCTTGAGGCGGAGTTTGAGTCTTGCCAGCAGCATGTGATGGTCAGATCCAACATCAGCTCCTCTCTGTACTATGACATCCTCCAGTGAGCGTCTGAAACGTCGGGTGATGCAGAAGTGGTCAATCTGGTTTTCAGTTACTCCATCCGGTGAAATCCAAGTGGCCTTATGGATCCTCTTGTGTGGGAATACTGAACCTCCAATCACATAGCTGTTAAATGCGCAGAAACTTGCAAACCGCTCTCCATTCTCATTCATTTGTCCCAAACCATTGCACCCCATAATGTCCTCATACCCTGTATTGTCCTGTCCTATCTTGGCATTGGCGTCTCCCATTATAATGTTCACATCTTTTCTTGGCAATTTGTCAACTATTTCCTGAAGCTGGTTGTAGAAATCGTCCTTGTCCTCATCGGTTGCTTCATTTGTTGGGGCGTATATCTGCACAATGTTCATGTTGATGTTCTTGTTCTTTGTAGTAAATGATGCCAATATAATTCTCTTTCCGTAGGGTTCCCATCCCCTCAGTGACCTCTGGGCGTGCTTGCTCAAGATGATCGCTACTCCTTCTGTATGCTTTTTGTCCTCCCTTCCAGAATACAAAATCTTTTCCCCAGAATTAAGTTGTTTCAGTCCGGACTGTATCCAGCGGGTCTCGCTAACTCCAAGTATGTGCAGTCTGTATCGCCTCATCTCCATTGTAACCTGGGCACTCTTTCCTGCTTCATACATGGAGCGGACATTCCACGACGCAATCCGGAGTGACTTGTTTGATGAAGGAGCAGTCAGGCCAGTGGAGTCCTTTCGGCTTTGTCCATTGTCCTTCATTGAATCTACAGGTGCAGAGAATTTCTCCACAGAAAAACCGAAAATAGCTTCTAACTCACCCAGTACAGTACAAAGTCTTCGTTATATTCCCCAGCGAAATTTTTAGCACATTTTCCCCACATTGCTAAGTAAATCTTGCTCTTAATCAAGTGTTCAGCACAGCACCACAGAGAAGACATTGTGTGATCACAACATCCAGAAATGGGTTAATTTGACATGAGCAGCGAGGGGAGAAGAGGATGAAACAGGGAGAAACCAATTGATACATAGTACAAACAGACAGGGCCAGGTGGCAGCCACTACAGTAACAGTATTTCTGGTAGATTTTTCAGCGAGTATGAGATCTCTATTTCTCAGGGGCCTCAGCTTAAAAAGCTGTTGGCCCCCACTCATTTTTTCTCACTGAAGATCTAAGGGTGAACTGTGATATAAAGTTGAAACTTCTTATTTATCTGCATTGTGTAGTGTGTTCCAGTGCGCAACCCCACCTTTTTTTGCTTTGTACACTCCTTTTGTTCTGGTGCCATAACTGTCTTGCGACTGTTTCTTGCTCAGAACATTGGCTTCATTCCTAACCATCTCTTTTGATGGTTGTCAACTGATACATCTGATCAAATTTTATTGGGGTTTTTCCGACTCTGTTCAACTCAGTGATGCTATACCAGAGACAAGGAGGCCCAATTTCCCGTCAGGCTGAGCAGTAATTGCATCATGAAATACCCCTTATAAAAATCGTTGGACCAAGAAACCACCAAACCAACCATAGGCAGAGAGACCCCAGAGAAATAATAGCTCTCAGCCAATGGACCACTACAAGAATTTCATTTCCCCATCCCAAGTTTCATGGTTTTTACTTTACGGAATTTTAGTGAAAATCCCATGTTTCTAGATGCTGTAGTTGTCTCAATTCTCGGTGTATATTTTGCAATCGCTTTTATTTATTTAAATAGATATGGTAAGACTCCCAGGTGTTGCTGAAAGCTCATCATTACTCGCACGGCATTGGCTTTTCATGAGATAGAAGAAGGGGAAGGTATTCTCCTAAACTGCTGCAGTTTTGACTTATCCCCGGTTTAGTTGGATATTGGTGGAGACACTGTCAGCTATTACTTTTGACTTGCTGTTTAAATGTGTTGTACCTCCCTCCTCCCCCCTCTCTCTCTCTCTCTCTCTCTCTCCCCTTTGTTTAATCCCTCTCCCCGGTTGGATTAATCAAAGTAACTACTTGTATTTCATCACCCTGCTATTCTTATTGATCCTCTGGCCTGTGGTGTGAAGTAAGATTGCCAGACAAAATAATTATTGTCTATGGATGAAGTTAAAATTTGCACGACGTCAGTCATTACAATCGCTTCAGTCCCACAGCAACCCATTTCCCTTTTCTCCCATTGTCGCTTTATCTTCATGCAGCTTTAGACAGATACTCTCTCTCTCTCTCTCTCTCTCCCCCTTTCTTTCTCTTTCTCTCCCTCTGTTTTCCTCTGTCTGTCTGTCTCTCTCTCTCTCTCTCTCTCTCCGGATCAGGTCGGGGGGAAAAATGATTGAGCGAAACAAATGTATGGACAGACAAGGGAATAGGGGGAAACGGCAGGGTGGAAGGAAAAAAAAAACAAAAGAACGATGTGGCTGGAGGCAAAAGAAAGGCGGTTTGGATATAAAAAGCTGGAATTATTTATACGGCTGTTGAGATTTGGTTGCGGGAGTACATTTTTATGATGATAAAAGGTGATGAACGCACGCCTTGTCTTTTTTTTATTTTTACAGTTAGCATTTGGGGGGGGGGGGGGGTTATTTTGGTCTCTGAACAGTGAAGCTCAAGGGAAATATCAGTCTGAGCTGTTTAATCGGGAACTGGGACAGGAGGGAAGATTGCACGACTATCCGAGGTTGTTATTAACCGATAAGATTAGCGGGACGAGACTGAGAACTGCCGTTGTGTTAATGGGCAGCTTTGCCATTTAACAGATACTGGCGATAAACTGTTTTTTTTGTTGCTTGGAAGATCGAGGTGCAGAAAGTTATTGACAAAATAAAGGGGAAAAAAATGAAGGCAAGACTAGGGCGGGTCCAAAGTAAAAACAGGGCTTTCATGGGTGGTAGAGGTTTTAGAGTGATGGGAAAGCCAGTCAGCATGAAATCAGAGTCAGTTGTTAATAGACATAGCAGGGAGAGAGAATCCTAGCGGGGGAAATTTGGCTAGAGAATGGCGAACTGTTAAATTTACAGGTGGTTCTTTGCCATCTTCAACATCGAACTCTTTTTTTTTTCCCCTTCAGCAGAGCCGATGTTTTCCCCGAGCGTGGTTCCGCACTTCTTTCGTCTGTCTGTCTGTTCGTCTGGTGTAGGTCTCTGTTTCTGTGTCTGTCTGGTGTGTCAATTAAGTTGTCTGAGCAGTTGATTTGTCTGTCGACCTCTGTTTACTAACTAGCCAACTTGCTTTTGATGGAATTTGTGTACCAGCCATTGCTCTCTCTCTCTCTCTCTCTCTCCCCCCCCCCTTCTCTCTCTCCATCTCCCAGTTTCCTGTGCCCCACCATCAGCCCGTTTGATGTGTTTTAAGTTAGGGTTACATTTGTCATCAAATCGTAACAATTTTTTATTTTTTTTTGGTGAGCACCCCAATTCCCCACCCCTGTTTGTTTCATCGGAAACAAAATGACAAGGGGGGGGGGGGAGGGTACAAAAGCATCGGTGAAAGATATTTTGTTTTATTGAAGTATAAGACTCAAACAGAAAATGCAAATAGAATGTGAACAATTTGCGTGCGTGATGAGGGGAAAATCCTGTGGATAAAAGTTCATGACCCCGTGTGAAGAAATCTGACTGGAGTGTTTTCAAACACCTTCTGATGTGTCAACTAGAACAGCTGTCACCGTCAGCTCAAACCTAAAGATGGGCATTTTCGGTTCATCATATTTGACGCCATTTCTGAATTTAAGTGTGTGAATCTGCTCCCTAATGAGGTGTTCGGTTGGGCTTCACAGAGAAAGCTTTGTATCGATATTACAAGCTGAAACACGGTGGGTGCACCATGTGGGAATGAAGTGTCTCATGGCAGGAATTTTGGGGAGAAAAGTTCGGAAGAGACATAGGTGATATTTCTTCAGATATCCAACAGAATGAGTTGCAGAGATATTGGTTTGGGGTTGAGGTGAGGGTTGGTGGGGGGAGGGGGGGGGGGTTGAACAGGGGGCACCGTAGAGGTGAAACTGAAAAAAAAAAAAAATTGTTTTTAAGTAAACGCAGATTTTCTTCTTGTCTTTTTGTCGCCAGGCAGGTGTACCTTTCCACCCCCTCTGGCGTCAGAACAAATATCTGCAATTTATTTGAGGTTTGCTCGTGAATGCATAGCCTACCTAAATACATCCGCGCAAAAAAAAAAACAACGAAAAACAAAGAGAAAAACAAACTTCAATACTGGGGCCAACATTCATAGCTCTTCTATGAAAATAAATAGCGTCGAACCTTGGTCAAAGAAGTAAAAGAATGGATGGGGGGGGGGGGGGGTTAAAATGTTGGATATAAGTATATGGGCAAAATAAACACTCACTCTTTCTGTTCCCTTTCAAACTCTTTCAAACGCTCTTAGCCGGAGAAATGTTTATAACGCAAGCCACTACCCTATCTTGTTTATGCCGTCTCTAAAATAAAAACCAGCCGCTTTAAAGGGTTTAGACTAAGAGACAGACAGAATATTACGAAAGAAAAAAAGGGAAAGGTTGAAACTTTGAGAGTAAAGAAAGAACCAGTGTTACCAGTGCTGATCGCATAGAGAAAGAGAAAGAGAGAGAGAGAGAGAGAGAAAAAGAAGAAGAAAAAGTAAAAAGGCTACACTTAATTGCGTTTCAAGTGGAAGTGAAGAGACCCGTCACGTAGGCGTATACACCAATGCGGTAGAAAGTTTTTTGTTTCGTTTTTTTAAAAACTTAATACACGTTTTTAAGCTAGTATGAAATCCCACTTTAAACTCCCGGGATTATTTGGTGTTTAGAGCAAAGGCCCCATCACGTGTTTTCCCTGTGAGTTTGATGTTTGTTTGTGTGTTTGTTTTCAATTATTTTGTTTGGCCCCCGAGTTTTGTGATACGTCACCACCGGGTTATCTCCCCTGCCAGGCTTCTTTGATCAGAATGTGTGTTGGGTTTGATGATATTTCTCCCCACCTCTTCTCACCCCGCTACCCGACCCTTTCTGTTTTACCACGTGCAAAGATGGACAGCCCCACCCCTGCACAGACAGAGCTCACCTGCAGCTGCATGCATAGTCACGGAACACTTCCTTAAAATGTGGTTACTTGTAGCGCTACGAATAAAATATCCCTGGAGCGGTGTAGATTTTATAGGCTGTGTCTTTATGGGGAACGCGAGTTTTGGGGTTGATTCATAGACTGCTGGCTCTCCTTCCTTCCTTCCTTCCTCCCCTCCACTCCTTTCTTCTCTCACTCTCTCATTCTCTCTTCGTGTGTGTTTGGCCCCTCCTTTCATTCGGATGGGGGGGCGGGGGGGGGGTTAGTCGATTTGCGGATATGCCTAATACTGTAGTGCTGATGTTCTAGGTTTCTCGAATAATATGCAGGGTGTGTTCTGTTGCTGTTGTTTTGGGAGGAAATGTTTCTGTACAGAATGGTAGTTACCCTGGTACGACATTGGGATGCGCGGGCAAAATAATTAATCACAAGAAAGATTACACCTCTGTGTGGGTTGTTTTCGTAAACAATGGAAAACACGATATCCTATGTAGTGTAATTTAATCTGCTAACTTAGCTACCCGTGGATTATCTCAACTTTGATGTGTGGCATTTTTTTTATGGTGCCGCCTCCAGTCTTGACACGGCTGATGTACCTAACTGAGATTTCTTACTCTTTGTTATTTCACATTTGAAAAGTCGAAGAATCAAAACACGTGAGTGCAAAATTCATATTTTTGAACATAATATAAGTTGGACTACTGTAATTTTCATGTTGATTTTTAAAAATGTTAAACATGTAGTCTTCAAAGGCTTGGTGGATTCGAACCCCCACGCTCCAAACCATGGCCTTAGCTCCTACCACCACCACCACCACCATCATCACAACAACCTTTTATTCAAAACATTGACTATATAGCAGACATTCTTCTCCCAGCCCATGTCTGTATTTCACAAAGAGATACATGATATCATAACTCCGCTCCACCCCCATGGGGCCATCTTCCTTATATTCATCTACCCACACCAAGCATTTATCCTCCATGCATTCATCAACCCACTCACTTCTCTAATAACTATCCTGTTCTCATATCATCTCAAGGTAGCCACATTCCCCCTCATCAGGCCGACACCCATACCGCAGTCGTTGTTTTTCTTGCATTCATTATTTTATGTACCTAGCATGGTTCAGCGCCAGCTCTCTACAAATAAGCCGCCAATGTTTGCAATCTCTTTGATGCTCTCATTCTTTATCCACCTGCTCCAGCCTAGCTACTTCTTGTTCTTTTCTTCCTTTCTTCGTCCCTTTCATTGTTCTTTCCCTCATTCTTTTAATTTTTATCCCTCCTTTCTTTCCTTCCTTCCTTCTTAATTCTTTTTTTTTTTCTTCTTTCTTTCCCTTTTTCTTTCTTTCTTTCTCTCCTCTCTCTCTTTTTCTTTCTTTCATTCTTTATTCCATGCAACATGTTTTGATCTAAACAGCCCACCCCTTTCATTCTGGGCCACTCTGCCCTTCATAATTTAAATGAAAATGAAATGCACACCTTCTCTCATTTCCTTACTGCGCTTCCCCCCCCCCCCCCCATACAGTATGTCCAAAACACTTCCCTTCTCCTCCCCCCACCGCCCCCCCATCCTGGTAGATAACACTTCTTTCCTCCTCCCACCTCCCCCCCCCCCCCCTCTTTCCCCTAACATTCCTGATCCCCGAGGCTGGTATGGTGAGCTAGGAGAGGATATGTTTTACAAGGGATGCTGTCTCTCCTGCACATGAAAGGCTCGAGCTCTTTGATGCTTATAGGTTTCTAACCAGGCCAGATAACCATTAACCTGTGAATTGCTGCCTGCCTAGAGTTCTTCCCCCCCTCCCTGGCCTCTTTTGCGCTGCTCCAACATTTAATGTTGTACTCCTGTGTTAGATATAGTTTTTTTCTCCCTGCTTGGGTAGAACATCTTTCTTTTCCTCAATTTCATACCTAGTGTTTCCTTCCTTCCTTTGTATTTGTTTGTTTTCTTTCTTTTTCTCAATTTCATACCTAGTGTTTCCTTCCTTCCTTTGTATTTGTTTGTTTTCTTTCTTTTTCTCAATTTCATACCTAGTGTTTCCTTTCTGTTTGTTTTCTTTCTTTCGTTCGTTCAGCCTGTCTCATCTGCTCTTCTCATTTCTCTATTCATTCATTCATTTTTTATAGTCTTTGAAATGCTATTTTGTTCATGTCACAGCTTGAACCTGCAATGTATTTTTTTTTATTTTGGTATGTGGTGTCTTGGCCCAGTATATGTGAGAAGCTCTAAGGAAATGGTCCACATGTTGCACTCAGTACTTTCAAGATAGAGCCAAAATTAAGTGAATGGAGATTCTCCGGTCCTTTATAAGTTTTTGGCATAAACTCAATCATTTCTTTATGCTGGGCAAAAGGATTTTAATGAATTCGACCTGTAAATATGTGTCTCCCCCCTCCCCCCAAATCTAATGGTCTTTTAAAAAAAGTTACATAGAATTTAAAAGCGTTTTCTCAAAAGTGACTTTTGGTGTCTTGCCATTTTGAAATAGCCATAACTTGGCCAGTTTTCAACATTTTTTTACATGAAATATAGAGCATTCTTCTCAGGAAGTTTGCACTTTCACAGTTAACTCAATTTTGAATAAATTGGCAGTGTGGACCATTTAAGCACCTCACATATTGTATAGGTAACATGTTCAACAACTCAACTGAGTACATCTAACATGTGGACCTGATATATTCATCAGATTTAATCATCAATCCTTACACCTTTGTTGCCTCTTCATAGTGGCGTACTGAATATCAGCTTGCCTTGGCGAGTTGGCATCAAAATGTGTACTGTGCTTGAGTCCTGGTGGTCACACCTGAGGCTCGGAAAAGGTCCCCTCCCATACTCTAGTTGACCTGGGATTCCTAATGCTGTTTCCTTAGGGTCATGAAGTGGATGCTGGACAGTGAGACAGTGCATGAGGTGTCAGCTGCCCTACAAGATACAGACAAGAGTTCTTCATCCCATAAGCGGTCACATCGCCCCAATCAATCGGCCAGTTCAGCACAACAGTCACGACAAGGGTAAGTGACATTTGGTTTTTCTTATCCAACAATTTTTGTTGGTATTTTGGGGAGTTGACAATATGTTTTGTAGTCCAAAGGTTCTAAACCGATGTACAAGACTCACCGAGGGAACAAATTATGTGCGGTCACATGGCGAACTTAACCCTCTTGTCCCCAGAGGTAGATTGATTATCTGAAACCCCTGAAACATGCAAACCCAGACCTGCCAACACTCGCGTATTTTACAGGATATGAGATTCAAAAATTGTTCTGGAAGAGAAATTCCTGCCAGATTTGAGGATAAAGATCAGTCCAGTAAATTGTTAGAAAGTGAAGACAGTATGCACGTTATATTGACATACGTGGAGTACATGTGACATAAAACCTGTGATATGTGTTTACATAAAACTTGTGATATGTGTTTACAAAGTTTTGTATTCATGTTTTCTTACATATGGAAACCTTAGCTGGCAGTTTCACTTTACCTTTATATGGCATGAGTATACATGACCCCTGAGGCGTCCCTTCCTGAAGTGATCATTTAGTTGGCAGGTCTGAAACCAGATATTGTTTAAGTGCCAAACCAAAAGGTAGATATCTAACAGGAATTTTTTTTAAATTCCAAGATATTCGTTGTCGGTGGGCATTTCCGGTGGGGCTCCTCTTGTACTGTTTTTTTCCTAATACAGTGTGACGGTTAAGGCGCTTTTTCCAAATTCAAATCAAATGTTATTCATTTGATAAATTAGAATTTGTTCCAAGACAGTGAAAATTGGGGCACCAGGTGACGTTTTTTCCTCAATACCTAACATTTGTTCATTATTCATCCTGACATTTAATTTTATACTCTTGTAGATCTAAGTCTAAACCCTCCACAAGATCCACGTCAGTGGAGAGAGGAGGCGGAGTCTTGTCTACCTGGAGTGGAGCCACGCCCATGCCCAGTCAGCCCTTTGCCCAGGACTCATCCATGCCCCTCCTCACCCCTCCCAACCCTACCACACAGCTGGAGGAGGCCAAGAGAAGATTGGAGACGCAGTCCAGGACAGCTGCAGCGTCGGCTTCCCCAGTCAAGTCCAAGTGAGTTTAATGTTCTTTGTCAATCATTAAAGTCATAACTTATGTCTGAAAACACGAGAAAATGGTTTTGAATTGTGAATCGTGGGGAGTTTTGAAGAAAAAATTTCATTTCGGTAGTTGGATTTTGAAGACTTGAAAGAAACCATGATATTTAGGAATCAAAACAAACAACCCTCATTTTATCTGCAACAAAACCGAAAATGTTTAAACAATTTCTAAAGCAGTTATGTCTTGACCGCGAGGACAAGCTTTGTGTGTCACGGTGCAAAGTGCAAGGAATTATTTATCATCTTAAAAAGACAACGTACAATGTGGCTCCAACTGTTATTTCTTTAATCAGTCAAAATGACCTTCTTGAGGCAGTTGACCTTTACCACAGGTACACTTTATCAGTCAGGAAGTGATACTTTGGTTATCGGTAAAGAATTGAAGGAGGTTTGTTCGTGAACCTATTTAACAAGCAATAAAAACGAATGAAGAGATGTTGTGGAAATTCTCCCCCACTTAATAACATTGATAAGCAGAAAAACTTTGGTGATTCATATGTGTTTTTGATAAAGTCTCAGCTCCTTCTCTAACATTGTTCTTCCTTCATCAGTTCGTAAAAAAATACATGTATGAAAAATTAAGCTACTTAAAAGTATGGAGAAATTGTAGGACTAGGGAAGCCTATTTTGGCTGTAGGAAAACCCTGAAAGGTGTGGCCGACTTTTTTCATCAACACATAAAGGTTTTCATACTCTGGCTGAATACCTAATGTGTGTTGGTGAAAATAACTGCATTTTTAATATTTAGTGTCTTACTTCTCCAGTTGTTTTAGAACTACAAACCAGAAAAAAAAAAGAACAGGAACAAAAACACAAACAAAGAAGAACACATATGACACCAGGACATAGTTATGATGGGATGAAAACAATTTAGACAAAAGGAGCAAAAGTGGTTTTATTGATGTTGTTAAGTGGTGTCTTTGATCCCAAGCGGACCTTATGATTCATAATGGAGTACATTATCACATATCTATTTCATGGGTTTTTTTGAAGTGATCGCGTATATTTCCAATGATGGTTACAATTTTTTTTCTGCGTTTGTTCACAGAAGTTTTACTGGTGTCCCACCCAAGGACAAAATGCGGCCCCCTACAGCAGGCACCCCCATGCAAGCCCCAGCGCACTCTCGCACCTTGCCATCAGCACGCACAGTGCCCACCCACTTGGACACATCTGGTGCTAGTCAGACACTAGAGTAAGTTTGATGTCCACTTTTTTGAAAACTTCAATTAATCTTGTACTTTGTTCCTCTTTCATGTCAAAATGGAGAACTTTTAAGTTGGGGGGAAAAAAGTTTCCATCATTCCTCTGAGGTTTCCCATAAAGCCAATGTCACTATGGGCCAATCTTCATCTCTGAGAGTGTACTAGTGAATAAAAAAAGCCATACCTTCAAATGCTTACTTCTGTACTTATCAGAACATCTGTGGCTTCCTTTTCAAAGTATATGTATAATTTTCCAAGAGAAGTCAAGTCTTTTATCATGATTTATGTGGCACACCAGAGCGAGGGGGTAGAATGTACTTGTTGTTGAGAAAAAAAAAAATTGAAATCTATATTATTTGTTGAAGGAATGGATGTCAGTGCCAAGCCACAGGAAGACATACAGATCTTGCTTGCTTGTCAGAACTTTACATTCACTGAAACTTTAGGTAAAAAGAAGTCAGGAATTGGTTTTCTACAGTCTATATTTTGTCAGTGACTTTGGTAGCTTTTTATATTTTTAAAGTACAGAATCTTCTAGGTTTAGGAACTCGAAATTAGTTGAACAGAGATTTTATACTTTGGGCTTGCGACAATAAGACTATTTGTAAAAAAGCATAGTTAATCTTTATGTCACAAAAGTTAACAATATGCACATGTTGTTTCCCAATAGTTCACGGATCAACCAGCGAGGTCCAACAACTAGCGCCCCGTCCTCCCTGCAGCCCAGTCCCAACGACACCATCATTGGTATCTACATGGGACAAGAACCCATCCCTTACAGACATCAGCTACCTGGCAGAGCCATCACTTTGGCTCAGATCAAATCTTTGATCCCCAAGAAAGGACCTTTCAAGTAAGTAAACAGCTTAGTTTAGCTCTGCTGGTTGAACTGAAAGAATCACATATTCTTCATTTCTGTGATTCCACTGCAATCTTGTTTTGTCACAGTCCTGAACATCTACAAAATTCAAAGTGTTCCTTGTGCCTCTGTCGTTAAAAGAATTTTTTGATGAGTGTTTGAACGAATGCATGAGAAAAATTTCTTTTACGTTAAAAGTGAATGCATATATATAAATAATTGAGATACTGCAAAGTTCGTCAGCATGGAAGACAACAATTTTCAAAGGGAAAGCTTTAAGAAACATTATGTTAAAAGCGGAAAAGGTTTTGAAGAGCAAAGTAAAGCTTAAAACTGAACCAATTGTCAAGATCACAGCTACAGAACTGACATCTCTGCTTGATGCAGGAAAGATCACAGACTGGTATTGCCTGACATTCTTGAACATTCTAGGGCTTTGTTAAAGTGGAGAAATCAAAGCAAAGTTGAGTGGTAACAACTTTGATATTTTTTGCCTCATTTAGTTTCTGAAATCCTTTTACTTTTGGAAACGGGCTGCTCAATTAGCACTTCTTATTACCAAGCCGATTTGCCAATTGTGTTTTAAAAGCAATTTTCTGGACCAATTGCAAGTATACATTGGTTTGTCTGTTTTCAGATATTACTTCAAGCGTCATAGTGATGAGTTTGGGGATGGAGCAGGAGCTGTGTTTGAGGAGATAGCAGATGACAACACCATTGTGCCCATGTTCCAAGGCAAGATTGTGGTCAAAGTGGAGAAGTTAGACTTATGACCTGCAGCACTGTGACAGATATTGGAGGGATACAATCTTGCACTGGTGACTGCTGGCCCTGTGACATCTGCATTAGGGATGCAAGGCCTGGTACTGTGACAGACACCAGAGAGATGCAGGCCTGGGCATGTCACTGGCGCTGTTACATATGCAGGAGTGATGCCAGGCTGGGATTGTCCCTGGTACTGCTACATAGGCTTATTCACAAAGAGGGCGCACAGCTAGATTTGTGACCAGCACAGCCACCTACATACAAGGGATGCAATCTTGGACCTGCAACCAGCACTGCCAAGCACATATGAGGGATGCAAGGCTGCACTTGTGACTGGCACAGCCATATTGTTATGAAGGATGCAAAGCTGCAGTGAGAAAACCAGACAAAGAGAATAGATGGAATAAATGGAAAATTGAGTGGCAAGATGTAGCATGACTGATGCATAAAAACATTTGAGTACTTGAGGGTGAGGAAAAGGAATGCATGAAAAATCCCACAGATATGTAAAAAAAATGTATGTTTGGGGTATTTTATGTGCACATTAGTGGGAGGGATGAATGTGTTATGTTGGGTAAAATTGTTGATACAAAGTAGCTGTAAAGCATCTTTTATGGCATTATTGATTGTGATCCAGTAACTGCAAAAATAGGTTCTGGTTTGGGCATTTTTGGCAGTATTACTCACTGCCAATAGATTAGATTATCATGTAGAATTCAGATTGAGATAATGGCCAATCCTGGTAAATTTTATGCAGAATCGAAGGCATTAAAAATGTTTTTGTTTTTTGAAAACAATTCTCATGATGTTTGTTATTTGCATGCGATGAGTTGGAAAGAAAAGGAAGTCTTGGCAACCAAGAATCGACCAGTGGATAAAACCTCATATCAGAGTGAGGTGTCCACTCTTTGCCGACATTTGATATTTGTTCTCTGATTTTTTTAATGGGGTAGAAGTAGGAAATATTAATATTAAACAGAGATTAATTATGGATTGATTTTTAGAACAGTGTGCCCAAGTGTGCCCATTTCAGGTAAGAAGAAACGTTGAACTGCCAAGATTTCCGAGTTTTTTTTTATTTGTGGACATGCACTCTATTAATTTCTTGAGAATCAGTAGAAGATATAGTATGGAAGGAATAATGTCTGTGTGTGTGTGCAGAATAATTTCAGTATGCCATATTGAGTGGATTTTTTTGTCTTGTTTGGTTGGGCTGTATTTACCATGTATGGATTTTGGAAAGACTGTGGATGTGCATTTTGGATATGGCTACAGATAGCGGATTGGTAAAATGTGTGAGTGGAATGACAGGTTAACACATTTCTTGTGTAAAAACTATACATAAGTACATATATTCTATATACTAAGTAAGAGCAATGTAAAGCCATGTTCATGTAAACACTGTTATTAAGAGATGTATGTATATTAGTTTACCAAACCAACAGACAATTGAAAAGTGTACATAGGCTATGTGCTGGTAAAGAATTTTGTTCGCCACCATGATTATGTGACTCAGGGGAAAGCTCATTTTAGCACAACACTGGTATATACACTCTGATTGAGTTGGGGCAAAACCACATCATCTGAGATGAGATTTTACATCACCTGGAACTGGACATTTTTTTTTTAGACTTGCATAAAAGTAGCTGCTTTTAAAGTAGATCTGGTTTCCTGCGATGTTGAAGAAGTCAGTACGCAAAGCATTCTGAAGCTTGGTCATTGGCTGTCTTGGGAGCTTACAATACAGTTGTTACCTCTGAATAATTGACACATGTCACTGATAAGTATGGATGTATCAATGGACAACAGTAGCAGTTCTGATAGTTTGATAAAAATGCACAGTTGGTGATAAAAATGCACAGTTGTATTTATCAGGTAACTTTGTAAATGGAGATTAGGATATGATTGCCAGAGTTTTATTTTGACTTTGTTCTCCAAATTGAAAATGCTCATCACAAGATGATGTGGTTTTGCACCAGCCCATTGGTTCATAGTTGTTGCCAAACGTTCACTTCAGAAACCACAGGCAGTGGTTGATCATCTTGAACAAAGCTGTTTGCTCATCTGTTGGTGTGGAAGTGCTTGGGAAACAAGTAGTCTCAAAACCAAAAGCTTGCTCGAAGCAAAGTAAAATGTACAGTGAACGGAATAGCTTAACTGAGAGGTGAATCTTTGTTTAAAGACAATTGCAACCTGAGGCTTTTCTACATCTGTAATATGGTTGTAACTGGAGTATTTTGAATATTTCATACAAGAGAATTGTCTTTCATAGAAATTGTAATTAATCAGACATTTGGTTAAGAGTTTGTTTGTTGGAAATTCAAATTTAGGCTCAGAAATGCTTTAATGTCAGTTTCTTTTATAGAGAAATTTTTTTGTTTTGTTTTTTGCAAGAATATAAAATGTTTCTCTTTGCTTGCATTTGAAAAATAAGCAAAGTGTCTGTGGACGTGTGGACACTGTTTTTGACAGTTCAGTTTGAGATTTGTCAAATTATGTCCCATTCACTTCTAAACCAACAGTATGAGGAGAGGAATGTGACAGAAGGTTTGTTGAGCTCATCCACATTCATGTTTTCATTCATATCATTGTTCATTTTGTCATTTCATGTTCTTATTACAAATGATGGATATCTGCCATCTCGATACAATCACTACAACTGTTCATTGTTGTTATCACTTCAGTTTATGCTTATCCCTCATGTACCCCCCCCCCCCCCCCCTCAACTTCAGTTATAGCCGTGAAACAAGTTTAAAAACAACTTGGACATTCAACAGTCAAGTATCCTAAAATCCCCATGGCTTCAGCAAACGGAAAAGCAGGTGGTTTGGTTATTGTTTCATTTTTTACAGTCAGTTCTAATTTGTTCTCCACGATTTGTTGGCATCCAGTTACAAACATTGGGTCTCTGTGGTGTTGATCTGTCATGTGAAGGCCTAGATCTGGGAAATACACCGTAATTTAGATTATATTAAGGAAAGAGGCCGTCAGACCTACTAGTAAGAGTGAGAATGCAGATGTTGAAGTTTTTGAGTAAGCATAGACTCCTGAATAAATTGAATAAACTACGGAAGAGCCAAGTAATGAAGCTGCAGTGAATACTGCCATTTGCTTTCGGCTGCAGTGCAGAATTGAAACTGTGTTGGTCTATGGTTAACTTGGTCATTCAGGCTAAACCGTATTTAAAACTCAAATATTCAGTGGCATTTTGATCAAATTTTCTGATGAATCTGTCCAACAGCAAACTGTTTATAAAAGAGCATTTATGACTTTACATAAAATATAGATTGAAAGTCCTGACCATCATTTTAGACTATGGTGAGGTTGGGAATTAACTTTGTTGCATTTATCAGCTTTATGTGTTTCCTTTTTGCCTTTTGAAAGGTGCTGGTGACTGCTCTAGAACAATCACAACTTTTACGAACAGAAGACCATGTGAACAAATTGTTTGACGGTAGTTTATTCAGCTGCTTCACACCCGTCTCCTCCGCAACACAACTCATTGTTTGAATGTAATAGAATTGTATGTTTCCTTTTTTTTTTCTCTCATATTCTTGCTCTATGGTTGTGCCTGTAGTAACAGTTAGCAGAACTATCTTTTGCTTTGTTGCACTTATCTTTGCTGAACAAAATTCACGGTTAAGTTGCAAATCTAAACATTTTTTAAAGAATCATTTTGGACACAAATAAGACACTTTTATGCCTGGTGCTTTGTAAGTATTGATATCCAGCACCTACTTTCTGTGTCCAACTCAGAGAAATGTCTAGTCCAAAAATTGTACATGGCATTTAGATCAAGGAACCAAGTTTGCTGTTCTAGCCTCAATAGCTTGAAAATCTTACAGCTCATGTGGACAAAATTTGTCTCCAGTGTCCACTGTCAAAGAGAAAAGAGAAATGAGTCAAATTTCTCTGATATGTTGAAACTGTGACCATTACCGATATGGTAACTTTGGCATAAAATTGCTTCCCAAACAACTAAAAGGATTTACCGTCAACTCAGTTTTGTTTTGAAAAAAAAAGGAAAAGAAGTTGACAATTTGATTGTGGGTGGCATTTATTGGTCAAGGATGAAAAATTTCATGAAGTTAATGTTGCAAGAAATTGTTTAAAGTTTCAAGAACTTCATTTTAATTTGCAACTTAAACATGCACTTTGTCGGTGTAGACTGGAATTTTCAGTTCTTCTTACTGTGAAGGAGATAGGTTTTTGTTGTCCCTGATCAGCAGCATCGTCATTATTCTCTTGGACAGCTGACTGGGGAAAGTGTGAAAACTTCAGATTTTCGTGAACAATTTATGGTTGTGAAAGCATTGTCTGGCTTCTGACACAGAATCTGAATTTCTTCAGGCTGTTTGCTCCTTCTTTTAGTTTCTTACTGCAAAGCTCGTTTCTCTTTTGTCTTTCTTTTCCATCCAGAGGTAGATTGATGTAAACCTGAAAAATTTTTTCCACATTTTATACTGGTGTAGATGCTGGCCAGAAATGTTCAGAAATGAATATAGGGCCAAAGTGCTTGAAGTAGTTGAAGTTATAAGTTCGTCCATCAGACTTTTTTGTTACTTTAAATGACCGCGAATAAATAAGAATCAAGCATTTTTTAGCCTTTTTTTTTGCAAAGAAATATTAGGGACGGCACAGGAATTATAGTCTATGAAAATGAAAACAATCAAAAGTTTCTACTTAGATGATTAAATTTCCTGAGTTGTGAATCCTTATTGACTTCAAACTTTTAGTGACTCGAGATGTGGAGGAATTAGCTGGAATAGGTTTCTTAAATTGACAGTGTGTCCAGCCAGTACTGTGCGGAAGTTAGTTGATTAGTGTATTTTGTGTGTTTCCTATCTACTTACATGTGACAGAATGTCTAGCACCGCATCTTTCAATGGTCTTTTCTACACTACATTGCAGCCTCTGTCGAATACCACTGATGTCTACAGTGGTGGGCCTATGCTCTGTTTTGTTTGTTTGTTCATTTTTTTCCTTTATTTGTTCATGTTTGTTCTGTTAAAATGAATAAAATATTGTTATACTTTACAGTGATGTGTTTGTTTGTTACTGGGATTTTTGAATGGTCAAGTGCAGGTTGTGTAAACATGGGCAAAATGGAAACTAATTACTCTGTTGTATTGGTGTGTGGGTGAGTTAAGTGGTATTGAATTATGACTATCTTATCATAGCACGTGGTGAGATCTGTTTTCCCACAAAGTGACATATCAAACTTGAAAGCAAAAACGTCTTTGCCACATCCAAGAATGACAAAAGTGAGCAAAACTTTGGAACAATCTACTGTTAATTGAAATAATTGGTTGATGCATCTGAATCAGTACTTAAGGTGGGTGGAGCTGTTCATCACATGCGTTCTGTCGTTTTCAAATCTTGCTGTCTTTTTCTTTCTCTCTTCCACTCATCTCTTCCTCTTAAAGTATGTTTCCTCATTCTTACAGCCTCTTTGTTGCATCGGTTTTGCATCTCTCTCTGTCTCTCTCTCTCACACACCTATGCGCACACACATCACCCTTTCCCCTTCCTTTCGTTCCTTCCAGTTTTTCATCTGTTTATTTTCCAGAACAATCTGTCTCATTTAAATTCTAGCTTGCCCTCACCTTTATTTCTGCCTATTTCTCATTTTCATTTTTACTTGCAGTAACAAAAATTCCATAAAAGTGTAAGACATGTATAAAGATTTTATTATGAAGTTACTTCAAAACAGTCATAGTTGATTGTGACTGTAATAGTGTGAACTAGATGGATCAATATTGCCTTAGTCAACTGTAAATCTTAAGCTATAAAGTTTGGAATCACTTGCACCTCTCCCCTCCCGAGAGAAAACTAGAAAACTGAGGATCCGCCGCTGGATCATGGAACTGTCTACTACTACTACATGTATTACATTATCAAAGCAGCCTTTGTACCTCTGTGATCATGGCAGGAACCGCCATAGCGATGTGCTTGACGTAAGGGCATCAAAGGGTTGGGGGTCCCAGGAGGTCCTTGAAAGGGATATTGTTTTCGTCAACATAAGGGTTCCAGTGAGGGATCGGCCTCGGGACATCGGGAACCCAGGACGGACAGCTGTAGAGTGTCATGTTCTCAGTGGGTGGCACATGGCACGGCAGCACGGGAAAATCTGGCACTCTGTTGGGTGGTTGGGGGGAGGGGGGGGGGGAGGTGGGAGTGAGAGAGAAAGAAAGATAGCGGATGAATGATGTAGAGAGGAGGAAGGAGGAGTTGAAGGGCGGAGGTTACAGACAGAACCAAGAAAACAAGCAATTAGTTGTGTTTGAACCTTGCTTGACCTAGACAAGGTATGGGCGACATGAAGATATGACACAGGCCACGTCGGCATTTAGGGGATCCCCACACTCGACCCACGAATGATCTCGATGAATATGAAAGTAGAAACATAATCTCCACCCCACACTCTCTTTTCTCGGTGGATAAATAAATGAATAAATGAACTAATAAATACAATGTAAATGCTGCTGGCTATCAACATTCACTGAAACTGTAACATGGGTGCATGCAATTTCTTTAGTGTTCAGTCCTAATCATTGTCGAACCACCGATAATCCAACTAGTACTGATGGTCTGCCCAAGATGTTAGAAAACAACGAAATTCACCATTATTGTACATCTTCACTATCATGCCAATTTAAAAAAAAAAAACAACAGTGATTATGATTATCTGCGCTATGTGGCCAAATTGGGTTTTGCTTGCACGGTGAATTTTTTTTTTTTATCGGGTTAGGGTTAGTTTTAGATTTGGCCACATTTTCGCTGGTCACCTGGCCACGTTAACTGTTTTGCCTTTTTTGAGTATTTTAGCTGCAAGGTCCAAATAGCCTCTACGTAAATGAAATGAACACAATGTGGTAGTACTGTTCCCTTCACTTTTGGGGGATATCAGTGTTGTAAGATCTATCGCTCTGGGTTTAAGTCTTAATGTTTGGAGCAAAGCAGGTCGACGACGATAACGGTCACAATCATTGTCTCACTAGGAAAAAGCAAAAACGAAAGACAGAACATGCCAGAACGATAGGACAAGAGGTGACCCTACCAGAAACGCCCACCGACCACCCTGCCTATCGGATCGAACCCGCCAATGACGATGTCTTTTTAAAACTGTCAGCGAAATTAAAAAGGCATACCAAGAGAAAGAAGGAAATTATTATTCTTTAAAATCATATCTTAAATGGGGAAAATAAAGCCATGACATGTGAATGCAGGGGGGGGGGGGGGAACAGCTTTTTTTCCCTTCTTAATAGGTTAAAAACCATCCTTTAATATCGAGGCGTGAACTTACATGTACGATACCACAGGTGCGGCTATTTTGGGCATTGGAACAGTCCACATGGGTTGTTTAGGGTAATCGCTCCAATATACGGGATTCCAGCCGTAGTGCTGGGGGTAGTCGGCTTTCTTGCTGGCACCGGCCGGGAACGTGGGCTAAAGTGATGGTAATACAAAATACATGCACACAAACATAGAAAAGAGAAACGCTGCAGAGTCCTTTAATGGCCAGGTACAAAGTTAGTTAGATTGCTTATTTTTACTTAAATTTCATGTATAAGTTATTTTGAATTAGAAATAACTGTAATACATTTCTTGTTAGTTGTTTATAAGGCAAGGTATGGCTTCGTGAGAAATTACATTTCTCTCCCTCTCTCCCTCTTTGTCTCTCTCTCTCTCTCTCTCTCTCTGTATGTCCGTCGCCCCTTTCTCTTCCCCTGCCTCTCACTATTTCTCCTCTCCCCCCGGTCTTCCCTCTCTCTCTCTCTCTCTCTGCTACTTCCCCCCCCTCTCTCTCCCCACCCCCTCTCTCTCTGACCTCCCCATTTCTTCCTCTTTTGAATAGTCCATACAGATGTCAAAGAGACAATGATCTGCCGCAGTCATTGTTAACTCGGTACATCTTATTCATTAGCATACTGATCATTTCTTCTTGTCTACACTTGTGTTACCAACTTATATCTTACACCAGTCTATTCATTCGTTCTTCCTTAAATTTGCACAGGAAACGAAAATCAGAGAGCCTCTGTAATTTAATTTGGATCTGCCCCTCTAAAGCTTTTCACACAAGAAAACAAAATTTAAATGAAATCACAGGCAATAAGGAAAAATACGTACGTTGCAAATACAAGGTTTTGGGGACTTTCAAGAAAATACCATGTGTCCAATACATGTATTTCAAAAGAATGTTGTTACAAGCACGTACGTCCCCCAAGTTTTTTTTGCGCCAGGGGTACGTATTTTAAAATCTTTTGTGACTCCATAGCTAGAGAGCTCCTCCCGATATGCACCTTGACAACAGCCTTAATCAGTTATGAATTATTCTTTCAGATTTATTATTTTCCCTCTTGTTTTTTCGGTTGAAAGGGTAGGGTGCAGGGCAAGGGATTCGATGAGATTTAGGGTTGAGGATAAGGATGGGGTTAGGGATAGTACGTATACACCCCCCCCCCCCCACATCTCAAACCGCTTGCGGTGCATACGTACTTATAGCAACAGCCATTTCAAAATGGAATGTCAAACACAAAGCATGTTGCCAGGCTACTATTTACTTGAAACGATGCCTCAATGTTTCCGAACGGGGACTGGGGAGGCGAGACCCTGCCAGGATCCGTACGTCAATCCGATGTAGATTTGAATAGGATTTCCATAAGGCTGATTGGATTACCGTTGGGGCGGATTTCGTACATCAAACCGACGTAATCAGCGGATTTACGTAGGAACGAAGTCATTCCAGTGAGCAAATTTGAGGTCAATACGTAACATTGACGTAGGTTCGCTGACTGGTGAATAGTTCAAAACAAGATTTTGGGGGGAAAACCCAACAGGTCGAATGTAGGTCAACCATCAAAGAGAGCGGTGAGCGGCGAAAGTGAGGCAAACAATAGGCCATGAGTAAAGCTCAGACTACTCACATCAACTGACTAGTACGAAATGCAATGTTTGTCTCACTTAAGAGCAAGATTAAGGTCACAGAATTTGGGAAATTTTGGTAAAACATGGTGAAGCCTATTAAGAGCCATAAAGGTCTCAAACTTTTCATTTAAAATATTGCACCATCACTTAGGAGATATTTTTAAAAAAAAGGGGGGGTGGGGAGAAGGGTATTAAAATCTTGGAAGCGCATATCCGTACAACATGTTGTACAGATATGGACAGTGCATATCCGTACAACGCACACAATTCCATGACGTAGAATACACACCGGAAAACTATATTACTGACCTTGTTAATTTGCATAGTCTTTAAAAATATGAATCGGCTTAGTAGCAAAACAATCCGACTTTTGCTCGGAGATTGCGTGATCTGTGCTAATTATACTTGAGTGTACGTCGATCACCAATGGCTACCCCAACCCCTTTTCGCCTGATTAGTCAATCAGACTAACGCCCATTGATGCGAACTGACTAGACCCTCACGCCCCCAGGTCCATCTGACTATTCCACGTGTTGTCACTTTAAATTCGTGAACACCATACCAAGTTTTGTTTCAGCAAACCTTCACCAGTCGCACTTTTGGTAAACTTGTTGTACGGATATATGCACTTCCTAAAATCTTCGTTGTGAAACATTATCCACCAATCAGCTGCAAAGCTTACTTTTTCAATCTTGGTCTTTGGCGGATCAGTTCGCTGCTTGGCCAACTCAAGTTGTATAGCTTCGTTGTTGGCCACACCCGCACGACGTCTGTGCTGCCCCTCCATGGTGACCCACTGGTGACACGACCCTGGAAATGGGGGACAAAGGGTTTGGAAAGGGGTGGGGGAGGGGGTGGTAAAGGGATGGTGCTGGAAAAGGGGTAGGGGGAGGTGGTAGGTTTACTTAAAGCTTGAAGATGGTCCTTTTTTATCGTACCTGTTAATGAAAAAGATGAAATTTAAAAAAAAAAGAAAAGATTAGTGAACTGTAGAGCTCTCCCGTGCCACGGAAAGAGATCATTTATAGGGAACGGGAGTGAGTGACAGTTACTATATTTAGATTTACGTCATGGGACATTCGAAGTGTACAACGCGGCGATTAAGCACAGTTATGGACTTTGTACACACTTTTCATGTGCAGTTGATCTTTGTGCCTCGAATCGCCCTTACAAAGTCCACCCCAACTGGGCTTAACCACCGCGTTGAACAGTTCGAATGTCGCATGACGTCATCGGTAACTTTAAATTTGTATGTTGTATTTGTATTTGTATAACTCTTTAATCCCATTTGGGAAATTTGCCTTTGTGCCGTTGCAGCCCAGTTATAACTGGAGCAGGCACGTCGTCGCCACAGTGCAGCGCCGGTCGGCGGTTGTTGTTTTTTTGTAGGAGGGGGGGGGGGCGGGTGAGGGAGGAGTGGAGCGAATGGTAGGAATGAATTTTGTTTAATTTTGCCCGGGCAGCGGCCTATTCGGCCTGCTCTTTTCGATTTCCAACTGCCAAGGTATCCTTAACGTGCGCAACGTGCACACAGGCCCTAGGAATTTTTCGTCCTTATCCGAGAAGACTAGGTACTCGATCCTATCCTGCCCCCCAATAAGATCAGGGACACGAAAATATGAGAAAAATCCCAAACTTCCAACATGCCTGCACCGGCCGGGTTTTGAACCCGGGACCTTTGGCATGAGAGGCGAACACCTTGCTTCCAGACCACCTTGTCCCCAAAATATAGTAATTGTGTCATTAAATCCCGTTCCCTAGACACCAGTCCAGGTCAAATCATTTGTTAACATTATTTTATAAAATGAAGTACGCTCTGTCATTTCTATCTGGGTCATAAGTTTGTTACATTCACTATTTAGCATCATTTTACAGAATGAACTGTGCTCTATCATTCTTTTTGGATCACAATTTTGTCACATACAGTTTAACATCATTTCACAGAATGAAGTGTGCTCTGTCATTCTATCTGGACCATGATTTTTGTCAAATTCACATCATTTTATACAATAAAAATAATGTGCTTTATCATTCGATCTGGGTCATAATTTTTGCAAACTAACATTTTCTTGTTGTTTTTGTTTTGCCAAAATGGAACTTGAATAATGGACAAAGCGGGATGTAAAGGGGGTGGGGGGGAGTGGGGGGGGAGTGTGATTTTTGCGTCTCTCGTAATTTTCTTTTTTTTTTTTTCAGTCTTCATGCGCTTTTTATCCATAACTGAGCTGAACTGCTCTGAAGTGCCTGTCTAAAATACTGAAAGTGACTACGTACGATATACAGTTAATTATTGTTGGCACTCGTGGTACTTTGTCCTCGTATTTTATGAACGTAATTTCCCCTCATATCTATCTATTATATATTTCAGTAACTTGCAACCTTTGGCATGACTAACTGACCAAACTATACACTCTTCAGGCCTTAGATTTGGCAGGAAGGTGGCAATTGAGATAAGGAAGATGATGGCTATAATTAAAAGTTGTTTACTTCAAGCATGTATTTAAAAAAAATAACAATGTTTATTGCTATGTAACATCTGTATATTTGCATGTTTGTTTCGTAGTATATTATAGTATCGTGCATGTCATGAAAAGTAACCGTATCAAGCGTTCAGTTTGGTGCGTAATGTTGTGGTGCGCATGAGTTCTGAAGCAAGACTGTAGTTTATTACTTTTATTATACTAAACAGGTGGGGGGAAATCACATGATTGTTTATTCCGGGCAATGCCTGGTAGCTCATCTAGTACAGTATAATCACAAAAGTCAAATTTCCTTTTAATGTACCAGTTTTAAAAAAAAAAAAACAAAGCTTATAATATGACATTGTCTTGCCATAATAATTAAAAAGACCCCATTGAAAGATAGGAGAAATATATCATTTACGAAGTTAGGCTAAATACAAAAAGCAACAATATCTGACATTTTTTTTTTTTTTTCTGTGCTTTGTCAATGAGGAGACAACAAAAGCGTTCATCCATCAAGTCCGTAGCTCAAGTTTGGAAATACCTACCGTGTCACAAATCCCAGACTGGGAGATGTAATAATGATAACAAGACAACAATCACGAACGAACAAGTTTAACACTTAACAGAACAACCCATCAGACTCACACATTTATTATACATAAACATAAAGATAATAGAGCAAATACAGACATTATATTATTCAATTCCACTGCCGTACAACGGCCTTCTCCCGTACGCACACTTCCTCGGGTCCACAACCCGGTAGTTACTTTCTAGAGACACTTCGGTCTCAGCTTCTCCTCTCCCTGTCTTAATAGCACATTAATATTTCACTGGCACCGCAGTCTCCCAATAGCACCTTCCTATTGCCATAACACATTAGCATTCCAATAGCACATCAACATGGCAATAGCACATTAGCATTTCACTAGCACATTCACGATCACATATACGTCCCTGTCGTTGGCCAGACTGCCACGACTCATGTGTTGCGACTGTCCTACATGACAGCGTCACCCCTGGCCTATGTGTGGCCTTCGGCACTATGCTGGCCTATCCCCTGTGCTCACCGTAGGCGGCGCTTCGGCCCGTCCCCGGCACCTACAAGAATAACATTACATTGGTATAATACCATACCACTTCTATTCACTTCACCCCTCATTACAACTCATGAAGCGGACACACAATACTTCACATTTCACTCACCAAACATCCTACGGTAACACACCTCCACCGTAGTACACAATACTCACTCTCGCTACAAATCCATGAACTCAACTTACATCTATCGCTCATGGCGCACATTGCTATATACAGTATCAAGGACTTCCACATTCCTCACATATACTTATTTACATCATGGTAATAGACGAATATAATACATCAATCATAATTATCAATCATCGTTCCACCTACCAGTCATCACTGGAAAAAACACTACTCCCAAGTCTTCCGACTGCTCTCCTTATGTTCGCCCTCTGGGGCTTTCTCCTGCGTCCGCTCTCTAGGACGTCTTAGTGTGCAGTGATAGTAATACAGCGCTCTCGCCTCATTCAGACCCCCCCCCCCCACTCACCACATGCACGCTTTTCCTTACCCGTGGGCCGTGGGTTAACTTTATTCTAACACTCTTCTCGTAACTACTGATCCTCGCTCACTCGCTCGTGACATACCGTTCCCCCGTCTCTCTCTCTCTCTCTCTCTCTCTCTCTCTCTCTCTCTCTCTCTCTCTCTCTCTCTCTCTCTCTCTCTCCATGAGAGGTTTCATACACTTGGCTTCGATCCGTCCTGCCGCCCGTTCCTTCTTCGTACCAAGGTAATTGGTGCTGCCATTAGAACGATGAATGTTACATTCATGATAAAAGTAAGTGAAACTTTGCATGAACTATAACTAGCATCATTACTACTAGACTGTTTTAATTTCATGAAATACTTAGCATATATATTCCATTTCTCAGTTATTATACAACTCACTTTGTTGACCACAGAAAAAAACAACAACACACTTTTAAATTTATTACCATAACTGAAAGACGCATGTGCTCTCCTCCGACTCCTCGAGCCCCCCCCCCCCCCCACCCCCACGACCCCCACCAACCCCCCATGTACGCTTTACATATGCTGGGGACACCTCCACCCACTCCCATCTGTATGTACATTATGAACTACCCTTTTCTGTTTTCACTATAATTAATTCATCTCAATGAGACATTTCATGAAAATATACCGCAAAATTGCCGTTGACTTTATTATTTGAAAAAAAAACCCTCGAGGTCACTCCTTGCCGCCGGTGAGGGGGCTTTAGTAACACCACCAGGGGTGTGAAACAAATGTGGCCGAGCCATCTCGCCGAGCATGAGCAAACTCTGCTCTAGCAAAATAAGCTGAAGACGGAGGTATCTGGCCAGAGTAGGGCGCCTAACCTAGATACCACGCACCCTTTTCACTATTATGTCTAAGTCTGCAGTTAGTTATCGTCATGGTGCTCGCCCTGTGAAGTCCCCCCAGGCAGCGGCAGTGCCGGGCCCCCCAGCCTCGAAGGGGCCCACCCAAGCTACTGGAGGTCCCTCTCGACTGCCCCGGGGAGCCGGGGGGCAGGAGAGGAATGCTACTGGCCAAACCATCAAAGATAAGGAGCAACCTTTAAAGATAATGCACTGGAATGCTGAAGGAGTCAACAGCAAGAAAGATGGATACAGCAAGAAGTTAGAGCTAGAAAACATCCTTTTTGAGGAGAAAGTAAGTATCTGCTGCATCCAAGAAACCCACCTCAGCAAAGACGTTGCTTTCAAGGTAAGAGGATACCAGTGCTTTAGAAACGACCGGACAGACAGAAGAAAAGGAGGAATTCTAACCTTGGTGAGAAACAACATCAGAGCAAGCCAGATTCAAGTGCTAATGGAGGGAGCAGAATATCATCTACTACACATCAGGACAGATCAGACGGAATTCCACATCCTCAATTATTACTGCCCAAACGACCGATCCATGTCCCTGGATACAATTCCCTTTAGAGGTAGGCTAATAGCATGTGGACACTTCAACAGCCACCCCCAAAGCTGGGGCTATGAACACATGGACAAGAGAGGTGAGGAGGTTGAAACATGGCAGGATGAGTTAGGACTGCTTCTTATAAATCAGCCCACAGACCCACCTACATTTTATTCAAGATGCTGGCATACCACCTCAACACCGGATATAGCCTTCTATACACCAGACCTGGACTGGAAGATCAAAAGGACTGTGGGGAAACAACTTGGAGGAAGTGACCATCGCCCTGTTTTCATCATGGTGGAAAACGAGCTAATAAAGAGCAGCAGCACCCTTGCCAGATGGAACTACAAGAAGGCCAATTGGATGATGTTCAGACACAGAACAAGCGTGCTTGCCACAAGTATAATTTCAACAGGGAAAAACATCAACACCATTGTGCAAGAGTTCAACTCATCTATTCTTCAAGCTGCCAAGGAAACAATACCTCGTGGAGCACGAAAGAACTACAAACCATACTGGAACAAGGATCTTGACGAACTCCACCAAGAAGTAGAAAAGGCACGAATACAGGCTGAAAACAACCCAGGACAACAGCAACACAATGCCCTCCAGCAAGCCAAGGCAAGATTTCAAAGAGGAAAGCTCCAGGCACGACGCAAGAGCTGGAAAGAGAAAACAGCCTCCCTCAACTTTGAAAAAGACGGCAGGAAACTATGGAACCTGGTTAAAGCTCTAAATGATGAAGGAACAGATAGTAACATCAGTCACTTTGCAAGAGAATGGCAAGACCCTAACCAAGAAAACAGCAGCGAATGTTTTTGCAGATGTGTTTGCTAAGGACTGCAACATAGAGGTAAGTACAAGCAAGTTAAAGGAGGCAAGAAATGACAAGGCCCCGGAGAGAAACGAAGGAGACCAGCCAGAAGTCATGAACACAAAGATCACACGGCAAGAACTAGACCTTGCCATTAGCAAACTAAAACTACGGAAGTCACCAGGTGCAGATGGAATACCAAATGAGATGATCAAGAAACTCGGATCCGGAGCTCTGAATAAATTACTAGAGATCTTCAACGTCAGCTGGAAAACTGGAGAAGTACCACAGATCTGGTGAGAAGCAATCATGGTCCCAATACCCAAAAATGGAAAGGACAAAGGAACAGCAAGAAACTATCGACCAATAAGCTTGACAAGCTGCCTCTGCAAGACCATGGAACGGATCGTCAACCACAGAATGAAGTGGTACCTGGAAAGCAACCACCTACTGGCTGATCAGCAAGCAGGATTCCGTCAGTGTTATTCCACAGAGGATCAAGCAACCTATCTGTCACAGGACATTGAAGATGCCTTCCAGGACAAGAAACAAGTATTAGCAGTGTGGATCGACCTTCGAAAGGCCTTTGACAAAGTCTGGAAAGACGGACTACTCAGGAAGCTGCGAGACAACAAAGTGACTGGTAGCATGTACAAGTGGACCAAGAGCCTTCTACACAACAGAAGAGCAAGAGTCCAGCTGGATGGATGTCACAGCAAGAAGGTACTGCTGAGACACGGTGTGCCACAGGGAGGAGTAATATCACCCACCTTATTCCTGATCTTCATAAATGATCTAGTTCAAGAACTACCCTGCGGAATACGTACAGCTCTATATGCAGATGACCTAGTTATGTGGTGTACGGAAGAACATGCCACAGTTGCCACAAGAAGACTACAAAGAGCCACTGACATCCTCTTAGCATGGACGAATAAGTGGTGTGTCACAGTCAACGAAGAGAAGTCGTCCACTACTCTTTTCACCCTGTCTCCAAAACAGACTGCTGGAGCCATCAAGCTCAATGGGACATCACTCAAGGAAGACAAAGCACCAACCTATCTAGGAGACACATTCGACACCAGGCTCTCATGGAGGAATCACATCGAGAGGGCAGAGACAAAAGCTAGAAGAAAGCTAGCCATATTGAGGAAACGGAGCGGCACATCATGGGGAGCGACAGAAAGAATTCTCAAGAATGTGTATCAGCAAGGGATTCGCCCTCACCTCGAATATGGTTCAACAGCCTGGAGTTCAGCGTCCAACTCAGCCCTTCAGATGTTAGACAAAGTTCAGAACCAGGCTTTGCGCATCATCACAGGAGCAATGAAGTCAACACCCATTGTGGAGATGGAGAAGATCACCCAGATAGCAACACTTGCAGAACGAAGAGAAACCAGGGTGGCAATCCAGGCAGAGAAATTCAACAGCATAGAGAATCACCCAATGAAAGAGAAGCTAGGAGACCTGGCAAAGGGAAGGCTGAAACGTACGAGCTTTATTCACAAGGCAAAGCGAATAAGAAGACAGCTATCACACCTTCCCCAGATTGCCCACCCCCTGACATCTGTACCTGAACAGACCCCTTGGACGGAGGAGACAGAGACCCAAGTCCAGATACACACAGACGCTGATGGTGTCTTCAACAAGGGAGAACAAAGTGAAGTAGAAAGAAGAACTGCTGTACTCGGCCTACTTGATGACAAGTATCCAAGCGAATCATGGGTTCGAGTCTACACAGATGGCTCTGCTGAGAATTCGGTAACAAACGGAGGTGCCGGAGTGTATATAGAGTATCCAGACTCGACAAGAACGGCAATTAGCATGCCAACCGGAACCTTCTGCAATAATTATGGATCAGAAGCCAAAGCCCTCATGACAGCTGCCACAGAGCTTCAAGTAGAGGACAGCAACATCGTCTTCCTCACAGATGCAAGATCAGTCCTTGAGGCCCTTCAAGCTGGCAAGCTTAACGACCTGAAGAAATGTTTTACACAGCTTGGAAATAGAAGCAGGATAGTCCTACAGTGGATACCATCACATCGTGGAGTCCCAGGCAATGAGAAGGCAGACCAACTGGCCAAGGAGGGCTCCGGCCTGGAGCAGCCACAGTGCCTCCTAAACTACTATGAGAAGAAAAACCTCATCAAAAACAACAGACGGCAGCAAATAAACCAACAGGATAAATATCATCTCCTGAACAGAGAGGATCAAGTACTATTGTTCAGACTAAGAACTGGTCACAATAGGCTCCACCACCACATGTCCACCAAGTTCAAAATAGGAACATCTGCCATATGCGAGTGCAGCCAGTCTCCTCAAAACACGGAGCATATATTGCAGAACTGCACACTCCTCTCAGCACTGCGAGAAACATATTGGCCCCAACCCACCGACCTGAATATCAAACTCTATGGTGCTCGGCCAGAACTGCAGAAAACCGTAGATTTTATTAAAAGAACAAATCTGCAGATTTAGATTGGTGAACGAAAGAAGAAGAAGAAGAAGATTTGAAAAAAAAAGGTCCGAAAAGAAATGCATTTCATTTGCCTGCTATTTCGTTTTCATTGAATTATCAATAATACAAGTTTGCTTTCCCAACTACATTATGCGCATAATACAAGCAATTTAAACATTAAATTTGCTAAACTGTGCATATTTCAAGTGGAAAATACAAAGTATATTGTTTAAAAAATCCATATGTTCCTATACCGTTTACTAGGACTATAATTCCATTAACGTGACAGTTAGTTTGAGACTGTTAAGAAAGAAAAATAATTTCAAAAGGAATGACTATTCGGGTCATGCGACAAAATTAGGGTTGTTTACTGTGGTTTATTTGCACAGATGGTTATTGGGGTAGGGCAAAGATCAATCTAGGGATTAGAGTTACATCTGGCACGGGGACTATTATAACCTTTTCACTGGTGAAATTGCAGCAGAAACATTTATTGGGAAATTGGCCAGAAAATTGGTCACATATTAAAAAAAAAGAAAAACCTGGACATTTTGGCCGCATGGCCCCCAAGAGCCTCCACCAGTACTAAATATTATTTTGAAAAAAAAAAAACATCTCTTCAAATTTTTAAGAATGCGATGACTCAAGACACCACTTAGATCTAGGTAAGAATATTATTTCGGATCAATATTAAAAGTTTGCATTTTTTAGGTTCTGCTGTGTAGATTTTATCTTAAGATCACACCCTGTTCTTTTCAACTCCTAGACTGTATTTATTTTTTTGTTTAATTATTTATTTATTTATGAAGAGCAAAGAAATCAGTTGGAAAAAAAAGCCTTATAGAATTACAAGCCTGTGCGCATCAGTAAAAGTTGCAGCAGGGCATGATGGTGGTTCAGTTTGTTTAATGAACGCTCAACATGACTTTCTTGAAACGTGTGTTTCCGAAAACGAAACAATGATTTCTATCAAATTAATCGAAGGAGCGCATTATGTAAAATTTGTTTTACTGAAAATCCAGCTTGAGAGGTTCGGGGGCAACTTGCAAAGCTTGAAGGTGATACGAAGCTTATTGAAGGAGGACTTTTGATTTCAGAAACGACATTAGATGTAAACAAATAATAATAAGGAGCATCAGCTGAGTGATCGAACACAACTCTCCACGATACATTAGCTTTTGAATTCAATGTTTGACCGTGACCAAAAGTTGCTATTCTTTAGCCATAATTAATTTCCATCTCTTACCACCGGCCTGACAGTGTTCAAGGGAACTCCCTAACTTGACTGCAGAGTTGCTATTTCTGTTGCTGTTTCCTATGAGTGGCCATCTTTTTGTTGAATACGTCATCGAATTTGATGCTCTGTATTCTGAAATTTTGGGAGAAAAAAATCTGGCGAAAAATAAAAGAAGAGTATTTTGCAAGAGACATTAGCTCGCATTCGTAACATTCAACATAGAAACTATAAATAATCCCAAAATAGTTAAAAATGAAAAAACAACAACAAGAAGAAAACTGGCCATTAAAGATGTTGTTCAGGTTAAAACAAAAATTGGTGTAACTGAATCAATATTTACAGAAAAAAATCTGCGACCCTATAGGTTTTCTGACAAAATATTTTAAAAATCACAGAGAATCTGTGAGGTTGCAACATGACTTGGAACGAAGTTAAAATATGGCCAAAGAAAAAACAAAAGGTTGTATGCCACAAACTCCAAAGCCCCGCGTAAGAAATAATACAGAAACACCACAGTTCCCATTTCATTTCTGATTGAACATTGTGACGTTTCTTTCTTGATTCTTGTGTGGGGTTGCACATTTTCTGGGGTTTTCTAAAATTCTGGACTGGCGGTCACTTTCACACCCCAACCCAAGTCTATTTCCGCTTGGATTTCCATCAAATCCAAGGTCCAGGCATTTGCAGGTCTCTTACCCGGGGGATGTTTCTTCAGTTTTTAGCGTTTCTTGTGTAGATTAGAAGGATGTCGAACGGGACACCTGCAGCATTATTGCACCTAAAACCCCGACCCTTTAGGTTATCGAATGAAATTCCAGCTGGTCATGTCAATGACAAACAGGCAGATCGATACAGATCCCAATGTGTCGTCCCTATGGGACGTCTAGAGGTAAAAGCAACTGAAGGGCTCAGTTCTATCTACAGTGCCAAAGTCATAAAATGCCTTATTGTCCTTCATTTTATTCATAATATCAAAGACTATTTTATCACTGTGATGATCTTACATTATCTTTTGATATTCATTTTTGAAGATCAAATTAAAATGTTTACTTACTCTGGCTTTTGCTACATGAACTTTTATTTGCACATTGTACCATTTCATGTACATTTTGTGTAATATTATTATAATCATTTATAACAAAGAATTTCATTGCAAAAACACCTATACTTTTTTGTTTGTATAAAGTGGCCACATTATGTCATAGATGTGTATATATATTATATACATAAAACGATGTACCATTTTACACTATCTGATACTGAATCATTTTGTTCCATCGCGCCAGCAACCGATCTTTACATGCCAGAATAAATTTCAAAGTTGCAGCCGTTGTCTCTCAGATCACTCAGGAAGCGATCATTTGCTTTTTATGGTCTGAAGATCTGGAATTCGGTGCCTCAAACCGTAAGAGATAAAAAACGAAAACACTGAAATGTTAAAGAAACTTTTGAAAACACACCTTTTGAATTGTTGAAATATAACCACAGCTGTTTCCAACTGTTGTCCCATGTTTACGAAATATCATAAAAACCACAGAAAAACTGTGGGGTCGCAGCAGGGCTATAGGCAAAGTCAAAATTGGGCAAAAAGAAAAGGTTGTATGTTGCGGAACCCTGCGTGAGAAATTAAACCCAAACGATACAAATGCATTTTGGCGGACGAACGTGCTTTGGTGCTGCTAACGAAGCAAGAACTCGCAGTTAAGTCACTTGTTTTCGCTTCGTTTCTATACATTTCCTGTTGAAATCTTTTATTGTTCGATTTTTTTTCACTTGAAAAAGGCGAAAGCCGAAAATTTTGTGTATTTTCTGTCTATTCTTTAGTTTGCTTTGTATCGTTTGGGTTTTATTTCTCACGCAGGGTTTCGCAACATACAACCTTTTCTTTTTGCCCAATTTTGACTTTGTCCCATGTTTAGAATGTTTTTTGCAATGCTGAACTGAATGTGAGTTAAAGAATGAAAGTAAAGCGCTTACAGCTTGCAATTCAACGAGATGAAGCATTGTATAAACGTTATTTATTACCTCTTGTTATAACTTATCATTATTTCCAGACCTACCAGTTCCCACCTACCTTGAATCAGTTTGGAAGCAAGCTTTACTCCAGTGTCCCAGGGCATATCCTTGGATATCCGTACGACAACAGCAAACCAAGAAAAGGGTGTGGCTGAATTCTACATTCAACAATGCTCTGTCTTTTCACTTACTCTGTTAGGTCATGAGACGAAAATTATAGCTCGTCTCTTAACAAAGTTCCGTTACGTGCCCATTGGGGAAGATCTGAATCTGGTTATGAGCGTAGTGTTCTCTTTCATAATCACCCACAAGGTAAATGAGACACTGTGGTCTACAGGCACGGTGCTCGCCTCTCATGCCAAAGGTTGGGGGTTCAAATCCCGGTCGGTGCAGGCATGTTGGAATTTTGGGATTTTTCTCATATTTTCTTGTCCCTGATCCTATGGTGGGAAGGATCGAGAACATAGTCTTCTTGGGTAAGGATGAAAAATTCGAAGGGTCCGTGTGCATGTTGCGCACGTTAAAGATACCTTGGCAGTTGGAAATCGAGAAGAGGATAAATTTTATTTAATTTTGCCCGGGCAGGGGCCTGTTCGGCCTATTCGGCCTGTTCTTTTTAATTTCCAACTGCCAAGGTGAGCAAGGGGCACACGGGCCGTCCGAGTTTTTCTTCCTTATCCGAGAAGACTAGGTGCTCGATCCTATCTATTCTTTATTACCTTATTAATCGCTTCTGCTTCCCTCTACACATTTCCTCCTGACCTCTGCCATCCCACTTTCACATGGAATACCATAATGCGCCAAAACCAATCCCCGAGGTGAAGACAGTTGCATCATGAGGAACACTACATTGTCTTTCATGATGTGTTGTGTATCATTGCTCGAGCAGCGGTAGATCCTTAATCATCCATCCATCCACCCATCCATTCGTCCGACCATCCATCCATCCATCTATCCATCCACCCATCCATCCATTCGTCCGACCACCCGTCTATCCATCATCCATCCACCATCCATCCATTCGTCCGACCGTCCATCCGTCCATCAATCCATTCGTCTGACCATCTATCCATGCATCCATCCATCCATAACTTTTGTGTGAAAGTTATTTGACTAAAATTTTCCACAGCCGCTGGGGAGAGACGCTGGGCACAAAGATGTCTGAAGACTCGTTCTTGTTGGAGGAAGAATGGGACAGGATGAAGGTAAGCGCTGCAGCCATCTTGGAGATTTGTCTGTGACATTTGAGGCTTACAGCGTCTCACAGGGAACAACCATTAACCGCCCAGCGCCCAAAGTTCTGTAGTAATTTGCATCACTTCAACTGGTGGCCCACCTTTTCTGTATTTGGAATACATTTTAATTCAACAATAAAACATCCATCCATCCATCCATCCATCCATCCATCCGTCCACCCATCTATCCATCCATTCATCCATCCATCCATCCATCCATCCGTCCGTCGGTCCATCCATCCATCCATCCACCCACCCATCCATCCATCCATCCATCCATCCATCCGTCCGTCCATCTATCCATCCATCCATCCATCCATCCATCCATCCATCCATCCATCCATCCATCCACCCATCCATTTATCCATCCATCCATCCATCCATTCATCCGTCTATCCATTCATCCATCCATCCATCTATCCATCCATCCATCCATCTATCCACCTGTCCATCCATCTATCCATCCACCCATCCATTCAAATATCCATCCATCCATCCGTCTTTCCGTCCGTCCGTCCTTCTGTCATTCTGTCTGTCCGTCCGTCCTTCCGTCCACTTATCCATCTATCCATCCACCCATCCACTTACAGGTCAGCAGGAGAGCAAGAGAGGCCAAAGCTATGGAAGACGCCAAGCAAGACTTACAGAAGAGAATTGAGATCTGTCTGTACGGAGCTCCCCGGCAACGCCCAGTGAACATTATCTGCCCAGGACCGCCCTATCATTTGGTAACGAAACAACAGGTATGAGCAAGAACCGGGAACAGATGGAAGAATGCATGAATAACCACCTTATCATCCACGCTGCAATATAAATTACAAAACAGTTTGCTTTGGGTTTTGATAAAAACAAAATGGCGAAGATTAGCTGAATAAATTGGACGAGTCACTTGAAAAAGACTGAAATCTTCAAATTGCTATTTCTGAAAACTCGGATTTTACCGGTTCACACCACTGTGATACCACCAGCAATTGCCGGTTTCTTTCTTGATGAAAATTAGGATTTTCGAGTTTTCGCCCAGTCACCAATTAGGGAAAGTGACGCTCAACAGCAACGAAAGCGGTCCACAACCGGGGTAAAGATACTGAAATTTCTTGCCACCCCATTCAAAATGTCTTTTTATAATGAAAAGAGAAGACAACAGGTATTATATATTAATTTAAGAATAAAACGTTTTTGAATGTCGGTAGTTCCATTGACACGCGTAACTACACAGCTCGCTGTCGTAACAAATTTTATATTGGTCATAAATCAACGTAGGGTCTATTTTTGGGCCGTGGATTCAAACTGCTTAGAATACGATCTTTAGCGTTATTAAATGTGGCCAATTTCGGTAAAAAAACGCAAAGATATGACGTCATTGCAAGCAGTGCACTTGTTTTCCGACGACTAAACAAATAGACAGGAAGAGCACCAATTCCATCGCAGACTGGCTTGAACATCGAACCAGGCATAACTTCTCCGTTGGTCCATCTCTGTCAACCCGTTTCAAATATTGCCTTAATCTGGAAGGTCAGTCTTCATTAGCTGAGTGCTCTGTATGAACTGTCCTGTCGTACGCAGACAAACGAAAGATCGGTCATCTGAACCCAACCATTCCAGTGCAAAACTGTGTGCTTTTCTTTGAAACGTTTCCTTCAAACCTGCGGCAAGTTGTGTCTGTCCGACCAGCTCAGCAATTGCCATTTGAACAGAGCAAAAATTGCCCAGTAACAAGGTTAGAATTATGGAAAGCAGACAGGATACTAAACGATACGAAGTGATTCGATCTACGCTGACACACTAATCACGTTAATTTTCGTAGCTACAGTCAATTTCTGATTTTCAAAAGTTTTAAGGTTAGAATTTTGTTCAATCACTTGCTGCATTTTTTTTCCCTTAATTTCACGACATGTTCTGATAATCTCGAACATCAGCCATAAATTGGCGACAAATAACTTGTTTTTTTTTGGGGGGGGGGGGGGGGGTTGGCATATTAGCCGCAGTAACTGATTTCTAAATACGTGTATCTCTGCAACCCACGGACGATAAAATTTACAGGTGGTGCAGGTAACCAAGGGAAAGAACCGTCAAAATTAAATTTAAGAAAAGGCATCAGTCTGAATAAAATCCCTTGCTGCCTTTACACAAAATCTGTACCGCATTAAACTCTAAGGTCTTTGATTTATAGACCTTTTCTATCATCATACTTGGCAGTCTTAGACTGTTCTAATAGCATGTACGTCTTCGTATTATTCTTTATGTAATAAACCGAGATGTATATGATATTTGCTTTAATACCTTTGCTTTGATATCTCTACAGGCAGGACTACGTACAGCGGGCAAGAAACAGTGAATGTCCAAGACCACTAGGCCGTCTAATGTCAGTTTGTAATGTTACAGACAACAACATCTTCACCAGTAATACAGTTCAACAACAAAGATGAATACCGGTATCGTGTAAGTTGACATTAAAATACAAGTCTCTTCGCACAACCATAGATGACAATTCATTATTTGCTAAACCAAATACTGTCTGAACATGAAGTTTGTTTGTTTTTTCTATTGATTATGGGAAGTATATTGTTTTAAATGTTTAGTTCTATAACTAATTCTTTCGACACTTGGTAATCCATCGAAGTTCGATGATTGCACTCTTAGTGTTTACAGCAGTGAGAGCGCATGCGGCTCGGCAGTCCAAAGCTGGATGCGCACAGGCGGTCGCAAAAAGTGTCACAATGGTCGACTGTTGCTTGGATTGAATTAAAATAAAAAGTAGCTAACAATGTATTTAAGATAGAGAAATCATTTCGAGTGATACCTTTTTTTCCCCTGGTAAAATTAGGTCTTTTGTAATTGTAGGTGTCTCATGATAGGGCTTGCAATATGGGTAGGTTGAAATGCATTGGCTCTTTCCCACTCAGTGTTACAAATTAGGTCTTTTATACTTGCGTTGTCTCATGATAGGGCATGCTATCTGTTTTGTGTTTTGTTTTCAAACGATCTACTGTGATAACGTTAGAAATTATTACAAAATCTAGCTGACATCTTTAGACTACCAGATTTTTTATTTTTTTTAAGCATATAAATCCCAGCCAATAATCTTAAATAAAAATTTCATGTCTTTGAATAATTTTCGTCCCATTCTGTAAGGAAGTATTTTCACAAAATTAGGAAAAATAATCATTAAAAATTAGACACTAGGGCGGGTGGGTTCCATGTAACCTCCATGTAACCTCCATGTAACCTCCATGTAACCTCCATGTAACCTCCATGTAAGGATTTTTTTACTCAAACTGACGCTGGAATATTGCTTGACAATCTCCACCCCCTATTTTAGTGATTTAATTGAAACATACCATTATAAGCTCACACTAAAAAACAAACAAACAAACAAACAAAGAAACAAAATATACAATTTAAATACAAGATTTTAGAGAACACCCTGGGACCGGAATCATACACTCCGGCGGCGTGATTTTTTTTCCGTACGAGCTTTAGCAAATTCAGGAGCCAGGCAGAAATACACCTCCAAATACAGGTCATCATCGGCTAAGGAATTTCTCGTCCTATCGAACACTGCCATGGGTGTTGCAATCTCTGGTCTATGCCTGATATGGCTCTGAACGTCACCGAAAATCCCTGGGATGTGTTGGAGCTGTCCTGTGTTTGGGGGTGTGTTGCTGTCCCGCGCCTGAATTTGCTAAAGCTCGTACGGAAAAAAATCACTCACCCTGGCGTTGATGTAAGGGGGGGGGGTAGAAGTTTCATTATCTCTTGTTCATCGGCACCATCGGCATTGTCGTCACTTCCAAAATAACATCTTCAAAAAAGGAAGAAAGGAAGAGAGAGAGGCAACAAGAGAGAGAGAGAGAAGGAGGGACGAGACGAGAGAGAGAGAGAGGGGGGGGGCAGAGAGAGAGAGAGAGAGAGAGACAGAAAGTGGGAGGGAGTGCAAGAGAGAGAGAGAGAGAGAGAGAGAGAGGGGGGGGGCAGAGAGAGAGAGAGAGAGAGGGGGGGGGCAGAGAGAGAGAGAGAGAGAGACAGAAAGTGGGAGGGAGTGCAAGAGAGAGAGAGAGAGAGAGAGAGGAGAGAGAGAGAGAGAGAGAGAGATGGACAGAAGGAGGGAGTGCAAGAGAGAGAGAGAGAGAGAGAGAGAAAGAGAGGGACAGAAGGAGGGAGTGCAAGAGAGAGAGAGAGAGAGAGGAGAGAGAGAGAGCGCCGACACTGAACAAAAACATTTTTTGAGCCCATACCCTAGTACCACTTTGACCAGAATTTGTGGTCCAAGAATATTTCGCTCACTTTTTTATTTCTCGATTTAAAAGATGCGAAGTTCTGAAATGTCCCGAGGAAGAAAAAGACAAATGCCAAAGGGAAAACAAACCTCGTATCCCTAAAGTGTACCGGGACATGGTCAAACCTTCAAACAAACCCTGCCACGCTGTAGGTCGAGAGGATCCTTGTGCACACAGTCGCCCCTGCCACGGTTACAAGTTTAGGTAAGAAAGTCTCTATTGTGGAATCAACAATATTCAGAATTTCAACATTGAAAATGTCATGGTGGGTTTCAGTCACATACTAACATATCACCACGATCATTCCACAGTTGCCTAAGTCATATTTTTTATTTTCGGTGTTTTGAAATGGAATGCTCACTTTGATCAGACATTCACATTGCACCGTTCAACAGTTACATTGTTTTGTTTCGTTGATTTATGAGCTTTTAAACGAAAACCTACACCCACCATTAGACTGTTGGTAGGGGAGAGTAGTCTAGTTACAAGACCAAACAGAGAAAATACTGAGTTGTGTTCCCTGTTCAGCTACAGCTTTCTGAGTAAAAATACAAGGCCCCCCCCCCCTGCAATAACAGTTACTACTCTATTAGAAGTAAACACTTTTCTTTGATTTTCAAAAAAAAAAAAAAACCAACACCAAAATACGACTAAGAGTAGCCACACAAAGGCCACCGAATTCGGTCACCGAGCCACTGGGCGCTTTAGGTGAGAAGAATTGCTCTATATAATATCAACAACTGCACACAGAGCCCACCTAGATTCGGTCCGTTTATGTAGTGCAATTCTTCTCACCTAAAGCGCCTAGTGGCTCGGTGACCGAATTCGGTGGCCTTTGTGTGGCTACCCTTAGACAATGGTAGAAAACAAGATTTTGGGGAAAACCCAGCTAGTTGAATGTAGGTCAGCCATCAAATAGAGTGGTGAGTGGAGAAGGTGAGGCAAACAACTGGCCATGAGTAAAGCTCAGTCTACTCGTATCAACTGACGAGTACGAAATACAATGTTTGTCTCACTTAAGAGCAAGGTTAAGGTCACAGAATTTTGGGAAAAACTCAAAGACTGAAAGTAGATCAACCGTCAAAAACAAAGGTAAAAAGCAAAGGTGGGGCAAACGATAGACCATGAGTAAATTTGAGATGGATTGTATCAGATGACTAGTAATGCAATGAGCATTGTTCACTTTGCTTTGCCTCACTAAGTGGCAAAGTTAAGATCATGAGCCTTGGGAATTTTTGGTAAGCCTGGTGAAGCCTATTCTGGAATGATCTTGACGCTGTGAGCGACGGAGCCGCAGAGCGCCCATAGGTCAGGTTCTTTGTCTCGTGGGTTTATTCATTTGATGGAGTTCTGTGAATTCTGACATACAAATCTCACGTATGGATGTACACACTGGCGTGATAGTTGACCTTGTTTCTGGTGAACAAGTTCATCTTATGAAGATACAGTAATGGACAGAGAGCAGACCTAGACATCCTATCCTCCTCCCTGTTCCTTCTCATGACTATCTCCGAAATTCCAATACCAGTTCGGAACCGCTGCCTTAAGCCGTGTTTTCATGTGTAAGGAAATGGAAACGGCAAATATGCACCAAGTTGAAAAAAAAAAGTGCTTCCTTACACATGAAAACATTCTTTCCATTTCACTTCTTTCTATTTTCGTACACATGAAAACCAAGCCTAAAGCTGTTTCCATGCTGGGTTTTCATGTGTAAGGAAACGGAAACGGCAAAGGAAACGGCAAATATCCACCAAGTTGGAAAAAAAAGAGTACTTCTTACACATAAAAACGCTATTTCCATTTCACTACTTTCTGTTTTCGTACACATGTAAACCCAGCTTAAAGCTGTTTTCATGCTTGTTTTTTCATGTGTACGGAAAAGGAAATGGCGACGGAAAGGTAAAAACTTCATTCGGTAGCAAAAGGAAAACGTGTTTCCATGATATGTACGGAAACGGCATTTCCATTCTGTTGCACCATTTGAAGATTTTTTTGTCGTTTCCCTCGCCGTTTCCCAGCTTTAGTGTATCGATTATCAGTGTTGATTTCCGCACATTACTTGCTCTGCGCCTTGTCCCATGCCAATTGCAGGTATGATGACGGATATTCTGCGAAGATAGGTGCGAAACGCGTGCCTTTGCTTTTGAGACCTCCAGGAGGCGATAACCCATCCCTTGATTCAGATTATTCCTTCCTAAATCCGTAAGTGGAAACATTTTCCCTGCACGGCACATCTCATGCATTCGCTGATCGATGTTCCTTGGAATCAAAAGGAGTTAAACTTATTTATTTTGTATGTTTCGTTTAAGTGAATTTAATCCTCATTTTGTAAATATAAAGCGGATGTTTCTTTGGAGCTCTAACTTCTAAGGCCTTTTTCCGGGCAATTGAACTATATCAGAGTCGAGGCTCCCATGAGGCAGCCGACGAGTTAGTGTATGCATAAGAAATACAGCGAGGAGCTAGTTGAGTTGTACCTACCTCCAAGGAGGATTTGAACCACAATTTCTCGTACTGGCTCAGGCATTCTAGCCGTATCACCGGCTAAAAAAGAGCTTCTTACGCCAGTAAACTTAGTCCATGCATCTGATTTATTGAATTACTCATTGTAATGATTTCCAATTGACATAACGTAACAATGCTGTACCAGCTTATCATGCCAATGGCTAGTGGCGAGTTCATCATTATTAACTGCTATTTGAAAAGAAAGGAATACTTAAACGATGAACACTCCCATTGTTCATTAAAGAATTTCGCTAATGCTTGCTTAACAAGAATGTATGCAATTCAATGTAAGTAGTATCTCTGTTTTGCTCACCATAATTATCGTGCACAGAAATATTGGGTTTAAAATACTGTTGACACGAGTTGAAATAAATGATTGTTACTGCGGACTCGAGAGTTCGTAGTTCATGGTGAAATCGGTGATACTAACTCCTATTGACCAGTTCGTTTCGTTTGACGTCACAGAACTTGAGCTCCTACGGAATTTTGAATTTATTTTGTCTTTTGTCGGAATTCTCCTTAGAGTTTCAATTCTTGTTTTAGGATGGCAGCTGATCTTTGCAAGTGCGCCTGCTCGGCCCCCGTGCCAAAAAACAACAACAAAAAAACAACACAAATCTTTGCAAGGGGGCATTATAATGATAATTATCACTGTGTGCTGGAAAAGGGGAGGGGGGAGAGGGGGGAGCAGTGTCGTGCGGTCTCCATCACAATTTTGGGTGACGTAAGTGAAACAAATCTGTGTGAATGTACTCAGGCTTATTGTGTACGCACAAAAGCGAAGCGCCCTCTGTCGTCAACAGCAAAGTGACGCTTGTTGGCAAAAAGACGTGTTGAAACTGGTGCGAAGGAGGGCATTAAAATATAAGCTGTGAACCATATGAACTGGCGTTTTGAAATTTATATAAAACAAAAAGCGGTTACAAATTTAGCGGCACATAACGCCACCTTGCTGACATGGCCTTTACGGTTATTTTTTCTTTAGAAAAGCAAGTAAAAATGTTTATGAAGACGGAATATGCATCTTACGAGGTCAGTTGTTTAGGTGTCCACAACTCATAGAGCAAATATATTTATTTATTATTATTATTACTTGGACAGACTAGATGAGATACACGGCATTTTCCGGGATAAACCTGCGAACCCACCGTTCTGTCTCTATCTTTTTTTTTTCTTCATTTTTGGTCCAGAGAGCTCCCCATATTCTACAGTTTTACCAGAGAGTATGTATGTATAGACAGGTTTAAAACTGGTCGATTTGCACTGCGAGACATGGTAGGCGCCACGAAACCACTGTTAGCACGGAGCGGAAAGTAGGTCACTGCGGTAAACAATGTTTGTTCGTGGAAATATGGAGCGGAACGTAGGTCGCTGCGGTAAACAATGACTGTTTGTGCATTTCCACGGGGCGTAAGATCTCTCTATAAATACATACTCTCTGGTTTTACCACAGATTTCATGTGCACCAGAGCTCCATGCACTTATTTCTGGTAATTAAATTGCGAGCGGCAATGAACGCGTATTAATATCGTTTCCGGTGTGGTGGGCATATTACAAGCAGCCAAAACAAAGATCATTGTATTTTACATGTTTGCAGCTTTTTATTTGAAAGTACCTGAAACTTGAATCAACAGATTGGATCGGTACGAAAGCGATTGGGGTGGATTAGTTGACACGTAAGAAAATTAATTTTATAATTTTTGAAACTGTTATTTAGGCTGTAGCACAGACTAATAAAATACCCAGACTGGATGATCCCATTGTGTGACGTCACAAAATAGCGAAAGATCATGAACCATCCGCCACATTAGGTTTACGGTAACGACCGACGCTTCAGCATAGCTACAATTTTGAATGACACAATTTTGACGCGCCTACTGAACGCGGAAGTTTGGTTCCGCACCAAGAAATTAATACATGTACAACCAATCTTGACAAATAAAAAGAAATTTCTACTGCAGATAGAACTAGAATCGGAATTTTTCAAGCGGCGGCCATGTTGATTATACGGCCGCCGCTCGGGAAATTCCGTAAAAAACGACACAGCCCGAAGCTCGTGTTTCCAGTCTGGTTAATTTATTAGTCTGTGGGCTGTAGCGTAGAGCAAAAAAAAAGGGGCCAAAATTGCACCACAATGAATTACTCCTACCACTACATTTTAAAAAAAAAAGATTTAATAAACTTCTCTTTTGTTTTGCTTTTTATATCTTCTTGGACAAAAACAAAACCAGACCTTCTCCCTTGAAGCGGCCCAGCAGAATTGGACCGCCCAAACAGGAAGAATGGTGGGATCAAAAATATGTTTGTCTGTAAGTGTTTCCTCCTAAGTTTTCTCTTTCTCTCTCTCATTCTCATTACTTTCTTCAGTTTCTGTTTGTTTGCTCTTTCTTCCTTTCCTTCTCAATTTTTTTAATTCTGGCCTCATCTATGAAGTATACAAAGTGCAAAAGTACAATATCTTTGAAGAAATTAGAACAAACAAGTAAAAATCTGCCCTCGTGCAGCAGCACACTTGCACTCAAGTTTTCATTATTTTGCAATCAACTGTTGGACAGGCTGTACATTTCGTTCTTTTCACATCGGCGTTCTTTCCTGACTGCACAGACTTTTTCTTTCCATTGCCTGTTTGCTGATTCACATTGTGTGTGAGCATTTATAAGGGTGTTTCTGTATGCCCCTTCTATATGAATTAAGAGTACCATGTTTGATTTTTTGTAATTGTTTACCCATGTATTCTGACATGTTGCTTCTGTAAAGCGCATAGAGCATTTTTAATGGATATGCGCTATATAAATGCCATCCATTATTATTATTTTTATTATTATTATTATCTTTCTTATTGCTTCTCCATCATCATCTAAACGTCATCTCCTGTCTCTTTTCCCCGCTTGTCTCTATTTCGTTAGCTCCTTCTGCTATATCAATCACAATATTTTCATAATCGTGGTTTACGGTGGAAGAGAATGTACTAGACAAAAGTAATTATATTTCGGTTATGATATACTTTTGTGTTTATAGAAAATACTGGGACTCCCATCTTCTCTATGTATAGTTTGCATATTTACAGCAATGACTTGCATTCCCATCTCCCTTAAGTGTAGCCTGTGTATTTGTAGCACTGTCTTGCTCTTCCATCTCCCTATGTACATAGTCCGTGTGCTTACAGCAATGTCTTGCACTTCAATTTCGTCCGTGTAAAGCCTGTGTATTTACAGCAGTGTCTTGGACTCCCATCTTCTCTATGTATAGTCAGTGAGATTATAATGGGTAAATTAGATTGCCACCAGCCCGTCGTACTTTCTGTAATCGACATAACAAATTTTGTCTCTCCCCACGTAGGCGATACCACTTCCTGGAGAAACCAGCACCGCGGCCCCGATACATGGGCCTACATGTCGATCCCACATACGACTCTCCTAACGAAGCAATTATCAGGGACTTCTCAACTCCGCAGCGTCGGCTCGACCCCGCTGAGAACTTCCTCCAGCTTTAACGAACATCAATGGAAAATCACATGTTCAATCACAACAAAAACACATAAATAGCAACGACACTAACGATATAAAAGGAGTAGTTGCAAATCGAAATCTACCAAGTAATGATTTGTGGCCTTCAGAAAGTCAGAATCGAATACTAGCTTGCGCGTCAAAATGTCTGAAATCAACGGTGCCTATGTCTTGAAAAATATACGGATGAAAATCACATGATACTAGCTTGGTTTACGTAACCACTCCAAAAACAAACAAACTAACTTCATTTTGCTCAAAAGTATGGACTTTGTATAAGTAGATTATCTTATCTGTCACCCAAATTGCGTCAAACACAAACATGACTGTAAAGTGCTCAAAACCAAATATTCAGGCTTCCACCGAATCAACTATCTGGCAGGTGATACACCTATGCCACTTTCTCCCTGTCTCAAACTCAAGATTCCGGATGTAAAACACGTATTTTCTTGATCTGTCATGAATGCCTCAAAAGACAACAAGGAGCCATCCATAAAGCAGGAACACTCGATTTTGGCCATGTATTTTTACTCGCCCCTCATTTCCCCACCACGTATGCTATTCACACGCTTTGTCCTCCACTCCCGGTATGAGCGTTTGACAGTTAGACAGGAGAATGTTCACACGGCCTGAATGTACTAACTTTTTAGCTGCCTTTCTGCAGGAATTATTTGATAAAAATTCATAATAACCTATGAATTAAAAAATAAACTGTGACGGATTTTACATCCGGTTTCTTCGAAATTCGAATGCTATTCTGAGGGCTGCTTGCAAAGAGAGTTAGTACCTTTTTTTTTTTTACGTTTAATACAAACATTTGATCTATTATTCCAGCCGGTCACGCTCACAGTGTACCAACAACCGGTCACGCTCACAGTGTACCAACAACCGGTCACGCTCACAGTGTACCAACAACCGGTCACGCTCACAGTGTACCAACAACCGGTCACGCTCACAGCGTACCAACAACCGGTCACGCTCACAGTGTATCAACAGCCGGTCACGCGCACAGTGTACCAACAAGCGGTGACGCTCACAGTGTACCAACAACCGGTCACGCTCACAGTGTACCAACAAGCGGTCACGCTCACAGTGTACCAACAACCGGTCACGCTCACAGTGTACCAACAAGCGGTCACGCTCACAGTGTACCAACAAGCGGTCACGCTCACTGTGTACCAACAGCCGGTCACGCTCACAGTGTACCAACAAGCGGTCACGCTCACAGTGTACCAACAAGCGGTCACGCTCACAGTGTACCAACAACCGGTCACGCTCACAGTGTACCAACAAGCGGTCACGCTCACAGTGTACCAACAACCGGTCACGCTCACAGTGTACCAACACAAAGTAATGTTTGAACCCCTCAAAATGTGATCAATGAAATGTACCGGTATGAGCGTTTGGAAATTAGACTGGGCAATGTCCACAAGGTCTGAATGCATTCAAACTTTAGCTGTCTTCCTGCATGAATTATTTCACAATAGCATTGGATACATTGTCTTGATTCGATCTTTATATAAGTGTTCAACATATTCTATTAAGAACAGAACTCAGCAAAACCCAACTTTTCCAATCCATTACTGCAATTTAGGACCAGGAGCCCTCAAGCCTTCCCCATGTACGCCTTTGACCCTTTCTCCCACACCCTCCCAAAAGTATGATACTTTAGAGATGCCCCCTTACCTTCTCGGCTATGACGCACTTTACATCTGCTTTCTTCGAAATTCCAATGCTATTCTGAGGGCTGCTTTACACTTAGACTAAGAGTTGGTACCATTTTTTCCTCCTTTTTTTGTATTTGTTTTGTTTTGTTTACATGTATTTAATATGAAAATCTGATATAATATTTTATTCCAATAGGTCACGCTCACAGTGACCCTGCACAAATTAATTTTTGAACCCATGAAAATGTGATCAATGAATTTAGTTGATTTATAGCTTAGGTTAACATCAGGATGTTCTTGCTTTTTTCTTCTTCATTTTAAAAAAAATATTTGTTTGAAGAAGCAGATAATTGAAGTAGTCTGGGAATACTGAATGTATTCTGTAACATCCCGGTATCCCACATTATTCTTCTACTGAGGTATTTCTTGGGGTTGACACTCCGTATTTGCAGGTCGTGTGCGGGCAAGAACTACCCTGCTGATAAATTCAATAAACCAAAGAAATAAATGCACCCGGATTTGAACTTTGGTTGCGTCACTGGCTTATGTGTGTTTTGATGTGAGTGTGAAAGAAGAGTGAGGGTGTGTGCACCACTGTGTTTGTCTGTATACATAGTCTTGCGTAAGAACATATTGTGATGATATGTACATATTGAATGTGGGCCAATTCGTCAGCATTACGGGTGCCGTTTTGTCGGCACACAAAAATTAATAACCACCCATTTTACCGGAAACTGTGACATAATGTTATGATTAATATAATTATTTGAGGACATTTTTTTGAGTGGGGTGGGTGGGTGTCGAAAATGACATGACTGTGTGTATTTCCACCGTGTCCTTGATTTTTGCAGAAAAATAATTTGCAAAAGTTGGAACTGGCTTGCTTTCAGTACCGTGGGAAAACAAGGGGAGACGAAGAAATGAAATTAAAAGTAAAAATAAGATTAAATAAAATAAGTAGAATAAAATAAAATAAAAAAATAAGATAAAATAAGTAAAAATAAAATAAGATAAAATAAGTAAAAATAAAATAAGATAAAATAAATTTTAAAAATAAAATAAAAATAAAATAAAGTAAGATAAAATAAATAAAGTAAATAAGATAAAATAAAATAAAATCGCGTGAACAGCCCCATGGAGATGATCACTTAATTGATGTTGAGATTACATAATTTTTTTCCTACCGGCGCTATAGTCTTATTGAAAGTGCATGGGAACAACACTGATTTTCTCGAAAATGTCTGTTGGATTTATTTGAAATATCGCGTAGGGTCACATTTCTCACTGAACCTGACTGAAGTGTTTTTTTTTTATTTGTTAAACTGTAGTCTGATTTTGAATTCGCTTCTTTGTGCTTTCTGAAAAAGAATACTTAGACTGAATTATTAAATTTGAATTTGAGTTTTGTGAGAACAGATGGACAAGATGGCGGTCATGTTGTGCAAAGGAAGAAGCCAAAGACGATAAACAGAATATAACAGAATGATAGGACAAGTGGAGACCCTGCTAGAAGCGTCCAGTAACCACTCGTGAAAACGTTTCTACAAGATCAAACCGTGCAAAACACTAAAATAATGTGTTTACCATGAGCAGGAACACATCATGTGAATACCTTGCGAAGAATACTCTGTGGATATAAGGGGGATACGGTGGTCTGTATCTAGAAGCAAGGTGCTCGCTTCTCATGCCGAAGGTGTCGGGTTCAAATCCCGGCCGGTGCAGGCTTGTTGGAATTTTGGGAATTTTCTCATACTTTCCTGTCCCTGATCCTATGGTAGGTAGGATCAAGCACCTAGCCTTCTCGGGTAAGGACGAAAAATTCGGAGGGCCCGTGTGCACGTTGCGCACATTAAAAATACCCTGGCATTTGGAAATCGTGATGAGCAGGCCGTACAAGGCCGTTGCCCGGGCAAAATTCTAAAAACTCTAATCTCTACCACAACAAAACAAATAAAACAAGAAAAGTGCGGTGTAAATGCCAAGGGCAGCGAAACTCCTAAAGTCTCTAAAGACCTAAACAAACAAGAATAGTCTGTGTATTGATTTGAAATATAAATATGTTGAACCCTATTCATTTTTTCCCTCAGTTTAGTACAGTAGAACAGGGTTGGTTTTTTGTTTGTTTGTATTTGAATAATTAGGTCATGATTTTTTACTAGTCGCAAAGAAGTGAACTCAAAACCAGGCTATAAATAAAAAAAAACAACAGTTCCATAAGGTTTAGTGTGAAATTGAGCAAATTTCCATGTGTCAACTTTGAGGGCTGCACATCCAATTCATTTGCTGTAAACAGCGGTGTGAAGCAGGGATGTGTTCTTGCTCCTACCTTATTTGGTATATATTTTGCAGCCCTACTCAAGAATGCCTTTGGTCAATGTTCAGGTGGAGTACTTATTAACACCAGAGTGGACGGCTCCATTTTTAATGTTGCCAGACTAAAAGCAAAATCTCGTACAGAGCATATTATGTTACAAGAGCTCCTCTTCGCAGATGATGCTGCAATCGTGGCCCACGATGAAACCACGCTCCAGGCTCTCATCAATAGCCTTGCCAAAGCCTGTGACAAATTCATGCTAAAGATCAGTATCTCAAAAACTGTAGTTTTGACACAAGGCTTGAGAAACCCCAACCCAATCATGCTGAATGGCTCTCCTCTGGAGCAAGTGGGAAAATTCTGCTACCTAGGCTCAACCATCAGTGGTAGCACAGACATAACAACTGAAATAAATGCCAGAATAGGAAAGGCGGCCACAGCTTTTGGCAAACTCTCAAAAAGGGTGTGGAACAATAGCAAGCTGACCATCAAAACAAAGGTACTCGTGTACCAAACTTGCGTCCTAAGCACCCTGCTGTATGGCTCAGAGACATGGACCACCTACTCCAAACATGAAAGATCCCTCAACTCTTTCCACCTGCGCTGCCTACGCAAAATTCTCAAGATCAAGTGGCAAGACAGGATCTCAAATATCGAAGTTCTGAGCCGAGCCAACATTCCATCAACTCAAGCTCTCCTAGGCAAAAAAAGACTGCGGTGGCTTGGACATCTCCACCGTATGGAAAATGATCGCATCCCCAGACAAATTCTCTACGGGGAACTTGCTACTGGCAACCGACCCAGAGGTAGGCCACATCTGCGATTCAAAGACACTTGCAAGGTCACGATGAAAGCATTCAACATCGACCCCAATGAATGGGAGAACCTTGCAAATGATCGAAGCAGATGGAGACAAAAATTGCGCAGTGGCACGCTCGCAATAGACTTCAAGGCAAAAGAAACATACCTGACAAAACGACAGAGGCGGAATGAAAACACTCGCCAAAGTGAACCCAAAAGACTGACCTGCAATCACTGCCATCGCACTCTCGGGTCAAACATTGGTAGAATAAGCCACGAGAGAAGCTGTCAGTCAAAGTGAAAGTGAATATTCTAGCTGCTAAGACCGTCTGTAAAGACGCTAAAGGCCATATATAGTGTGAAATCCAAGCCAGTGCAAAATTTCAAATAAATTGAACAGTTTTCCAGGAAATCGATGTTACTCCCGATCATTCTTAAAACAAGGACGCAGTATGATGCGTGACTCAGCTTGCGTCATTGTGACTGATTCAGTTATTACTGTTTCTGCCTATTGGTGCCAACATCGTGCCACGAAAAACATTACTGTAAAGGTTAGCCTGCATTATTCCCTTGCAGATTTGTTTTGCCCCCATAAGCCAAATACATGCTACAAATGATGGTGAGTGTAGATTATGATCCCATCTCTTCAACTTAACCTAAGTGCACCGTTTGAAATGTACTAAAGAAATTCTTCAAAGTGGAGCATTATTACATGTATTTTATTTTGAATGTTTTGAATGATTAATCATGGGGCGGTTCTTGAGCAAATACATTTCCCCATTCACCATGGGCAAAGCAGATGTACGCAAGGCTGCTCTACTTCTATAAACTTTTATTCTTCAATAAAATAGTTGCCTGAGGTCTTTGTGGAGAGTAGGGGATGGGTGAGGGGTTGGGGGGGGGGGCATGGCTTTTTACCTGGCGAATCCCAGTCGATAGGGTGTGGCTATGTTAACTTTACTATAACATGGGAATAGTGCAGTTTAAAAAAATCTATTGAATTCAGTTTCAATACATGATTTAATTTAATTTAATGTATGTGTATTTAACACAATTCGATTATTTTTGTTTTCTAACCAGGATCAGCTTTTTTAAAAAAGACAGTTCGTACAGCTGGGATAGAAGGGGAGACATTTATGACTAATTCAAGACAATATCTCACTTACATCGACTTATAAAATATATAATTATTATTTTACAACTAGATGACCTACTGGGCATTGCCCGGAATAAACAATCATGGGCTCCTCTCTCCCCCTCTCTCTCTCTCTCTCTCTCTCTCTCTCTCTCTCTCTCTCTTTCTCTCTCTTTCTCTCTCTCTCTCTCTCTCTCATATAATAAAAGTAATAAACTACAGTCTTGCTTCAGAACTCATGCGCACCAGAACACTACGCACCAAACTGAACGCTTGATACGGTTACTTTTTATGACGTGCACGGTACTACAGTATTACGAAACAAACATGCAAAAATACAGATGTTTCATAGCAATAAACATTGCTATTTTTTAAAAATACATCCTTGAAGTAAACAACTTTTAATTATAGCCATCTTCTTCCTCATCTCAATTGCCACCTTCCTGCCAAATTTAAGGCCTGAAGAGTGTATAGTTTGGTCAGTTAGTCATGCCAAAGGTTGCAAGTTACTGAAATATATAATAGACTAGCTGAGTTACCCGGCCCTGCCCGGGAAGAATAATTATGTCTGTTCATTTCAGTTTTGGTTGATTCTAGTGGATGTGCATAACTTTGCCCGTTCCTTTATGTTTATTTTGTTTGTTGTTCTTTGTTTGTTTTTAGATAAGTCTTACTGCACTCCCTCTGCGCGCTGGCGCCGTATGCGCCTCGTCAGCGTTCGTGAAATTGCAATAATTTGCGCACAGGTCAGTGTGTTTCACTGCTGGATTTGGTGTAAAAGAAATGAACACTAAATTCTGCGCTGTCTAACGTACCTGGTGGTGTATCTCCCGATGCTACGTCTTTTAGGAGGCATTCTCGAGCTACGCCTTTACGGAGGCATGACGGCATGGTAGTGATCACAACACAATCAAATTTCGACAACGAAAGTGGAAAATTATGTAGGCGGAAGTGGGCTATTATTACTATTAGAAACATACATCAGTATCTTATTGATCGTAAATTTTGGATCAAACGCTCTCGTGAATTTAGTCTTTAATTATAACCGCATTTACCGATTAACTCAGGAATAACAAACGGTTTTGTTTGTGTATAGCGATAGGAACAATGTTCGCGATCCCATAATTCTTTGTGCCAAATTTCAGGTCGGTGCGTTGTATAGTTTCCGAGTCCATAGGACTATTAGGGGTTTTGTTGTAGCTTTATTATATTGATGACCTACCGGGCATTGCCCGGAATAAACAATCATGTGCCCTCTTCTCTCTCTCTCTCTCTCTCTCTCTCTCTCTCTCTCTCTCTCTCTCTCTCTCTCTCTCTCTCTCTCTCTCTCTCTCTCTCTCTCTCTCTCTCTCTCTCTCTCTCTCATATAATCTATATATATATTTGGGTAAAATTGGACGGTTGTGCTCTATAGCTGAAAAAACTACTGAACGTAGAGCCATGAAAAAATTACTGAAAGTAGTTCAAAGACTGAGCAAGGTTTGTATCAATTCATTTTAATGATGCAACAACCTTAAAAATTTAGAAAAATAGAAAACAAAATGGGCCGTTCGAGGTTTTCCGATTCGTCATTTTTACAGCTCAGACAGTAGTAAGATATTTTGGTAACTCGAAACTTTGGTCACCTAAGGCTCAGGAACCCCATCACACTCAGGCTTCAAACTTTGCACAACAGCATATTATCAATGCGAAATTAACATGGGCTATATTAGAAATTATGAAATATTCAGGCTTCTACGTTTCATTTTTCATTGTTTCGGCATCATTTAGATCTATTTCGAGTCATGGTTCGCCATTTTAAGGTTTCGTTATCACTTCCTGCGATGTGTTCACTATCAAACATTAACCCGTGCGCAAATCATGCTATTGTACGGGACGCGCAGGGTGTCAACTCACAAAGGTAGAGCAGTAAGACTTAATTAAAAACAAACAAACAAAAATAAAGTAAACAAATAGGAACAGGCAAGAGGAAGCAGGTCCATAAAAACCACCCAGAACTGAAACTAATATTCAAACCGAAATATCCCGGGCAGGGCCGGGGACCTCAGCTAGTAAGTAATAAACTACAGTCTTGCTTCAGAACCCATGCGCACCAGAACACCACGCACCAAAACTGAGCGCTTGATACGGTTACTTTTTATGACATGTACGGTACTATATAATATTACGAAACATACATGCAAAAATACAGATGTTACATAGCAATAAACATTGTTAATTTTAAAAAATACATGCTCGAAGTGAACAACTTTTAATTATAGCCATCATCTTCCTTATCTCAATTTCCACCTTCCTGCCAAATTTAAGGCCTGAAGAAGGTATAGTTTGGTCAGCTAGTCGTGCCAAAGGTTGCAAGTTACTGAAATATATAATAGATAACGTTTCCAGCCAGGGCAACCTAAAACGTTTCACCTCTTAGCATCTGTGGTAAAAACTGGAGAATCTCAAGTTTAGACAAATAATAAATGAAACAAAGAATGAGAACAGAGAACATGTCTCGTCCTGCCAAATCTTTGCTCCCAAGGAGTTTGGAGTCAGTGAAGGTGACAAGGTGATGAAACGGTCCCCTATTCAGACTGTCTTCACTGAAGCTCTTGGAATTGGGTTTTGGAGCTTTCTATCTATCTTTTTGTTTTGGACTATCCATCTATCCATCCATCCATCTATTCGTTCTTCTGTCTGCCTGTTGTATTTGTGTGTTTTTCAGTTTCGCCACACCTAGGGATATTCCACGTTTATTCCACGACATTCAACATGAAAGTTTGAAAAGAGAGAGAGAGAGAGAGAGAGAGAGGGGGGGGGGAATAAAGAGAGACAAACAGACAGACGGACAGACAGACAGGCAGAGGGAAGGAGAGAGAAACGAGACCGACAGACAGATGGAGAGATACGGGGTCGGTAGATGAAGCATTCAGATCAGATTTCGGGCTGTTGTGGGTGGTGGGCGTTTCTCTTTGAGACTCCCCCTTTTTCTATCGATCTATCATGTATACTAGCCGACCCGCGCAAGATAAATCTTGCAAATTTTTCTTGTACCAAGCCCAGCTGTATATCTACATGTAGATCTAAGTCGCATTATACACTTGGATACGGTGCAAAGAAAAATAAATCTTTTTGTTACACCACAATTCCTTGCAGAATACGCCGATGTGATAAAACGACTTTCGGACGGAAATGTAGAGCGCAGTTTCCGGTCACATTTTTCGATTCTATCCGATGAAAATGCGTCTCTGTTTTGCGGCTCAAAATTTTTAAATATAAATAATAGTAAAGACTTAGAAAATGAATGTATCCACGTAACTCTTCGTCAAACATTGATGCAGTACACCAAATTCCATGATTTTTTATGACGTAGTCGCGAAGTTTTAGCTGCTTACAGGTTCACCCTCTAGCTGAATTATAGTAAGATTCTCTAGATCACACTTGCCTTTTCCTAACACAAAGTGACTCGACATGGTTTCTCCAAACTCAAACCCAAACCCGGACCAGTTTCTTTAACAGCTGCTTTCGAGTTTATTCCTTGATTGTACCATCCAGTGGCGATATTGAGAAAGATGTCTCATGGATTACCAGATACAAGGGGGGGGGGGGGACAAGGTGGTCTAGAGGCAAGGTGCTCGCCTCTCATGCCAAGGGTCCCGGGTTCAAAACCCGGGCAGTGCAGGCATGTTGGAAATTGGATTTTTCTCATATTTTCAAGTCCCTGGTCCTATTGGGGGGTATGATCTAGTACCTAGTCTTCTCGGATAAGGACGAAAAAATTCGGAGGGCCCGTGTGCACGTTGCGCACGTTAAAGATACCTTGGCAGTTGGAAATCGTAAAGAGCAGGCCGAAAGGCCGCTGCCCAGGCAAAATTGAAAATTGAAATTAATAGATTAAAATTTATCCATATCACCCCCCCCCCCCCACCAGCAACAAACAAAATTTATTATTATTCATTATTAAATATATATTGTTATTAATAAATATTCAAATATTATTTGAGTTGTGAGTTGTGAACTGTTGTGAGTTGTGAACTGCGCCTAACAGGCTGCGTTACAATTTGCTCTGAGATAGAGAGAGAGAGTGAGTGAGACAGGGAGAGAGAAAGAAGCAGTGCAGTGTGTTGAGCGCTTCGCAGGCAGCTCCATTCTGCTCTGTGGTTGACATGTTGCTTCTGTAAAGCGCATAGAGCATTTTAAATGGATATGCGCTATATAAATGCCATCCATTATTATTATTATTATACAAACACGTGTCGGTATCGAAAAAATAAGAACGATTACTTGTTTCTCACTTATTAAAAAGGACTAAGATTTGCATCAGTGGCCCTAGCTCAAGAAAGGTTAGAAAATGCTGTCTTAATACAATCACCCATTATAAGATGAACACGGGTTGTCCCAAATCTACCACCAAAGCAACGTCAGGAAAAAAAGAAAAGAAAAGCAGGAAAAATTTGTATTAAGCAAAGCCCCAGGCTTGGAACACCCACATGCAAATACATACAAGCAAACACACAAACGCAAATACATAAATGCACACATGAAAATCATACAATAAATTCCAAAGGATTTATCTGTTGAGGGTGGTGCTGCGCAGCATTCAGAGGTACACAAAAGGGCTATACAATACAGTCAGTTAATACTGTAGATTTTGCATGAAGACCTAGTGTAACGCCCGCAGAATATTATTGTGTTATGGTAGTTGGGGCGAACGAAATCAAAGATCTATAACTTGAATAGCCCCAATCTACCTTCTGTTTGCTCTTCGAAATCCCCCCCCGCCCCCCCCCCCCCATTTTTCTGTCAATGTTGACAGTATAGATTTAATGCTGTTGTGTGTGTATACCTTTCTAAAACGAATGAGGTCCACCCAAAACTTATTTATGTAATACCAAATCCCAAGAGGCAAATCGTGCTACTTGTTAAGAAATCCTTGTTCCGGTTTAAGGTCAGCCTGTTTGTTTTGTGCCTGAATGTTCACACGGGCCTGGAAAGCTTCTTAAAGACGTAGTTCAAAATTATGACTCAACGTCGAGGTTCACACGCATACAATTTGGTGGTGAAAAGCAACTGTGGGAGATAAGACTATCTATCTATCTATCTATCTATCTATCTATCTATCTATCTATCTATCTATCTATCTATCTATCTATCTATCTATCTATCTATCTATCTATCTATCTATCTATCTATCTATCTATCTATCATCTACCTACCTGTCTGTCTGTCTGTCTGTCTGTCTATCTATCTATCTATCTATCTATCTATCTCGCAGTCTCTCTCTCTCTCTCTCTCTCCCTCTCGCTCCCTCACTGCCCCCTTCCCACTTTCCATCCATCATTCCATCCATCCATCAACACACCACCAAACGTACCACTACAGAAAAGATAAGTTTATAATAAAAAATATCAGACCTGATCAGGGGCGAGGCTTCCTCATAATAAAATAATCAGTGATTACCCTTCGAATATTAATTCTAGAATTACTACGCTTTTCAGATCGAGCCCAACTCCAAGTCCATTTAGTCAGTTCAGCATTCTGTTCTACCTCGCTATTTTGGGTTTGTTGTTATAGTCTAACACCCCTCACCGAAAAGCATCTTTGTAGGGACCTACACCATATGAACTGGTCCAAAATCAGTGATTAACAAAGACGAAGAAGACTTGTCTACACCCAGAAGCTAGCTTGAGCATAGCCTGTTTTCGTCAAAGCGGCGCCGCAGACAGCAAAATAGTGGGGGGAAAAAATCTATTATATATTTCAGTAACTTGCAACCTTTGGCATGACTAACTGACCAAACTATACACTCTTCAGGCCTTAAATTTGGCAGGAAGGTGGCAATTGAGATAAGGAAGATGATGGCTATAATTAAAAGTTGTTTACTTCAAGCATGTATTTAAAAAAAAAAAAAAATGTTTATTGCTATGTAACATCTGTATTTTTGCATGTTTGTTTCGTAATATATAGTACCGTGCATGTCGTAAAAAGTAACTGTATCAAGCGTTCAGTTTGGTGCGTAGTGTTCTGGTGCGCATGAGTTCTGAAGCAAGACTGCGGTTTATTACTTTTATTATACTAGAGGTCAGGTCAGCTTAGCTGCTACTGTAAGGCAGTAAACGGTACAACCTGTGACTGTCCTCACTGCCTTGTGAGTGGCCCGGGAGGGTCAAAGGCTAGGGGAGTAAACCCTAAACAAATCCGGAGGGAGGGCCCCTAAGGCAGTTGATGGGGAGGCTCTTAGCCAATCCATTCTCTGGCAGCCCCTGCAACTTTGTTGATTTCCAAACGTATGGACCCTGTCTTTCCTTTGGAGCTTATCAACACTGTCGAGAGGGGGAAAGTGTAAGATGGGCTAGACACTTTTCTCTCTAGAAGCCCAGGCAAGCAGCATGCCTAAAGGAGATCACTGCAATCCGAGCAAGTACAGTGCACATCGCCTACCGCTCAACCACAGCTAGTGCAGCATGAAGACAATGGAGAGGACACTCCATCCTTGCTGACCAGCATGGACACAACACGGGGAGAGACAGTTACGGGTTCTAAGTCGACTCTATTTGGCGAACAGAGAAGGCGCCACGGGTCTCTCTCGGCGGTGGGAGCAGCTATTCAGCTGCACTGATCGGCTACCGCCCGCCTAAACTGGGCAGCCCCCAGTCAGTAAGGTGTCGATCCGCCACGTCTGCCTGCTCTTATGGGTGTATGGAGATAGGACAAAAGCCAAAAAGCAGACGTAAAGCCAAGCACCAGGCAATAAGAAACGCAAATTTAAATCAATCCCAATGAAGTTGGGCACCTGGAATGTGAGGACAATGTGCACCGGACTTGACAACACTGATCTTGACAACACCAAAGAGTTAAGAAAGACTGCCATCATAAACAAAGAACTCAAGAGGCTAAACGTTGACATCGTGGGCTTGCAGGAAACACGACTGGCTGATAGTGGCTCAGTGAGAGAGGCAAACTTCACTTTTTTCTGGCAAGGTCTAGGACAAGAAGAGCCTCGACTTTATGGTGTGGGCTTCGCAGTCAACAACAAGCTCCTCGCCAAAATTAATACACCTCAAGGTATATCCGAACGCATCATCACCATGCAGCTGAAGACTAAGTCAGGCACAGCCCATCTAATTAGTGCCTATGCTTCAACATTAGCAGCTGAAACAGAAAACAAAGACAAGTTTTATGAAGACCTTCAAAACGTACTTGCGAAGATACCAACAAACGATCAGATTTTTATCCTTGGTGACTTCAATGCCAGAGTTGGCACAGATCAACAAGCATGGCAAACTTGTCTCGGCCATTTTGGATTAGGCAAGATCAACGACAACGGCCAGAGACTTTTGGAACTCTGCTCAGACAACAATCTATGCATCACAAATACTTTTTACAATGGAAAGGACTGCCACAAAGTCTCATGGCGTCATCCCAGATCTGGACATTGGCATCAAATTGATTTTATTATCGTCAAAAAGAACCATCTGAACAACATCAAACAAACAAGATCATACCACAGTGCAGACTGCAACACCGATCACCTGCTCGTTTTAGCCAAGACAAAGATTGTGGGCAGAAACATTCACAGAGCCAAAGAGACGAAAAGACCAAAAATTAACACACGAAATGCCAGCAACAAAGACATGCAAGCAGTTTTTCAGGGGAAGATGGAAGAACAGCTCCTCTCCATAGATGATACTACACCAGAGAAGATGTGGGCCGGTTTAAAGGAAGCTATGCACGATTCTGCTTCTCAGGCCTTTGGTACAAACAGATCAAACAATAAAGACTGGATTGAAGAAAACGAAGCAACACTATTGCCACTTATCGAGAAAAAGCGCATGGCACTTTTGGCACACAACAAAACTCCATCAGCTCGCACCTTAAACAAATTACGAGCTGCAAAATCTACACTTCAAAAAGAGACACGGAAATGCGCAAACACATACTGGGAGAATCTTTGCACAGACATACAGAAAGCTCATGACATCGGAGATAGTATAGGAATGTATGAGAAAATTCGGATTGCTCTTGGCCCACAGATTAACAAGATAGCACCACTAAAATCGTCATCAGGTGAACAAATCACAGATAAAAACGAACAAATGGCCAGATGGATTGAACATTACTCAAATCTCTACTCTCAAGAACGTACAGTGGATGACAGTCTAGAAGAGGCCCTCCCGCAGCTCCCAGAATTTACAGACCTAGACAAAGAACCTACACAGGAAGAACTCAACAAGGCTATAGATGAGCTTGCAAGTGGAAAGTCTCCGGGTAGTGATAACATACCAGCGGAAATCTTGAAAGAGAACAAAGATTTCCTCCTTCCTCATCTATACAAGCTCCTCATCCTGTGCTGGAAGCATAAAGAGATTCCACAAGATATGAAAGATGCTAACATCGTGACCTTATATAAGAACAAAGGTGATAAGGGAGACTGTAATAATTACAGAGGCATATCTCTGCTAAGTATCACAGGAAAAGCAATTGCCAAAATACTTTTAAAGCGTCTTCAACAACTAGCAGAAAGAGTACTTCCAGAGAGCCAGTGCGGTTTTAGGTCAGGACGATCAACCATGGACATGATATTCTCTTTACGTCAACTGCAGGAAAAGTGTCGCGAGCAAAGTCTACCTTTACATATGGCATTTGTCGATTTAACAAAGGCTTTCGACACAGTCAGCAGATCAGGACTGTATATGGTGCTCCATAAGATCGGATGCCCCCCGACACTCCTCCAACTCATCATGTCCTTTCATGAAGATATGCAAGCCACAGTCCAATTTGATGGTTCTACATCCGATCGCTTCAACATCAAAAGCGGGGTGAAACAAGGCTGTGTCCTGGCACCAACACTTTTTGGTATTTACTTCTCCATGCTTCTGCAGTTTGCATTCAGGGAATCCCCTGGAGATGTTTATCTCCACTGGCGAACTGATGGATCCCTCTTCAATCTTGCACGCCTCAAAGCAAAAACTAAAACCAAGTCAACATTGATCAGAGAATTGCTGTTTGCAGATGACGCAGCACTAGTTGCCCATAGCGAGTCCACACTACAATCAATGATGGACTACTTATCACAAGCATGTAAAGCTTTCTCTCTTGTTATCAGCGTCCAGAAGACTGTTATTATGACACAAGATGGCACAACACAATGCAACATCAAGCTGAACAACAACCAGTTGGAGACTGTCCAGAAATTTTGCTACCTGGGATCAACAATGACTTCTTCAACTTCATTAGATAGCGAAATAGGTGCCCGAATAGGAAAAGCAGCCACAGCCTTTGGAAAATTAAACAAAAGAGCTTGGAATAACAAAATGTTAAATAGAAAAACAAAGATCAGGATATATGAAACATGTATATTGAGCACACTCCTCTATGGCTCAGAGACCTGGACGTTATATTCAAGACAAGAGAAGAAACTGCATGGATTTCACTTGAGATGCCTCCGCAAGATCCTTGGCATCAGCTGGCAAGATAAAGTTACCAACACAGAGGTCTTGAAACGGGCAGCACTCCCAACCATGTTGACCATCTTGTGCAAAAAGAGACTGCGATGGCTGGGGCATTTGAAGAGGATGGACGACAACAGAATCCCCAAGCAATTCTTATATGGTGTAATGGCTACAGGTAGCAGACCCAGAGGAAGACCAAAACTGAGGTACAAAGATATATGCAAGAGCAGTACGATAAAGTGTAACATCGATTTGAGAACGTGGGAGACGACAGCAGAAGACAGATCAGCATGGAAAACATCAGTGGACTCTGGCATAAAACACCATGAAAAAAACATTGTTGCAGCCCTTGAGGCAAAACGCCAGACAAGAAAAGATAACTCATTGCCCTATGGCACCTCCCTCATATGCAGATTCTGCGGCAGAGCGTGCCTGTCGAATATAGGCAGAATCAGTCACGAGCGTAGCTGCAGAAGTAGGACACATATAGCTGCTTAGATCGTCTGCCAAGACGAAAAGAGCCTATTATACCTAGAGGGGGAGAGGGGGGTTCACATGATTGTTTATTCTGGGCAATGCCCGGTAGGTCATATCTATATAATAAAGCTACAACAAAACCCCTAATAGTCCTATGGACTCGGAAACTACACAACGCACCGACCTGAAATTTGGCACAAAGAATTATGGGATAGCGAACATTGTTCCTATCGCTATACACAAACGAAACCGTTTGTTATTTCTGAATCAATCGGTAAAAGCGGTTATAATTAAAGACTAAATTCACGAGAGCGTTTGATCCGAAATTTACGATCAATAAGATAATAATATTGATGAATGTTTCTAATAATAGCCCACTTCCGCCTACACATGACGTTATCACTTCCTGCGATGTGTTCACTAACAAACAAACTAACCCGTGCGCAAATCATTGTCCTTTGACGGATGCTGACGCGATGCGCAGGATGTCAACGCGCAAAGGGAGAGCAGTAAAACTCATCTAAAAACAAACAAACAAACAAAACTAAAATAAAGCTAAAGGAACAGGCAAAATGAAGCAGGTCCATAATAATCACCCAGAACTGAAACTAATAAATCGATTTATCCCGGGCAGGGCCGGGCAACTCAGCTAGTATATAATAAAGCTACAACAAAACCCCTAATAGTCCTATGGACTCGGAAACTACACATCGCACCGATCTGAAATTTGGCACAAAGAATTATGGGATCGCGAACATTGTTCCTATCGCTATACACAAACAAAACCTTTTGTTATTTCTGAGTAAATCGGTAAATGCGGTTATAATTAAAGACTAAATTCACGAGAGCGTTTGATCCGAAATTTACGATCAATAAGATATTGATGTATGTTTCTAATAATAGCCCACTTCCGCCTACACATGACGTTATCACTTCCTGCGATGTGTTCACTAACAAACAAACTAACCCGTGCGCAAATCATTGCCATTTGACGGATCCTGATGGGATGCGCAGGATGTCAACGGGCAAAAGGAGAGCAGTAAAACTTATCTAACAACAAACAAACAAACAAAAATAAAATAAAGCTAAAGGAACGGGCAAAATGAAGCAGGTCCATAATAATCACCCAGAACTGAAACTAATAAATCGATTTATCCAGGGCAGGGCCGGGCAACTCAGCTAGTAGGTTTATAATCAAGGTTTGACCTGATTTTACGTACTTATGCAGATTTTTCACTATGCGGTCGTTTTCATCTCAATCGAAAGGTAAAGAGTAGAGTGAAAGAGTTTGTGTGGATCTTTTTTTTTTTTTTTTCCTGTTTGAGGTAATCTAAGAATAATTTACTCTACGCACAGCAAGAGCTATCAAAGAATAATAATTATTTTAGTCTAGATCTAGATATAACTGTGATCAAAATCAGTCGAACGTATTAAGAACATCAATTCACTTGATAGGTCGCTTGAACCAAAACCGCAACGGCAGATAGCCACTTCTCCGAAATCGCTACACATTGTTGTGTCACAGAGATGCCATTTAAGCACTTTCTACCAGTTAATGTTAATGGGTCCTTTCCGAAAAACTTTATGAGATGGTAGAATAACAAAATCTCTGGCTATGAATATGACAATGAAAACGTGCCGTTCAAATTATATTGTAAAAAATGGGTGAAAAATATGCGTTTATAAGTCTGTTAGTATGAATGAATAGTTTTTCAGATTGGTTTGGCTTGTAAATTGCTGTATTCCTGTCCTGTTGACAAGAATACTCCGCTCTTTAGATTTTGCAGTGCTTAGCACCCGTTTCATTGTTTTAGTCGCTGCATTTATAATTAACTAAATATGATGAAGCGATACGTCCTACTATTATAAGGTTCTTAATAGCTTAAATTCTGATTACCCTCTGCAGGGGGCCACGCTTCGCCCCTGGACCTGATAGCTTCACCAGTGATAACTTTGTTTTCACTATAATTACCACAGCACAATAGACGCGGTGGATTTTTTTGTTTTGTTTCACTAAACAACAGGACAGACATAACGTCTTGACGATACGATGGAAAAATATCAGGCTTACGGTAAAACGTATTCAAACAAAATTTTTATGTGAGACATACCCAATACAAAGGGGCGCTCAAGAAATGTAAATTCATTCTGTACAAACCTGAAATAATGTAACTGACAAAAAAAAAAAAGTTATGTATTTGAAGTACAGATTATAGTGCAATCCTCTTTAATTTACTCCAGTTCGTAATGTTTACCTTGCTTTCAACATAAGAAAGAAGATCCGTAACTAAAGAATAGTCTCCTTGCCCCTCCCTCTCTGTGATAATCAAATCGTTTCAGAATACTGAGCTCCTTTTGAAAGTCCCAGCCTATAAAAGAGACTTTGGACAAGCTTCAAACTAGGGTTCCTTTGTGGTAGGAGAAAGCTTAGGTCTAGCTGTATCGTGTATAGCAGAAGCAACACCATTTTTCAAGGAGTAAAATAGACTAAACCTTAAGAACAACATCAAGTTACCAAGGTAGAAAGCAACATCTTCCACAACACTAAGTTAAATAAACCTTAAAAACATCAATTAAAGAAAAGCACCAGTTTCACAAAACTAAGTTAACTAAGCTGTAAAAAGAATAAGAACTTACTTAAGAAGGAATTTACCACAGCAATAAGATACAGCTTTTTGATGCAAATAATTTGCCACTACAAAAGCTTCACGTATGACTTAAGAGTGTATTGAAAATAGCAAAGTTTGAAGTATAATACAGTAACTTTACACACCAAAGTACGTAACAAATACTTCACCACAAGGAAGAGAAAACGTACACAGTAATTACTGATCTACTTTGCAATTGTATGATCAGTACTCAAACTATCAGGGGAAAGAAATAACTCCAAGTTAGGCTTGTCAAATACAAACAGAAAGAAAATAGCCGATTTTGACAAGCGTCTTCAAGAACAAGCAAGAGAATCGGTTTGTGCCATCGGGGGTGAAGGAAGCTGATTTACAACTGTCGAACAATTTCATCATAAGCAAGTGGACCACATCAAGTAAGTTATTTGGAAACGACACTCTATCTAGACATAAAACTTTGCCAAGAGATGCCTAGTAAGCACTGATCATAGTCAAAACGTTAAGAAACATTGTCCTACAACAGTTGTTTTCCTGCTAAGTCATTATTTTGAATTGCCAACATTGTTCATCTACAGTACTGGGTAAATCCTGTAATCTCATTAGATGTCTAAAGCCGAAATTCCACGCACCCGACACCGAAAAGGAGTACCTGAAGATCTATAAAGAAAACGTTTCCATCCAGACTACAGAGTTATTAGTTTTAGCAGTAACCAAGATGTAATACATGTACATGTATCGCTATTTCATGATGATAGAAGCTAAATTTCAATGTAAGACTCCACTCATTTCCAAGTTCTTTCATGTTTGTTTCAACTGTTGAATATTTCACAGACTCTTCAAGGCGATGGCGGGTCTTGCAATGTTACGACTGGCGAAGCTATCAGGCCTGATTTTTATCATTTATTCATCCTTTTGTGGTGGTAAGTTTGGTGGTGTAAGTGGATGGGTGGATGGATGGATGGATGTATAGATGGACGGACGGAAGGACGGATGGATAATTGGATGTATAAGTCAATAAATAGATGGATGGATGGATAAATGGATGGACGGATGGATGGATGGGGGTGGATAATTGGATGTATAAGTGGATAAATGGATGGATGGTGGGTGGGTACACATAGTGAAGAGAATGGCAAGATAGATAGACAGACAGACAGATAGACAGACAGACAGACAGACTGATAGATAGACAGACAGACAGACAGACAGACAGACAGACAGACAGATAGATAGATAGATAGATAGATAGATAGATAGATAGATAGATAGATAGATAGATAGATAGATAGATAGATAGATAGATAGATAGATAGATAGATAGATAGATAGATAGATAGATAGATAGACAGCATAAAAAATCAGTGCTGTTATCAAAGTTAGGGCTGCTGCCAATTGACCGTAACATTTTTACGTAATAAGCTATAGCTGAATGATGAAAACCACTCAGCATTAACTTTATTCGGCTTCGCAATGAGACTACCGTCCATTGACAACAGCCCAAAAAGTTTCTGCTAAACTGATGTTCTCCAATAACATCCCTCCCTCCCTCCCTCCCCCCCCCCTTTTTTTTTCTCTCTCTCTCTCTCTTTTTCCTCCCACCACCACCATTTGAATGCTATCGGCAGCTCCAGCTGAGAGTAAGAATGTGGTATGTTTCTTCACAAACTGGTCCCAGTATCGGCCTGATGCCGGGAGATTTGAAGTGAGCAACATCGATGCCTCCCTCTGTACTCATCTCATATACGCATTTGCTCAGTTGGAAGGAAACAATGTCATTCATTACGACGAAAACGACATAGGACCAAATGGGATGTAAGTACAGACGTTCCTCATCAAATATTCGCCGTCAAAGTGAATTAAAAAATGGCCGCGTTCTTTCTCACCGCTTTGGAGAAACACGACACTGTCATGAAAATGGCCTTGGTGAAGTTTTTCACTACGTTTCACGACTTATTACAGCTACCCCAGCCCCATTTCGCTTGATTAATCAATCTGACTACCGCCCATTGATACAAACTGACTAAGTGTAGTGACATACTAGACGCGGCAAACTGCTGCCGCACGCGGGAGCGGTAAAAAAAAAAACCGCCAACACGTGTTATCCTATGAGACCTGACATACTAGAGAAACCGTCGTCGCGCGCGGGAGCGGTTGCCGCTGTCTGATTTTTTTCTGCCGCGCCTGTCGGCGGGAAAATAAGAACCGCAACCGCGCGCGGGAGCGGTTTTCAGAGACAACACATGTTAGGCTATGGCTAGTGACATACTATCCCGCTCGCCGCGGCGGGATTTTTATTGCAGTGCAATCATCAGGTGCACTTCGTTTCTCGCACACAGTCCTGTTTCTTTTTTTCAGAAATAATATTCAGATATTGTGAACTTTTCGAATATGTCTGCGGAAGTTATTATTAGTATGGTGGAGCAACAGCCTGCTATCTGGGACAAGGGTTGTGAGAAAAACGCACTGGAGGGAGGTTTGCCGCTCATAGTATGTCAGGTTCAAACTTACGCGGTTTGCAGCTGTCGCGCGCGGGAACGGCAAACCGCGACAGCACGCGGCATAGTATGTCACTAGCCTAAACCCTCACGCTGCCCAGGTTCCGACCTCCCGCTCAGTGGGGGGTCGCCATTTTGAGTCAGAAAACGGTCAACTCTATTGGATGAAAAACGTGTCGTGAAAAAATCTCTCCACGCTTTTTCCACGATATGTCGTGTGCCTAGACACTTCGTTTTAAAATTGAGTATGCTGCCGTTCGCAAATGAATCAGTGGAGATTGACGATTGACGAGATCAACTAATCAAGCGCAGATTTGTGACTCTGTGTAAGGCTAGGCTCCTTTGTATCGTTTGTAAACCAGCGGGCGGAAGTGAAGTATAGTCACAACAATGCGTTTGCGCATGCGGAAAAAGCGGTGTGAAAAAACGCTGGTTTTTATACACTGCTAAGAAGCGGTGCAAAGGGACAGTGCGTTAAAAGCTCATTCTGTTGATACACATCATGGGAATATGGACATAGACAACAATAATTATTTAACCTCTCCCTTCTTAAGCCCGGCAGGGCATTAGCCGATTTTGGTCAACCGTCTGATTGGAGACTGGGCCGCACCAGCCGAATTTGGTCAGCCGTCTGGTTGGAGCCTGGGCCGCATCAGCCGAATTTGGTCAGCCGTCTAGTTGGAGTCTGGGCTGCACCAGCCGAATTTGGTCAGGCGTCTCGTTGGAGTCTGGGCTGCACCAACCGAATTTGGTCAACCGTCTAGTTGGAGTCTGGGCTGCACCAGCCGAATTTGATCAGCCGTCTGGTTGGATTCTGGGCTGCACCAGCCGAATTTGGTCAGCCGTCTAGTTGGAGTCTGGGCCGCACCAGCCGAATTTGGTCAGCCGCCTAGTTGGGGGTCTGGGCTGCACCAGCCGAATTTGGTCAACCGTCTAGTTCGACCCTGGGGCGCACCACCGACTTTGGTCAGCCGTCTGGTTGGAGCCTGGGCCGCACCAGCCGATTTTGGTCAACTGTCTGATTGGAGCCTAAGCCGCACCAGCCGATTTTGGTCAGCCGTCTAGTTGGAGCCTGGGCCGCACCAGCCGATTTTGGTCAGCTGTCTAGTTGAGCCCGGGTCCGGATGGTGGCATCACGACATTTAGTCTTCAATGAGACCCAAGTAGTTGGCTGGTGCTCGAGCAGATCTACACAGGAACGATGTCATTCCTGTGTGCAAGCTTGACGTCAAACCTGAATTTCCGTACGGTTACTGGCTGGATATTATGTCTGGAAGTGAAAACCATGTAAATGAAAAAATCATGTAAATGAAAACCATGTCAATAAAAACCATGTAAATGAAAATCATGTCCATGAAAATCATGTAAATGAAAACAATGTCAATGAAAACCATGTCAATGAAAATCATGTAAATGAATACCATGTCAATGAAAATCATATCAATGAAAATCATGTAAATGAAAACCATATCAATGAAAATCATGTCAATGAAAATCATGTAAATGAAAACCATGTCCATGAAAATCATGTAAATGAAAACCATATCAATGAAAATCATGTAAATGAAAACCATGTCAATGAAAACCATGTCAATGAAAATCATGTAAATGAAAACCATATCAATGAAAATCATGTAAATGAAAACCATGTCAATGAAAATCATGTAAATGAAAACCATGTCAATGAATACCATGTAAATGAAAACCACGTAAATAAAAACCATGTCAATGAAAACTATGTAAATTAAAACCATCTATGAAAACATATCAATGAAATCTCCTGGTCTCCCTTCCCCCTCCCCCCTCCCCACCTCTGTATGTGCATCTACTGCTTATGTCTGTCTGCTTCCACATCCGTCTTTCTGATATTCCGCCCATCAGCCTTCGTGTATGTCTGTCTCCTTTTTTTCTGGCGTTCTGTCTCTTCCTGATCCTCCCAGTTGTCTGTCTGTGGATCTCTGTGTTTCATTGCCATCTTATTGTCCATCTGTACATATATATATAAATTGACTCCTGTGTTATTTATCAGCCACACTCTGGTACATCTAGCCGTTGTATGTCTGTCTGTCCTTCCATAAACTGTTAATTTTGTGAACGACGAGATGTGAAATATCGACGGTACTCAGGTTAATAATTAGTTTGAACCAACAGGGCCCCTGTCCACAATACCCTCACCACTCCGCTCTTCACGGCAGCAGAAAATCTGTCCGCTGGCGGACGGAAAGCCATTGTCCACAGGCTCCTCAAAACTCCATATTCTAGGGTATGGATTTGTCAGCTTTACCTACGGGATATGAACATTCAGCAAAATGGCGCTAACACGAAAGCAGACGGTATTTCTTTGACGGTGGTGCGAAAGGACAATCCATCGTCGACTTCTAAATATACCTTTTCAAAGAACTTGGACAATACAGAAAAATTTAAACTGTTACCATAATTGTTACAAGAGTAAGAAACATGTCTTGAATATTTTCGTACGAGGGGGTCGACACTCGACTGTCTTTTAGAAAAGTGCAGTCTCTCATGAGAAACAGAACACCAACTGGAGGAGAGCACTTCCACCTATATCATCAACATTGGTCTAGGTGAATCTTTCCCCGCCCGTGTAAAGTAATCTAAAGGGCTGTGACTGGCTAACTGTCTGTACGTAAAAAAAAAATCTGACATGCGAAACAGACAGGCGCTGAGGAGGGGAGGGAAGCGGAAACTGTGGACAAGTTATGCAGAGGCAAAATGTGTTTTACATTTTCACACTATACTTTTCCGCAAAAATAGCGGTGAGGCGCGGAGCTGGGCGGATGGACAAGATTACGTAGTTTATTCACATTACTTAGAAAAGATGCTCGTGTCTTCTGGGAAATCTTGGCTCTCAACGTTACATCTTGCAAATGAATCAGTAAATAATTAATTAATAACTAACTAACTAACTAAATAAATAAGATAATTAAACTCTGTGATACTCCCAAACAAATATGGAGACCTAACTGGTAATGAAATTGAAATGTAATAGATTTAGAACCCTTCCTGTGACGTAAAACAAAACGAAAAAAAACATATGATACAAGTATTCTCATTCTGCTGATATACAGGGTGGGCCAAAAGTAGGGTTACAGTTTTAGATATAAATTACAGTGTTAACTGTAACCCTAATTTTTGGCCCTCCCTGTATATTAATAAATACATGTATGTTCGGGAGTCAAGGCTGACAACTCATCCAAGTCCCCCTGTCTTTGTTTACTCCCTTAGGTGGAAACAGTTCAATGACCTCAAATCAACACACCCGACTCTGAAGACCTTGTTGGCGATCGGTGGCTTTAGTCATGGGACCCCGAAGTTTGTCGCCATGGCTTCTTCCCAAGAAAACCGGGCAGAATTTATCACCAATCTGATCACTCTTCTACGTGAGCAGAACTTCGATGGCGTCGACATCGATTGGGAATGGCCCAGGGCGGCAGAGAAAGAGATGTTTACACTCCTTATACAAGTAAGGGAAAGTTTACTTTCTTGTGATTCATTGAAAATTATCAGACTAAAACTGTCAAAATAAACAGACAGAGACAAACAGGTAAAGACAGGCAGAAAGACAGACAAACAGTGAGGGGCAGACAGACAGACACTGACGGACAGACAGACAGACAGACAATGAGGGGCAGACAGACAGACAGACAGTGACGGACAGACAGACAGTGAGGGGCAGACAGACCGTCAGTCAGACAGACATACAGACAGACAATGAGTGAGAGACAAACACACACACACACAGAGAAAGACAGACAGGCAGACCTGCAGACAGAGAGAGATAGACAGACAAACAGATAGAGAGAGAGACACAGAGAGAGAGAGGGGGCAGACAGACAGACAGAATTTCGTCCATTTTAATTTTTTTTCGAATTTATTGTACAGGTTTTTTTGGGTCGTTTTTTTTTAGGGCGGAGGGTGCGCTTAACATGGCAGAATTTTCCCCTTTTCTTTTGTTGTATCGACCCATGTCCTACTCCTCTCCATCCCCAAAGACCCCTTGAGATTCCTTTTCTCCTTTCTGGCTATGTCTTGTCATAATAACTCAATCATCAGTCAATGGTGCTAATGACTTTTCCTAACATCCAATTTTTTTTTTTTTTAAGTTTACATTTGCTTCTTTCCTTTCATTCTGGTTATGCCATCTTCCCCGTGATATTTTTGCACGTATGGTGGATGAAATATCATCACAAAAAAACAACAACAGTGAACCACCTGTCCAGGTACTGAATCCAAATCGTCATTCTCTTCTGTTTCCAGGAAATGTTCGCAGCATTTGCGAGTGAAGCAAAATCATCCAACACACCTCGACTGTTAGTGTCTATCTCGGTGCCAGCTGGTATTGCGAATGTTCAGAATGGTTTTGACATACCAAATCTCGACGGGTATGATTTTTTTATTTTTGATTGACTTCATCAACATCATCATCATCATTGACATCATCATCATCATCATCATCATCATCAACAACAACATCATCATCATCACCATTAACATCAACACCATCATAATCATCATCATCGACATTATCATAATCATCATCATCAACAATAACATCATCATCAGCATCATCATCATCAATATCATCATTATCGTCATCAACATCATCTTTAACAACAACGATAGCTTCAAAAACTGTGGCGTTCACCCTCGTGTGGCATCCTTATCACCAACGTTATTTTTCATACATAACAGTTAACACAGTTTCTCAAACTGGGAATTATGTCACTAAGCGGGAGGGGTGCAAACAGCTGAGTACAAACTCATGTTTAGTCCATATGTTGTCTGGATGAGTGGAACTTGACGTAATTCACTACACCTTTATCATGTTTAGTCTATCAGTTTTCAGGATGTATCAGGGAATTCCACACAATTCACTACAGGTTCATATTATGAGTATTGTGAGTGTAATTTGCTAGGACCAGTAGTCTCGTGCCTCTCTCAAGCTAACTTGCACACCTTGTGACACTTTGTCATATTTGGCTCTCTCAAAATGAAAAGACAGGCGAAAAACGAAATTACCGATCATGATTTTGGATTTTACCCAACGAAATTGCGTGTCCTTTATGAGGCTTGATAAAAATCGTAAATAGATAAGGACTGATTTTTATCTAGAATAGATGTGTCCACATAATTTGTCGTCAAAAGTTTTAGCGTTACACAAATTTTCATAATTTTTTATTACGCGGTCACGGCGTCTTAGCTGCTTACATGTGCACTCTCGAGCGCCATTAGAGTATGGTGATATAAATTATCTGTAATTTGAAGCAGAATACGAGTCCATGTTTGTCTCTCTCTGATTAAAATATTGCTGGAACTTGATACAAATCAATACACGCTCTTGCCTTGGCTGTCATTTATAGACTTGATGTGTTTCAGTACAAGTTAATGTTTTTTGGATCTGTCTGAAACTTTACATACTTCAATATCTCTCCAATATCTATGACTTGCCACTCGTTTATTAGGATTTATCTGGAACTGGACATATTTCAGTCCAAGTTAATGTTCAGTCTCTCAACTTTTTGGATCTATCTGGACTTGATATACTTCAACAAGTTCATGAATGTCTTGTCGCTTGTTCATTAGTGTATATCTGGAACTTGATGATATAATTTCAGTACAAGTTAATGTTTGTCTGTTAGCTTTTTTTTCGGATCGGTCTAGAACTTGATATAATTCAATACAAATTCATGACTTGCTTCTCATTCCGAGTATACCCAGAACTTCAAATAACTTAGTAGAAGTTAATGTTTTATTTCTCAGTCTTTATAATGTTTATATCTGAACGTTGCTGTGATTCAGTACAAGTTCATATTTTGTCCAACAGTTATTTGGATATCTGGAACTTGATGACCTATGATTATTACGGCACATGGAACGGTGTTACAGGGTTTAATTCGCCCTACAGAGGCCCGGTCGGAAATCAACTCAATGTGGTATGGTTTTGTCCACCCAGATAGCATCCCTGCGTCAATCCGACGTAGATTTGTGTAGGATTTCCGAAGGATTGGAAGGATTTCTAGTAGAATTTGATAGAGGCGGATTTCCTACATCAAACCGACGGCGGCGCCATGTCCTAACCAGTGGATATTCGCAGGAATGATGTCATTCCTATATATACAAACTTGAGTCAATCCTTATCATCGGACTGACGTAGGGTTGCTTGCGGTCTGGACCGCTTTGCTGTTGTTGTTTTACTCATTATTGCAGCTGTTGCTGTCGTATATGTTGTTCCTGCTGTACGCATAATTTTAGTTATTGTTATCATTGTTATTGTTGATGTTGTAGTTCTAACTGCTGATGTTGTTTTACGGTCAAACTGTATTTTGCCATCACTGTTGTTTCAGGACAGCAGGAAGGTGCAAAGAAATATCTGGGTTAGGGTCTGAAATTCATAGGGATTGAAAATTGACAGACAGTGAAATTGTATTTTAGTAATTATTCACTGCAATATTTCCACATTTCAATACCATGCACACCGGGGTCTCAGGGTTTCTCTACCCGTGACGTAACAGCAGAAATGTTGAAAGTCCTGAATCAAGGTTTCTCCACCCAAGTATCGATATACCGTGTTGGTTGATACTCGATTATACTCAATTATATTTCTCCTTTTCGACATAAGTGTGTCTGTGTCAGCACGTGAAACAAAAATATTATTGTAAACGCTGTGAAAAGGTCGCCGAACTTTGGGACTGTGTATACCACAGATCCACATGATCACTTCTGGGACACTTACTCATTCTTGACATATTATAATAAGTATTCGATACGATGGTTTTGGTGGAGAAACCTTACAGTATTTTTGATGACGCAACCGAGAACAGTGGATGGGTGGAGAAACCTTACAGTATTTTTGATGACGCAACCGAGAACAGTGGACGGGTGGAGAAACCTTATGCACCCCGTACACCACCTTTAGAATCGCCAGCATCACTAAATTTATCACGACCGCCATGACAACAATTACAAAGAGCTGTGACATCACTATCAGAATGCGCATCGGCAGCAGTACCATTTCCTTCTACTTCCAATAATCTCATCATTATTATTATTGTCTTCACCAATATCATTACCACAACAGTGACGTCATCACACCAGCAGAGTCAACAAAATCATCAACACAAATATCACATTAAGGTCATCAAACATCACCATTAACATCGTCAAACACCATAAACATCTTCAAACGTCACCATTAGTATCATCAAACCTCAGCAGCAGCAACAAAAACATTATCACCACCACCAGCAGGACTACAATGACAAACACATTCATATGACTTGTTCATCCACAGGAGAGTACACTGAACTACTACCTCAACAATGGGGCTTCTGCGGGAAAAGTTCATCTTGGTCTGGCTTTCTACGGCCGCACCTTCACACTCAGCAACCCAAGTGACACGGATCCGGGCTCTGCCATCTCCGGCGCGGGACTAAAAGGCCCATCCACGCAAGAGGCCGGGATCTTAGCTTACTACGAAGTAAATTTTCGTGGTCACAATAGACTTGCTCCGAACCTACCTCAGAGGGAAATGTGTAGTATGAACATTATTGTCAATACCAAACGAAGACTTTTTTTTTTTTCACTTACCAGAAAATATTGAAGTAAAGACAGTCTGTGAGCTTGTTGTTGGCCCTTCATTTGTGGGTTGTTGTTGTTTTTTCTTACAGTTACAGTAGTTCGTTTCTGTACACATCACCTGGGCTCGTGTCTCCCATGAAAGCAAACGTAAACAGTCCCATCACTAGAAAAATGTAGTGTAAACAAAGTATTCAGAGGGTATCAAGTGGGCTCCAAACAAGTTGACTGGAAGGGGAGAGGACATTTATAAAAGGAAGCCTCTCCTTTATATTGGTGTCCTCGTAGTTTCGAGGCATCGCACTTTTAATGATATTTTTTTTCTCAATTTGACTCGAGCCGGAGGGGAAATGTGACTAGAGTTGAATTTAACAACAAAAGTGCATCGTTCCATATATGCCAACCATTCCAAGTCAACTGAAACAATAAATTCTACTATTAAATTCAAAGGCTTGCAGTTGAAGGGTTAGTGTTTCATTTCACACAATGTTTGTTATATTTTAAAGTTTCACAAAACTGTGAGATGAAAGTCAGAAGTTATTGTGAAAATATCTTATTTAGAAATGATGTTGTGATGTATTCTTAAATATAGAAAAAAAATTAAAAAAATTACATGTTTATTTACTCCCCAGATCTGTTCAGTTTTGTCTTCATACACAGAGGTATATGATTCTGTTGCCTCAGTCTACTACGCCTACAATGGCCTAGGGCAGTGGATCACTTATGAAAATCCCAATTCAATAGATTTTAAGGTAAAGACTGAAATGGGCCATTGATTTTGAGGGGGCCCCACTCCCCCCTGGTAGAGAGACCTTTTGTTCTGTCAAGTCTAGGCATGAAGTACACCGTGTACACTACACAGTCATATTTCCCATACATAATCATTTTGTTTGGCACTAATTTCGCATGCTTATTGAGCAGTTTAAAATGCGGCTCACATTAATTTTGCTATCTGGCATGGGTCTGTTACCAGCCTTGCACGGGCTTGGTAACGAATGCCTCTCCTTATATACTTCTCGCGTTTGCTCATTCGTCTTAGCTATTAAATTTTCCCAGAACTTTTTTGTTTTTTTTTAAATTTTTATCATCACCACCGATATCTCCGGCATCAGTGTTTGAAAAGAATTCGCAGTATTTCAGTTACTAGTTACTAATTTAGAGTTAAATTTTCAAGATCCGTGTATTCCTTCGAACACGATTGATTGAATTGTTGATTTATTGACTAGGTCAAGTCTTATGATAGTTTAGTTTTTTACTAAAGAACAATGACAAGGAAAGTCAATCCGAAACAAAACCGTCGAAACTAAATGTCTATCTGGTTACAATGGTAATAATGAAAGGGAGAACATATCCTGGTCTTTCATAGTTACGCAGGTGAGATGACTCACCGTGGGTCACAGACTAATAAAATTTATTAGTCTGTGCCGTGGGTATCATTTTAATATGTTAATAATAGGTCGCACAGAGCAATCAACAGCAGTCACAACACAAAATAGTCGAGCTTAAAGGTTGTTCGTAATCCAGTATTCTCTCGGTTCTGTCAAACTCGGCCTTTCTTATCGTACAGAACAGAGCATTCTAAATCTAACGGTCACGTGGACTGAAATAGTGACATCTCGAAGATACGCGCAGGGGTTCTGGAACAACATCGAAATGTAAACAAGCACAAAATTATGACGTAATACGCAGTTGGCATTTTGAATGTAAGAGTTCTAGAAAACATAAAATGACATGACATCATTTCAAATGAACACGGCATGGTATACACACAGACAATCTATAACGTCATTCCAAAACAAAATAATTATGGCATACCACAACTACATAACGCTGCTCATGACTTACTTACCGTACGTTTTTTGTTTCAGGCGACACAGATTATCGATAGAAATCTTGGAGGAGCAATGATTTGGGCAATAGATCAGGACGATTTTTCTGGAACTTACTGTAATTCCGGCCGGTATCCGCTACTTAACGCGGTTTACAACAGACTCTCAGAGGAGTAAGTCATTTGCAAAATTATGTAAAACCTTGTAAGACAGTCAGATAAGAATGTGATGCATTCAGGGAACATCGCCTTAATGTCGCTTCGTACGTTGCAGTTAAGCCATGTAGACGTACGCATGCATGGAGATGACATTTGCTACGGGCATGTTTAGACTTAAGCATTAATAAAAGTGATATGTTACAACAATATAGATTTACGTATTGTTGAAACTGGCACCTGTTACAGCCACATAGTCTTGGGCGTTATGAAAGTGACTTCTGTAAAAAGCCAAAAAATATAGACGTATGCGCTAATGGAAATGATATCCGTTACGACCACACATTTATAGAACTTGTATCTAATACAACCATATACATAGATTATGGTTAATGAAACTGGCATTGATTACAGCGATACTGACTTACACATTGATGAAGCCACATGTACGGTGATATAGCCTTGCCCATTAATTAATGAAACTGGTTTTAATGACTTCGCTAGATCAGCGTCTCGCCGTGACTGCTTTTGTATTCTTTGTTAGATACTGGTATCCCACCTTTTTCTGTGCATTCGCATCTCGGTGACTGCGCCATTTCTCTGACTAATGTTCACTGTATAAAATAATCAGTGTGAATGTTTAGCTAACGGAAGATTTGAATTTGGCATCGATTTCGCTTACTTGTATAAAACCAGCCTTGTGTATAACTTGTATAAAACCGTAATCAATTCGATTACGTGTCAAAAGAATGTAAGGATGGCTTCGAAGAGAGCAGTTTAAAACTGGGTGATTTAATTACTACTGTCGCCCTGGTGCCATAAATTCTGGACTGATAGCTGTTTTTATAGCTCGTGTAGTGTCTGTAGCAGGGACTAATTATTTTGCACTGTAAACCTTTCAGGTCGCTCTTTCAAGACTGACTGCTCGTTATGTTGGTCTAAAATTTCTATCTCCTTTGTCATTTTCTTCTTCTCATGCATTGTTTCCACCTCTCGCGATGTCACTCTTACTTTCGTCCCCTCCGCCCTCCCCTGTTTCATTCGAACACATTCGTGTCTCGCAGGAACCCAGAAACAACAACAACGACAACTACAACAACGACAACTACCACCTCGACAACATCCAGCGCCGCCCCTGTCACAAATCCGCGTAGCGACCCCTCCGACGAAATCTCGCCCCCAGAAAATCCGGGAACGGAAGGTAACGGCATTATCATTGTTTTTTAAGTAAACTGAGCTGTTTCGTTCTAAGTTGATGTAACGTTTACTTATTTATCTATTTTATTTATTTTAAGGCCATTCAGAAAATGACTGTCATCTATTTCCTTCAATTCAGTGTTGATCGTTCTCCCCCCCCCCTCCCCTGCAGGTGACTGGTGGCCGCTTCTGGTGTGCGGTCTCATTCTGTCGTAGCATTCGGCTGTATTCTGTCTATTGTCTTGCTGTTTGGTATGGCCGTTACCGTGTCGACATGGTTTCTCCAAAGTCACCCCTCTCTCCCTTCCCCAGTAGGCCTATTTTAATTGGCAAGAGGGTACATTATATACATGCACATATATACACACTTCGGTGGCTCGTGCAGCATTTTCATAAGGTTTTTACATGTATATTTTATTCTGCATGTGTTGCCCATTTGCAGAGAGACGGGAAATTTCTTACTGAAAAAGTGGGATGGGGAATTTCATCACCTTCTGTGGCCATATAGGAAAATTCATAGCAAAATGTGAAACGGACCACAAGTGAGCCGACATAATCATCGGCCGCCTTTTTGATTACTTTCTGCCTGCTTGATAATCCCTTTTGACCTCATAATTTATCCACACTTACAGGCTCACAGGCTTAAAGCAGGGACTTTTTTTTTTTCAGATTGTCCATCGCCATCCGGCATGTTTCCCGATAGGTCCAGCTGTGAACATTTCATCACCTGTCAATCTGGCGTGGCCACCCGCTATCAGTGTCCTGATGGCACCATCTACAACGCCGACACTTCGCGATGCGAGAATTTGTCAACCACAACTTATATTTGTCAGATATCTGATACTACCACCACCACTACCACTACCACTACAACGACTACTCCAGCAGCAGCCACGGACCGTAAGTATTAACCAAGGAGGATTTTATCACCGCCTATGACCTTTATAGGAAAGATCACATGAAAATGTTAAGCTGGTCATTATGAGAGCCTACATAGGGGAAGCATTTTTGGTTATTTGTATCAATCCTGAATAATTCCTCTTCACCCAACATTAATTATTCACTTACATTCCCAAAGGGTTAACGTAGAGATTGACCTGTTATATTACAGCTGACTGAGGAGGGTCTCGGGTTAAACAATGCGTCTCTTTATTTTTCAGTGTGTCCGTCGCCGCACGGACTTTATCCCGATAGTGCAAGCTGTGAATCTTTCATCTACTGTAACTTTGGGCTGGCCACCCGGGTTCGGTGTCCTAGAGGCGCCATCTTCAACGCCAACAGTTTGAAATGCGAGAGTCTGTCAACCACATCCTACACCTGTCAGATTTCTACCACCACTACGACAACAACAACAACAACAACTCCAAACCGTAAGTATCAAATAAACAATCATCTTGTATGTCTTATGTTTTCCATGATTATCTTTAATATTATTGCGCTGGAAGTGTATATCCGTACAACATGTTGTATGGAAATGGACAGTGCTTATCCGGACAACATGTTTACCAAAAGCGAGACTGGTGAAGGTTTGCTGAAACAAAACTTGGTATGGTGTCACGAATTTAAAGTGACAACACGTGGAATAGTCAGATGGACCTGGGGGCGTGAGGGTCTAGTCAGTTTGTATCAATGGGCGGTAGCCAGATTGACTAATCAGGCGAAAAGGGGTTGGGGTAGCCATTGGTGATCGACGTACACTCCAGTATTATTATTAGCGCAGATCACGCAATCTCCGAGCAGAGGTCGGATTGTTTTGCTACTAAGCCGATTCATATTTTTAAAGACTATGCAAATTAACAAGGTCAGTAATATAGTATTACAGTGTGTGTTCTACGCCATCGAATTGTGTGCGTTGTACGGATATGCGCTTCCTTTCGTCTATATTTTTAGGGGTTCCCATCGCCACCTAGCGGTCATTGCATGAGAGATCTAAACAATGTTTTACAAAGTTGAGTAGAGAAAATAGTGAGTTTTGTTCAGTATTCAGCCATTACCTTAAACTTTGAAAGAAGTCGCCCCAGTATGCTGACCTGTCACTACAACTGACCATTCGTCCCTTTAGATTGACAAGGTTCTATCTCCACTTTTTGGCTCAACTTGAGTTATATACTACACACTACTTCTACAGGCATTCTCTATTGTGTGTCAAAGTATCAAGCGGATTCTGTATGTAAATCTTATCTTATAATAATGAGAGCAGGGAGTAAAATGTCTGTGACGCTTATGCATTTCATGGCCATTCAAGCTAGACCATTGAAAGTTTGCTTACTACCGTTTTTGATACTGCCGAGTTCCATGGCTGGCTTAGTTTTTGCGTCTGACCACGTCTTATATTTTTTTGAAAATTGTGAAACGCCTTAACGTTTAAACCCAGACTAAATTCCTGGTGTAGTTTTTATGATTGTTAGAGTGTTGCGTACGGGTGTAGCAATCGATACTCAGTATCGAAGGCTGTCATTTTGCGTCTAAGCATTTCATAGCCTTTAAAGCGAGACACCACAATTTTGGTATATCTAGGCCTAGGCCTGCTGTTTTTTTTATCCTGTCGAGCTGCATGGATACCGTGATGTATGTTCATATGATTGTTATGGATGGCAATTCCGCAACCTCTTTACTGGGCGCTAGCAAAACCGATACACAGTATCGAATATGCCATTTCCTTTGAGCTTGGCCTGCTTGAAAGTAAACAAGACATGTGCTCAGTTTGCCACTCACAATTCGAAGAACGGGTGCATTTACTAGTTATAATAATTACTAAAAAGACAAAACGTCGTATTTCTAAAAGGGACGAGCATACAGAATTTCATCATTAATTTCTCAAAATTGACGAAAGCGAGTTAGAACATTGTCATTCTAAAAGAACTATTGATGACAATCTTTGTTCTCCCAACTGTTTTCAGATTGTGAATCTCCATTCGGCATGTTTCCAAGTCCAGACGAATGTGACATCTTCTTTTTCTGTATGGGTGGCCTGCCCACCAGGATTTTCTGCCCAGCGAACACCATCTTTAACCCAAACAATTCTAAATGCGAGGGAACGTCCTGGACAACTTATGTATGCCCAACGTCTGCTAAGTGAAACACTTGAACGCCAACTTGTTCCCAGGTGCCATGCATCAAATTCGACTCCAGAAGCCAAATCAGTATTCGTTCCTAAACCAGTGTAGTCTACCGGCTAAAAAAAAAATATTTTGAACTTGACTGGAAAATCTGGCCTGATTGTGATAGCTTCTGCAGGAGATGGCATCATGAAAAATCTGGATGGTTTCAAGACTGATAATATCATAATTATTATGTAGTGGGACAGCCATCAATGTTTTTTTCTGTACTAGAGTGGTGAACAGTTTATCATTTATTATTATTTATCACTGATTATTATTAGTGTTTTATATCCATATTTAAACTAAGAATTTACCGAAAGTCACATAATTTGTAAATCTAGCAACAGCAGTCAGTGCCATAAGAAAAGACAAACCAAAAACAAAAACACGACAAAAATAAAGAGGAATAAAGGAGAAGACGAGGAAATGAAGAAAGTAAGATGAAAATGATGTAACTAAAAATAAAACTAATGTCCTTAAATTCTCCTCAGTAAAACATATTACCACCAATCGATGACAGCAATGAACTGACAGATGAATACAGGTCGTATTAAGATACTGCCATTTTTGTCCTTTAAGGCGTCTTCAGAGAATCAAATCACTCGATACTTTCTAACGCCACAGGGAATTTTAACTTTAAATATGGATGTCATAGAACATACAAGAAAAGTGAGGCACCTGTAACACAGAATATAAAAGTCATTACCAATGAATCATATACCATTTAACTGAATGGAAACATTTAATTAATTCCAAAACAATGGCAGTAGTTAAGATGCCAATTCAGTGCAAGAACAATAATGACAAGATAATTATAGCAACGAAGAAATAACCATTCATATTCGAGAAAGATAAAAACAATTTCCATTAGGCATTAAAGGCATAAAATGTGCATGCAAGAAATCCAGTGCCCTGCGAAATAAAATTATGTACGATAATGATACAAATGAGAAAAATACATCATTTTAAATCAACTGCAGTCAGGGGCGTGTCTACGGGAAATAGCGCCCAAGACAAGCAATGAAACTGACCCCCTGTCCGAATATCTGACACCCATTTTATTGATAAATAAATGAGTTATAATATTAGCTAACAAATGCAAGTCAAGCTCTTTAATCTTTTAACTCACATCCCGTCCCAGGAAGGCGTGTCTGATTGTAACAGAAAATGCTTAGTTCTCCCTCCCCCCTTCCCCCCCCCCCTTTTTTTTTTCTTCCTCGTTGGGCCCACGGCACTTACCTGCCACATCCTAGATACGCCACTGCCTGAAGTCCTAAAGTTACACTGAATCACTACTGTGTTGAAATCTGATATGACAGGTCGTTGCAAAATTTCAGTTTTGTCATTTTACATTAAATTACTGATGTCTAATTTCCCAGAAATTTAAAAGATCCCTTACTGGAAAAGATTAGGAATATTTTAAAGTACAAATAAGCTTAAACCAGTACTGAGAAAAAAGTGAAAGAAATAATTATTCTAAGTAAAAAAATAAAATCAGATGTAACAAATGAATTGGCCAGTAAATAAAGACCCAAACCAAAGTGCTAATGTGCCAGTGGCTCAACCAATGAATAAGATGAAAATCATGACACACCTAAATTAAGGAAGTTTAAGTTTCATGTGTTGTATGTTAATTAAATTGTACCTAATGAAGAAAACAAATTCCGCGGTGAAGCTACAAGATAAAGAATAAACAAAAAAAGTATATAAAAAAAAAAATAAAGAAAAAACCAAAAAAATGAAAAATGCAAGAATACCAGAAAAAAAAAAAAAAGGTAACTCAGTTTATTTGTTTATTTGCCTATGTTTTTGATGAATGCCCACTGTCCGTAGCAGCGCTATGAAAAACAAAACAAAACACGTATTTTAACAAATGATAAAAGAAAAAAAAATGTTGCTTACTCTATGTAGACTATATAGTAGCCCTCGTTCATGCTTGATACTTCGGGATGATTGTTGATACATGTAATAACATGAATAATTTATTAAGTTGTCACAGTCATTCAATCATTTCCTTATCTGCTTAAATCCTGAAAGCCTTTCTCTGGCCAGCTTGTAATGTCGTGCTTGAAAAGTTATGGAAACTATGAAAATAAATGACCTTTGCTTTTCACTTTGCATTCCGGACTTCAGTAGCCTGCTGCATGCCGGTAGATCTTCGTAGTTTTGTATGTTTGCTCAGCTTAGCTTTGTTGTCAACACCCCCCACCCCCCCCCCCACCCCCCAGCCAAAAATAACAGCTAAAAAAGTTGAAAGAAGAGAAGAAGTCGAGGAAGAAACAAAAACTAAAGCAAAGAAGACTTTACCAACAAACACACACATACACACACACACGTATTCAGATGGACATGCTTAAACACAACCTAATGTTTAAAGTAGGGAAACGCATTTAAAAAATCGTTTTCGAACGTTGTATGTGTATCTTGTATGTATGTGACCCACAAAATTTTGTTTTCAAATCAATGAAACAAAAAAGACCAAGTTCTCTTCATCAAATATTACTTGAATAGATTGAATTCTAACAGGGATTTGTGGAATGAAATGTGTGTATAATTATGCATTTTCTTACACACGAACTGCTGTTACACTGTTTGATTCTGATGAACTCCTGACCTGCTTACGTTGAACATCAAACTAACAAAATGTGTACATTGGAATCTTAGAGCCGTGTTCTGTTCGTGCCTGAGACAGCTTTGATTTATTTAAAAATTTACAAAGGGTTTCAATTATTTGCAGCTTCTAAATTTGAAAATAATCATTTAAAAAAAAACGTTTAACTGTCTTTTGGTGGTTTCTGATTACTTCCGTTGTTTGTCGTTGCATTATAACTCTCAATAATTCACTGTGTTAATTTTACTTCTTGGATGTTTGTCTATCTTCATCACTTAGCTGTATTTCAAGGTCCAAGAGTGGCCAGAAGAAAACGTTGCCAGTTGCAAAGCTCCGTACAAGAAATAATGCGAAAACTATACAATAAAATGAAAAAAAAAAAAAAAAGACAACTATTTCGGTCAAAAGGCTTCCACTTATCAAAAAATGTAACTGTGTGAAGACCAAGTTAAACAAGTTAAACAAATAAATTGTAAAATTCTCAAAATGTGGATATTTATCGTATGAGAGTTCCACTTCCAGACTTGGATTCTTGGAAGCTGCGACCCCTTGATTTTCTCTGTCTTTCTCTGTCTCTCTCTCTCTCTCTCTCTCTGTGTCTCTGTCTGTCTGTCTCTCTCTCTCTCTCTCTCTCTCTCTCTCTCTCTGTATGTGTTTATATTCCTTTGGTGTTCTTCCAGCACCAGTTTATTGACGGGGAATGCCCACCACGGATTGAAATAAAACCGAAAGTATAAATAAAATGATCACACTTCTCACTCATTCATTTGTAGCGCCTACTTTGATTTGTTGGGGAAAAAAGACAATCAGGTCACTGCTCATAATTTTGTTCAGTTTTTCCCCTTCACTCTAGTATGAACGATAGTGCTCTTCTATTATAAACACTGTCGAATGCCAGTTCGAAATCGACAAAAGCACAGTACAAAATTCTTGTCTGTTCTTGTGATCATTCTATCAGACCATGCAGTATAAATATACTGTATTTTGTGCCCTTGTATTTAAGGAAAAACCAAACTGGTTATCACAGAGAACATTATTAAATTCTGCTCACAATGTTAGTGAAAAGTTTACCCAGACAATTCAAAAGAGTTATTCCCAGATGATTTTTTGGATCATCTTTATTTCCGCTTTTGTACCAAGGAACGGTTGGTGCCATGAAAAACGTGAACTCAAAAGAAAGAAAGAAAAAAAAAAGCCCTCTCTTATCGTATCTAGAATCTTTGCCAGTGGACGGTGACAAACAACTGTGACCATGAATAGAAGTCCATTTTTGTTGGAAACTGAATAAAGAACTGTAATAGCGTGTAAAGGGCTTTCCAATTTTTCTATGCATAAAGTTCTAACTTCCCGATGTTTCACGTCTTTTCCCCGAGCTTACTATTTAAATCTGGCAAAACTGCGACCAATATGGAGGGATAAAAACATCACCATGAAGTACAAGATCCGACTCATGCATGCACTGGTATTGTCTATCTTTGTGTATGCATGTGAAACATGGACCCTCACTGCAGAGTTGCAAAGAAAGATTCAAGCAATTGAGATGAAATGCTATAGAAACATCCTCGGCATTGGATACCTGGACCATATTACCAACGAACGAGTCCGGCAGATCATCCAACAACATATTGGCCCCCACGACGATCTACTCACCATAGTCAAGGAACGAAAGATGAAATGGTATGGCCACACAACAAGATCCAATGGCTTATCAAAGACCATCCTCCAAGGAACCGTTAGGGGCAGCAGAAAGAGAGGCAGACAGAAGAAAAAATGGGCAGATAACATCTCAGAGTGGACAGGCAAGCCCTTTGCAGAGACCCAGGCCCTCACCCACGACAGAGAGAAATGGAGGAAGGAGGTGTACAGTGCATCAAGGCGGCGCCCCGACAACACCGCAAGGGGTTAAGGGAGACAACAACAACAATGTCACGAGTGGAGTGAGTGCAATTAAGGGGATTGCTACAGAGCGGGTGTAGAGTAAGAAGGGCTCACAGTAGACAGCAAGTTAAGCGTGCTGTTGTGAGTAGTGGGGGGGGTCTGAAGGAGGCGAAAGCGCTGTATAACTATCACTGCAAGTTAGAAGGTCCTACGGAGCGGACCTGTGAATAAGAGCCCATCGGGCGGACATAAAGGGAGCAGTCGAGAAGACTAGTGAGAGAGTCTTTCCAGTAATGACTGGTGTCGAGGACGGGCCGCAGAGCCACCTCGATGAGCACAGGGGATAGGCCAGCATAGGGCCGGAGGCCACACATAGGCCAGAAGTGAGGCTGTCAGTGCAGGACAGTAGAGGCACATAAAGTCGTGGCAGTCAGGCCACGGACAGGGACGTAGATATGAGCGTGAATGTGATAATGCACTATTGCCATGTTGAGGGGAGAATGTACTATTGAAATGATGTGTTATTGCCCTGCTGAGGTGCTAGGGGAATGCTAAGGTGTATGACAATAGGAAGGTGATATTGAGAGACTGCGGTGCCAGTAAATTATTAATGTGCTATTAAGACCCTGAGGGGAGAGGCTGAGGCCGAAGTGCCTTTAGGAGTAACTACCGGATTGTGGATCCGAGGGAGAGTGTGTGTGAGAATAAGGCCGTTGTACGGCAGTTCATTTCAAGAATATAATGTATGTAATTGCGCTATTATATGTATAATTATGTTTAATAAATGTGTGAGTCTGATGGGTTGTTTTGTTAAGTGTTAAACTTGTTTGTTCGTGATTGTCGTCCTGTCATAAACTATTACATCTCCCAGTCTGGGATTTGTGACAAACAACAACAAACTATTTAAATCAAAGAAAAAATGCTCCAACTCAATTTTCTCAAACAACAACTCATTCAAGGGTAGGCCCATAGTGCGTTACTCCAGTCTGCAAGTGTTCCACTTCTCATGGCTTTGCCTCTGAGGAAGCTGGCTTTTTGTGTTCTTCCAAACAAGAATTAATGAAAATACAATGTGTAAACAGAAATGTAGGAGCACTATCCGAGTCACAGAATACCCAGACGAACCATTCCTTCTCCGATTATATGACCATAAATTGCGCGCGTATGAATACCGTGAGTGCTACTCGTTTTCGTTCAATTATGAAGGGGCGTGGTGCGAGTTGTTGCATTGTTGACACCGATGATACTCGCGTGAGGGTCTGTTTATACTGCCACCTACGTTTACCTACAATGAAGTGCATCACTACCGGTACTAGTTTTTGTGTGTGTAGAAATGGCACTTACAAGGCCACAGAAACTGATTTTGTGTTGGTGATGGAAGAAAAGGGGCATGAAAAAAATTTCGATATCTTCGATTTTCTGCACACCCAATAAACAAATCACGAAAATCTCATGGAGAGTTTCATTATGTAATGCCCAATTGCTGACTGATAAGCAAGATCAGAAAAGTACCTTGATCTACACACATAAAAATGCGTGCCAGTATGAACAGGGAAAACACACCAAATGATAAAAAAAGAGGTAACCGTTGGACACACTTCTTTTTGTGTGCACTTACGCGCAACTGAAAGTGACAATCACAGACATCTTTTATCTGCACGCACGTCAGTCGTACGTGGCAGTATAGACCCTTTTCACTTCCACGTTACGGTTGTTTGCGGGGAGCCGCACGGCCCCGAAAAGCACCGTGTAGGGCAAAACTCTCCACTTGCCTTAGCGATGGCATCTGAATATATATATATGTGCGCAGTGTCACGAGTGGAGTGAGTGCAATTAAAGGGATTGCTACAGAGCGGGTGTATAGTAAGAAGGGCTCACGGCAGACAAATAGGGAAAAACGTGAAAGGGGGTGAGTAAGGATTAAACGGGGTGAGATCAGTGTGTTTACCAGTTCACTGCACAGAGATAGTCCAAAGAGAACGGACGCTAGTAAGAGCCCAGCGGGCGAACAGAGGGGAGCAGTCGGAAGACGAATGAAAGTGTTTTTTCCAGTGATGACTGGTAGGTAGAACGTTGATTGATAATTATGATTGATGTATTATATTCGTCTATTACCATGATGTAAATAAGTATATGTGAGGAATGTGGAAGTCCTTGATATTGGATATAGCAATGTGCGCCATGAGCGATAGATGAAAGTTGAGTTCATGGATTTGTAGCACGAGTGAGTATTGTGTACTACGATGGAGGTGTGTTACCGTAAGATATTTGGTGAGTGAAATGTGAACTATTGTGTGTACGCTTCATGGGTTGTAAGGAGAGGTGGAGTGAATAGAAATGGTATGGCATTATACCAATGTAATGTTATTCTTGTAGGTGTCGGGGACGGGCCGAAGAGCCACCTCGATGAGCACAGGGGATAGGCCAGCATAGGGCCGGAGGCCACACATAGGCCAGAAGTGAGGCTGTCGGTGCAGGACAGTAGAGGCACATAAAGTCGTGGCAGTCAGGCCACGGACAGGGACGTAGATATGAGCGTGAATGTGATAATGTACTATTGCCATGTTGATGGGCTATTGAAATGATAAGGCACTACTGCCATGTTGATGGGCTATTGAAATGATAATGTGCTATTGCCCTGCTGAGGTGCTAGTGGAATGCTAAGGTGTATGACAATAGGAAGGTGATATTGAGAGACTGCGGTGCCAGTGAATTATTAAGGTGCTATTAAGACCCTGAGGGGAGAGGCTGAGGCCGAAGTGCCTTTAGGAAGTAACTACCGGGTTGTGGATCCGAGGAAGAGTGCATGTGAGAATAAGGCCGTTGTACGGCAGTTAATTTCAATAATACAATGTATGTAATTGCGCTATTATCTGTATAATTATGTTTAAATAAATGTGTGAGTCTGATGGGTTGTTCTGTTAAGTGTTAAACTTGTTTGTTCGTGATTGTTGTCCTGTCATAAATTATTACATCTCCCAGTCTGGGATTTGTGACACTGGGGGCTCGTCCGTTGTGACACGTCCATTTTCGTAATATTTAGTTGTAGTTAATTAGTGGGTATTTTTCAGTGGGCATTTGTTACTTTAGTTTTGTCCACGTAATACTTATCTTGTGGTAGGAATTTGTGTAGTCCTTGTTCGTGGGATGAATGGGAATTTCATGATGGTATAATTTATGTATATTTATGAATATGTATTGATGCATGTATTTTGATGAATATGTATTAATGTGTACTTAAATTTCTGCAGAGTGTGTGTGCCAGCCTGTAGAGGTCAAGCAGCCAGAGCTCCGAGAAAGGGGAGAAATTGAAATCAAGGGTGAAAGTTAAGTGAAAAATTTGTGCCCTGGATTGAGGGCTGTCTTTTCTTCTGTTTTTTTCTCTGTTTTTGCTGTTTTCGTTGTAATTGATTATACGGGCGGTGGCGCGGGTTTGCTGTGGTGAACGTAGTTTATCCTCTTCGGGAGGTGGGCTAAACTTGGAACCGCGTTCATCACAGTGAACAGTTCTGTAGGGACCTGTATTTTTGTTTAGATTGTGCCGTTCCATCTTCCTCGTTGTTTTAGGAAGACGTTTCTCTTGTCCCTCTCTTACCTATCTGTAGATACGTTCTTTTTTTTCAGACTATGTTCTTGTTCGTACCTTGTAGTGTAATCGGCGTAGTTAGGTTGCATTTTTTTTTTTCCATTATAGTTTCTTTTTTAGGTGTTTGTCCTAGTCTGGTTCGTTGTCCTTGACGTACTTGTGGTCCTTCTACTGAATTTCTTCATTTTTGTCTTTTCTTTTCTCTTTTTGTTATTTAATAGTGCAATACATTTTATGAACGTAGAATTAGTTAGAGATAGTATGTTATAAAATGTTTTGTAGGTAATCTTCTGAATTGCATTTGAAAATAGCGGTTGTTATTATAGTGACATAATTTCAGGTCTCTGGTCGTGTCGTTAGTGATCATACCGACAGGTTAGCCTTTTTCATAGTATATACCGTAACCATAAATCTGTGAAATGGCGGAACTCCAACAACTAATGAAATTGGGTAAGGAACTTGGCCTGGAGGGAGAGGAGCTACGCGGCTGGATTAAAGAGCAGCAGGCAGAGTTGCGCGATGAGCGTGCTAAAGATAGAGAGCGAGAAAAAGACGCTCAAGAGCGGCAACAGGAAAGAGAGTTTAAATTAAAGGAGTTAGAAGCTCAGCAACAGGAGAGACAGGATAAGGAGCAGGAAAGGGAGATAAGGTTAAAGGAGATAGAGGCGCAAGTAAAGATCGCAGAATTGGAAATCAAAAAGAATGCGCCAACAGAAACAGTTAAGCGGCAGGTACACAATAAAGGTGGCGTTAGGATTAAGCTCCCTACGTTCGACGACCGGAAGGACGACATAGACGCCTTCCTTTACAGGTTCGAACTGAACGCACAATTGCAATGGGGGGAAAATAAGGAATTATGGGCCACGTACCTGGCGTCTCTATTGCAGGGGCGAGCGTTAACCTACTTTAAAGAGCTACAGCGCGAAGACGTGCAAGATTACGATAAGCTGAAGGCTTTGCTGCTTCGCCGATTTGCGCGTACCGAGGAATATTTCCGGGAGCAGTTTAGGCGAGCACGTGCGGATACCAGGGAGGACTTTGCTGCCTTCGTCGCGAGATTAACGGAATATTTCGCGAACTGGGTAGACTTGGCGCATGTTGGCGCGGATTTTACTAAATTAAAAGACCTAATGATCCGTGACCAGCTGTACGCGTCGTGCCATAAAGATCTGGTGGCTTTCCTGAAAGAAAACGAACCCGCGCCGGTGCAGGAGGCCTCTAAGTTGGCGGAAGCATACCGTACGGCACATCCGTCCAAACCAGTGGCGAGGGCGTACGTCCAAGCTGCTGGGTACGTCGCCGTTGTCGAGGGGTCGCCGACAGGACATAAAGACAGGTCGCGTCAGCGTGGTGCCTATAGTGGGCAAGCCCAGGGGCAGCGTAGGGGCTATCACCAATCACCTGCATATGGATCCGGTAAGTTTGACCGAGCAGGAGGGCTAGGTCGCGGTAATGGCCGGGGGCGATTTTTGACCTTTGCCGATGACCGACGGCATAGGGACTTTAGTTCCGGTCGCGATGGGTCACGGGGACCCAGGCCTAGTGCAGCACAGGGAGCGGAGTGTTGGACTTGCGGACGCGTGAGTCACTTTTCACGCGAGTGTAGGGCCGCGAAGTGTTGGAACTGCGGAAGAGCAGATCACATCAGCATGAATTGCCCTGCAGGTAGGATAGCGGCGAACGTGGACAGTAGCTCCAGTCCATGTTCCCCTAATAAATTTCATCATGCGGCTGCGTGTGTTACATCGGACAACGGAGGCGGACAGTATTCTAAGTGTCCCAGTTGTGAGAAGTTATTATCTTCCGGTGTTTTACCTTGTGGGAGAAAGATCCCCGTTATAAATTCATGTCATACAGGAGGTGGTCTTAGGGTTTATCCGGGGTTTGTTGGGGACGAACCGGTCTCGGTTTTACGAGATACAGGATCTACCGTTGTGGGAGTTCATAGGGACTGCATTCGGGATTCACAGCTTACAGGTGAGACTGTCCCGTGCATCCAATTTTCAGGGGCCATTGAGAAATTACCCATGGCAAGAATAGTGATAGATACACCTTTTCTTAGCGGGGAAGTCGAAGCAGTCGTTGGTTGTTTTCCAGGCGCCCAGCTCATCATTGGTAATGTATCTCGGGTAGTTTCCCCTTCCGAGGAGAATGTGCAGGCATGGTCGCAATCAAAAGGTATTGACTTTTGTGCCGCGGTCGAAACACGTCGACAGGTAGCTGATGGGGTAAGATTAGACCTTTGGCGACGCCAGCGGTCAACCTAGACATCACGCCAGAGCGCTTGGCGAGATTACAAAGGGAGGATCCATCATTAAACCCATGTTTTTGGGAAGCGCGAACCGAGAAAACGAGGAAATATAAGAACGGCTCGTCTTCCTTTGTTGTTCAGGCGGGCATTCTGTTCCGTAAGTATGTAACGGTGGCCTCCATTTTAAAGCAGGTCGTTGTGCCAGCGTTGCTGATCGCAACAGTATTGCATTTGGCACATGATGTCCCATTAGCGGGTCATATGGGGATAGCTAGAACCAAAGAAAGGGTTCTTAAAAATTTTTACTGGCCATCGATCCACAGAGATGTACAAGTGTATTGTAAGACATGCAGTGCGTGCCAAAAGACGACGCATAAGGGTCGTACACCCCAGGCTCCCCTTCAAAAGATCCCCACGGTCTCGGAACCGTTTAAAAAGGTTTCGATAGACCTTGTTGGCCCCATTCACCCAGCGACCGATAGGGGGAATCGATTTTTCTTAACGGTCATATGTAATGCTACGAGATGGCCAGAGGCGGTTCCTCTGCGGACCATAACGTCTGAGGCAGTCGCGGAAGCGTTGTTTGCAATTTTCGCTAGGGTAGGAATACCAGAACAAATTTTGTCTGATAGGGGCGCGCAATTTACTTCGGAGATGATGAAGGAATTGTTTCGCTTATTCAGCATACAACCCATCACTACCACCCCTTATCATCCGCAGGCTAATGGCATGTGCGAGAGATTGAACTCGACGTTAAAGTCGATGCTTCGTAAGGTAGCTGCTGATCGCCCTAAAGATTGGGATAGATATATCCCTGCAGTATTATTCGCGTACAGAGAGGTACGGCAGGAGTCAACGGGATTCTCGCCGTTTGAAATCATGTATGGTCGTAGTCCTAGGGGTCCAACTGATGTTCTTCGGGACATGATGACGTCGCCATCATCGGGAGACGATGAGCAGATTTCGGTGTTTCAGTACCTTGTTGATTTAAGAGAAAGATTATCTTCAGCGCGCACTATAGCAGAAGAAGCTTCTAGTATCGCTTCGAAAAGAGCAAAAGACTATAAAGATAGAGGTTCCAAATTGAGAATTTTTAAGCCAGGAGACAAGGTCCTATTGTTGTTACCTACGGACCATAATAAGTTATTGATGACATGGAAAGGTCCTTATGTTATTGAGCGAGTTGTTTCAAAGGCAGATTACGCTATCCACATTGATGGAACGAGTAAGGTTTTCCATGTTAATATGCTACAGAGATTTTATGAGAGACCACAGTATCTGTGTGCACAGACAAAACCAGAGGAGACTGTCTTCTCTATTGCTTGTACGGGGGTCGTAGACCAGTTGGACTGTGACGTAAGCGACACCGAGGCGCAGGAAGAGTTACAAATTCAATTGCCGGAGTTAACTCCGACACAAGGTTACAGGGACGTAAAAATTAACCCTGACCTTACGAGTTCAAGGAGTTGGGAACTTAAGACCCTGTTAGCGTCGTTCCCGGATGTTATTACGGATTTGCCGGGTCGCACTACGGTGATCCAGCACCAAATAAAGTTGACTTCGGATAAGCCAGTATTTCTTAGACCTTATCCGCTGCCTTTTTCTTCGAGAGATAGAGTCATAAAGGAAGTTGAGTCAATGTTGAAGTTAGATGTGATAGAACCATCAACGTCGCCGTATTCATCACCCATCGTCCTCGTGAAAAAACTTGATGGATCGGTGCCGTTCTGTATTGATTTTCGAAGATTGAACACTATTACGGTAGGCGATAGGGAGCCTATTCCGTTTCAGGAGGAATTAATAGCTTCATTGGCCGGGTCCACGTGGTTTTCCAAGATAGATTTAACGAAAGGTTATTGGGAAATCCCTCTTACTGAGGAGTCTAAACAATACACGGCGTTCCAAACGCCCATTGGATTATTCCAATTTAAGGTCATGCCATTTGGGTTGGTAAACGCGCCAGCGACGTTTGCACGATTAATGAGACTAGTGTTGAAGGACATACCTAATGTCGTGTCATTCTTTGACGATATAGCATGTCATACGTCGACATGGTCTGATCATATTCAGACACTAACAGTAATTTTTAAACGATTACGTCAGTTTGGGTTAACTGCTAAACCCGCAAAGATGGATTTGGCATGTCCAGAGATAGTGTTCTTAGGACATATCGTGGGTAGAGGTGTTCAGAGACCTGAAGTAACAAAAATTGACAAATTAGTAGGGTTGCAAATCCCAAAAAAACAGAAACAAGTCAGAAGCTTAGTGGGAATTTTAAATTATTACAGAAAGTTCATTCCAAATTTTTCCTCCTTGTCATCTTCTCTTACTGACCTTACTAAGAAGGGACAACCCGATAAGGTCCAGTGGACGTCTGAGTGTCAGACAGCATTTGATAAATTGGTGACAGCATTATCATCGTCACCCATTCTGATATTACCCGATTTTCGATCTAATTTTATCCTCAGAACGGATGCGTCGGACTCTGGTGTCGGCGCTTGTCTTCTACAGGAGAAGAACGAATGTCTCCATCCTGTATGTTATGTCAGTAGGAAGTTATTGCAGAGAGAAAGAAAATATTCTGTGATAGAGCGTGAGTGTCTTGCCATTGGGTGGTCCGTCCAGAAATTAGGACGTTATCTCATGGGACGAGAATTTTGTATCCAGACAGACCACAAGCCACTGACATTTTTGTCGAAGAATCGTTCGTCCAGCCCACGCTTGTCTAGATGGGCATTGGCTTTGCAGCCGTATACCTTCGTTATTCAACCAATTCCAGGAACCAGCAATCATATCGCCGACTACCTTAGTCGAGCCTAGGGGAAGAGTTCAGGAGCTTATACATCGGAGGACAGGAACATTGACAGGATCTGTCTGAATGAATCGTCGACTTTAAAATATTGATATTATAAATATTATAGGAAGAATGGTTGGGAGGTTGACTGATTTTGATTCTGTATTACATGTTATGTTTTAGTTAGGTATTGATGATGTGATACATATATGCATATTGCAGGGCATATTGATCCCCATATTTTTCCCTGATTCCGGTATTTTATGTGAGAGGGGAATTGCTAGGTCATTTTTATGTAAGTATTGCTCACGCTCACTCGTTGACAGTCATCTTGATGCGATTTGAAATTAATTGCATTAATTTTTTTGGGGTGGGGGATGGTGTCACGAGTGGAGTGAGTGCAATTAAGGGGATTGCTACAGAGCGGGTGTATAGTAAGAAGGGCTCACGGCAGACAAATAGGGAAAAACGTGAAAGGGGGTGAGTAAGGATTAAACGGGGTGAGATCAGTGTGTTTACCAGTTCACTGCACAGAGATAGTCCAAAGAGAACGGACGCTAGTAAGAGCCCAGCGGGCGAACAGAGGGGAGCAGTCGGAAGACGAATGAAAGTGTTTTTTCCAGTGATGACTGGTAGGTAGAACGTTGATTGATAATTATGATTGATGTATTATATTCGTCTATTACCATGATGTAAATAAGTATATGTGAGGAATGTGGAAGTCCTTGATATTGGATATAGCAATGTGCGCCATGAGCGATAGATGAAAGTTGAGTTCATGGATTTGTAGCACGAGTGAGTATTGTGTACTACGATGGAGGTGTGTTACCGTAAGATATTTGGTGAGTGAAATGTGAACTATTGTGTGTACGCTTCATGGGTTGTAAGGAGAGGTGGAGTGAATAGAAATGGTATGGCATTATACCAATGTAATGTTATTCTTGTAGGTGTCGGGGACGGGCCGAAGAGCCACCTCGATGAGCACAGGGGATAGGCCAGCATAGGGCCGGAGGCCACACATAGGCCAGAAGTGAGGCTGTCGGTGCAGGACAGTAGAGGCACATAAAGTCGTGGCAGTCAGGCCACGGACAGGGACGTAGATATGAGCGTGAATGTGATAATGTACTATTGCCATGTTGATGGGCTATTGAAATGATAAGGCACTACTGCCATGTTGATGGGCTATTGAAATGATAATGTGCTATTGCCCTGCTGAGGTGCTAGTGGAATGCTAAGGTGTATGACAATAGGAAGGTGATATTGAGAGACTGCGGTGCCAGTGAATTATTAAGGTGCTATTAAGACCCTGAGGGGAGAGGCTGAGGCCGAAGTGCCTTTAGGAAGTAACTACCGGGTTGTGGATCCGAGGAAGAGTGCATGTGAGAATAAGGCCGTTGTACGGCAGTTAATTTCAATAATATAATGTATGTAATTGCGCTATTATCTGTATAATTATGTTTAAATAAATGTGTGAGTCTGATGGGTTGTTCTGTTAAGTGTTAAACTTGTTTGTTCGTGATTGTTGTCCTGTCATAAATTATTACATCTCCCAGTCTGGGATTTGTGACACGCAGTCTAAGCAAAGATGCATTTTTATGCCAGAACCATCGCGTAACCGGTTTGTACAGTTGGGTGCCCAACAAGAGGATGGCATCGTTCGACTGTTGTCCACCGCTTTCTGCCCTACAAGTGGGGCACTCCGCCATTTTGTTTACAAAACACGTGATATAATAATAATAATAATAATAAATTACATTTATATAGCGCATTTCCAATAAATGCTCAATGCGCTTTACAAGTAATAAAAACTCATTCCTCTCTCTCCCACACTCCCTCTCCCCACCCCCCTCTCTCTCTCTTCCCATCACATTCTCACTCCTTCTATCACATGCTCTCTCCCCTCAGGTAAGTCAAGAAAAATAAGCCTGCTGGAACAAAAAATGCTTCAGCTGCCTTTTGAAACTTACTAATGATATGGAGGGCGGTAGATGAAAAGGGTCTATAAACACCCAGAGCAGGGTTACCAGATTGGCTTTCTTAAAGCCAAATCCAGAAATTTGGCCTTTTTTGGATACGGTTGGCGTCAGAAATTTCGTTTGGCTTTTTGGCTTTTTTCTGGCTTTTTTTTCGATACATATTAAAATTGTGTGCACAAAAACCACATACCATGCTTTTTTGAAACACTTCTTATCGAGGGATTATGTTTTGGACAGTTACATATAGTCATATGTACATGTGCCAAGATTTCTGCCGCTCTTTGTCAAGAAACAGCCAACCGGCGAGGTCGGTGTCCAATTGTCACTGGATTCCGTGGTTTATATTTTTTAAACTGCTACGCTTTTTTTAAAAGAGTGTCACCTGCCTTAGGACTTTCTACACACAGCGTGGTTGTGGATTGATTTACTTTACCATGAGCATTTAAAGAGCTGGCCGCCTCTGTCTTTGTTTGCCTAATAACAACAGACAGCAAAGCTGTACCTACAAGGATATTTTCTCATATATATATTCTCCATTAAAACAAGTCTAAAACGAAATGTAGCTGAGTCATCTTTATGCTATTGTGAGAATCGGGGCAGAACTACCGCTTTCAAGAAAATGCTGCAAAGGCGTTCAGAAAAAAAATTCACAGCTGACAAGATTTAAGCCAAATACATGTGCATTCCACTCATTCTAGTAGGGAGGATGATATTAACCCGCTTCTGAAACGTTCGTGTGATGTTATTATGAAAACTATACTGAAATTAATTTGGCTCCGGGGGGGGGGGGGGGGGGGGTTCTAGCATTGTTTGGCTTAAACTTCAAATTTCAATCTGGCAACCCTAACCCAGAGCGTCACAAGTTGAAACAAAAGAGAAATTTTCGATTATAGGCCATTTCTGTAGGTAAATACAGAAAACGTAGGTGGCAGTATAAACGGACCCTTACTGACGGACGGCATATGACGAATTGATTCGTCTCGATGTCGACATGTCCTGTGTCTCGGGTACTATCACCTTGCCAAGAACAACGTACAATTGAAATTAAAAGAGGATTTACCACATTATAACTGAACTCCATTGATGACATAACTTGTTCAATTTTTGTGGAAGGTCTCTAAATCAATCTATTTTGTTTTCCTTTTAAAAATCACCGAGGCTTATCTGAGTGTAATACTATAATTTCCGTTTTGAAATGAATTTTTTCAAAATTCATTTTAAACTTTCGGGTCACGTTGACAAAAATAATGTAGATCCTGCCGGGTACCTTCGACAGGCCGTAATTATTGTATCTGTATTTGCTCTGCTGAAATTGCAAATAAAAAAAGATTTTGAGTTTTAAAAAAATTGCCTGGTTGTATAGCACTCCCATACAATCTATGGTTGTCATTCGGAAGAGCCGGGTGTGAGAGATTTGTTCAAGATTCACTGGGCTGGTAAATACAATAATTATACTTTTCATGCACTGCTCGATGGCCTCACTAAAAATGGTTCTACTTCAGAATTTCGCGGAAAATAAGTTGTTAAAATCTGATCCGCCAAAAACGTTTTGTAGCCACGAAAATCGTGCAAGGAGCTACAGAAAGGAACGAGGATACCGGCTTTCATTATTTTGACAAAGAAGCTTAAGAACTTGCTGAAAACAGTAACGATTCATATTGTTTCCAATACATAACACATAAGGATTAGCAAAGGAATTATGGCATGTTAAAAATTAATGTATGCAAGGGAATTCAGGAGTGAACATTTAAATAGCTTTATTCAACAACCTAAGAATGCATTAATGATTAACAGCAGTGGACTTACGACAACGAACTATTCTGCACGCATTTTTGTTTGCCCGGTTTTCATGCTGTTAGATTTCCTAATCACTGTTTTGATTCATTTGAAACATTTTGTAAATATTCTACGCTTGCCTTGGGTCAACAGAGAGTCTATTCAACGGATTAAAATGTAAAGAAAAAAGAGACAAAATTCAGAATGCCCTGTACAAAAGTTGTGATAAAAACACTGAAAATGACTCATGCTTTCAAATGCTCTCTCCTTAACGCCCCCAAATCCCTTTTAATCCGCATCAGGGCTTTAATATCATCATGCCCCCCCCCCCCCTGGGCAGATTCTTTTGTAATACCAAGGATTTTCTTTCCTGTTTCAAAAACCAGTGTAAATTTGCATGCTTGAGGCGGTTGGGCAACTACCCAGACAGTATGTACAAAAACATAAAAACACCGAACATGACGCACCTGAATGCCCTCTGCCTTTCCTTGTCAGACGCACACAAATCGGTATCATAATGCATTGAAAACTGTGACTGATTTTGGACATGAAAATTTTGCCGAGGGAAGGCTGTTTAGGTCTTTATTTAAGGAGGTCTCGCTGCCCTTGGCATTTACACCGCACTGTTCTTGGTTTTATTTGTCTTGTTGTGTCAGGGATTCGTTTTTCAAGAATTTTGCCCGGGCAGCGGCCTGTTCAGCCTGCTCTTTTCGATTTCCAACTGCCAGGTATCTTTAACGTGCCCAACATACACACGGACCCTCCGAATTTTTCGTCCTTACCCGAGAAGACTAGGTGCTCGATCCTACTTGCCATAGGATAAGGGACAGAAACATATAAGAAAAATTCCCAAATTCCAACATGCCTGCGCCGACCGGGATTCGAACCCGGTACCTTTGGCATGAGAGGCGAGCACCTTGCCTCTGGGCGACCGTGTCCCGTGTCACCACGTGCCGAGAGAGGCTAGATATCTATCAACAATCAGTTTTCATTAACCACACGGAGCAGAGGTGGTAAGGGACTGTGGCAGTCAGTAACACTATTGCTATTTTGTTATCAATCAGTTTTATTTCTGTTTAGTTCAAAACCATTACTTACTTTTTCGTCTTTTGAACCCACCCCATAGGACCGCCTACCAATCTCATTCCATACCATAACATGGGCCTAATCAGCTCAGCTATTAAAGGAAGAGGTGTCAAGGGAGGCCAATGATCGTTTTATGCCCATTGGCACTGGGCATTGTGTTCGGTTTTTGTTTAAAACTGACCACTTAAAATCAAAATTATCGGAAAAATCGCTTTTCTAAATGTTCGTAGACAGGGTGTGGGGTTGCCAAACTTTCAAAGAATCATTTTCAGTTTAAGAGCCAACTGTTACATCTCAAGTGAATCAGTGCAGAAATTACCTCCACTCGTAACACATGTTTAGAATTGTATTTTTATGATATTAGATTGTTATTGTTATTACTAGCCAAAGGGCCCGTTCTACGAACGGTACTAAGGACATATTTTGATGTAATCTGTGCAGATCTAGATGAGGTCTTGTTAAGGGATAAACCTGACAGAGCCCTCCTTTCTTCCCCCGATCCCACACCCCCTCCCATCCGCCGAAAACAACAATTTCACCCTTTCCATCCCCATCTGTTTCTCTCTCTCCCCCTCCCTTTACTCTATTTTTCTCCCCCATCTCCTCTCTCTCTCCTTCCCCTGCCCACCCCACCCCACCGCCTTTTCTATTCAACACCCGCCCCTCTCGTCTATCTCCCCTTCCCTCCCTCTCTTTCTCTGATGCCAGATATTCTCCCCCATGCTCAGCCAACTTCAGAAAGCTGCTGTTAAAATTTTCAAAAAATATTGTCGCATTAACTTCGTGAAACAACCTGAACACATTTTAGGCCTATTATATATCTTTAATTCAACAAAATATATGTTTTTCGTGCGCTACACAACACTCGTGCTGTTTGAGCCTAACTGTAGATCTAGATTTTGGTCACGTTAATAACGGAACTTGGATTCGATGCAAATATCAATCAAACTTATTTTCACACTACGGGTTCTCTAACAAAGCGCATAGATGTGATGTTTAGAGTTGATTTTTGATCAACTTTGTGTGGAGAAAGTTTTAAGAAGGGCGAAGAACAATAAGGGGACGAAGAAGTAGGCAAAGAGCGAAATTTCCGATCACTCTTTTTAATTCTACTCGACACGAAAAGGCATCTACGACTTTATAATTACAGAGTAAGAGGCTTCCAGCAAGGTCTAGGATGAGATAGCAAAGATTATAGCAAAGATACTCGAGTGACAAGATGAGACAGCTCGGGGTTTTCACGCGTAGGGGTGTAGCAGCGCCTCCCCGGGGCGTCCGCGTGAGAGATGTAAACAATGGCATGAGAGAATGCCGAGTTTTGTTCAGTGTTCAGCGTTCACCCTAGACCTTGCTGGAAGTTTCTTCCCTTGTAATTATCAAGTAGTTCATTGTAGGAAACCTCTGGTTATTTTTTTCCCTTTTTAAACGTGGTAGCAATGTCACACTCGTTTTATTAATTTACCACCATACCGAAGCTAGATCTAGTTTATTTTTAGAATAACATGGGACCGAGGCTGGATTTTCAGTTTATGACGTAACTCGAGCGCCCTGTCTCCCAGCAGTATTAATGCAAGTAAGAAAATTAAACAATAGCGGGAATTGGGAAGGGTTTTGAAAACTTTAAGGACTTTCCTTTAACAATAACAGACTGACCTTGGATTTTCGTTCTTATCGTTTTTCCTCCTCTTCTTTTTCTTCCCCAAATTCACGAAAAACACACCATCTTCGAGAACCACATCAACCGTTGCATCAAGGACGCATAGCACTACAGTTAGCGGCCGAGACGAAAGCGCAGTCGGTATGCTAAAAATAACTTGTCGCGAGAGAGAGGCCGGGGAAGCCGCACGCACATTACCAGATCTATTAGATGCCTATGCCATCTCGTGAAAAATCTGTTTGTCTCTCTTCTTCCTTCCTTCACCCGCCCTTTTTAACTTTGCTTTTTAGAAAAATTCATTATGAATTACATACTACATGTTTTATAAATATTTTGACTGTGAAACTGCCCCTGGAAGCGAAACCGATCGGTGTTGTGTCTTATTTTCTATGCAAATCCATTGTAAGAAGCGCTGGCTCTGCGGGCCGAGAGTGGGCGGTGCCCGTGACCGGATGTAAACAGTATTTTAAGAGGTCCGAAGAAGGGAGTATCTGATCTTATCAATCTGGTATCTTTGATTATAGCAATGTTATTATTATTATTATTCCTGGGTTTAAGATGAGATTAAAACTAGCCACAAAAGGACTCAAAAATTAAATTTTGTGAATAAGATGCCCCAATACTGTTTTATCATTGCTATTGAATTTTACATATTCAAACTTTTTGCCGTTAATGACTTAATATCTTTGTATGGTCTATGCTGTTCGGTTTCTACTTCTGCTAAAGATGGGATTGTTGTTTTCGTACAGTAATAAAATGTGTTTCCTATGAATTTGCAAAAAAGTCTTGACTTACCTCCCCCCCCCCCCCCCCCCCCCCCCGAAAATGTACTGTGATTAATTCTAACTTTGTTGTCCATTTGCTAGAAACTTTGATGTGTGCGGGTCTAAATTTTTCCTGTCGTTTCCGTTGTGGGGGTGAGGGGTGTATTATAGTTCTGTATTGTGTATTGCCTGGTTGTCACACAGAAAAATAGTGTCCAGTCCGGGGTGGCTATTCACACAAAACGAACGGATACAATTCTGTTCATCTGATTGAAACATACCATTGTATGTAATAGGCCTATCGAAAATCAATGAGGGCAAGCATTGTTTTGAATTGTGAAACTGTGGCCCACGGCTTAAAAAAAAAAAAAAAAGTCTTTTTCAAACCACCTTGTCATTTGTCTCGATCTATATTACCATCCGGACATGTAGCGTGCCATCATCAGTACACTGTCCTAACTGCTGAAAACAATTATGAGTACGCGCGGGGCGTTAAATTGCAGTCATCATCAGATGTGGCACTTGCTGTTTGTGTCAAGCTCTTTGCGTGGACATCGAAGACTTTTCTTTGCACGACCCAGAAAAACATACATACGCACACACACAAAAAATGCACCCGAAAATTTCCCAGGACAAGTAATTTTGAGTGTGCTGCCAAAAAAAAAAAAAAAATCTTGCTATTGACAGTTATGTTCTACCGTCAGCGAAGAATATCTATTGAAATCAGCAGCCTATAAAAGAGCCATCAAGGAAGTTTCGAAACAAACTCTCTTTATGGTGGGAATACGTTGCTGTATACCTTTATCCTATAATCTAACCCACGTAACACAATTTTGCATGAAACTAAATTAACTGCACCCGCCTGCATAACATCACATTAACCGAACATTCTATAATACAAAATCCTTTCGCGTAACTTTATTACTGCATCTTCGTAAGACATTTACACAAACGGCATAGTGCAAGTGAAAAAAATTTACTTTTTGGAGCTGATTGTAAGTACGTGTGGCACAGGCCTACACCGAGAAATTAATAAGAAATCACCTCAAGAAGAGAACATTTACAGTTTAGTCAAGCCAGACCTACGCTACAACCTATAATATTCCAGTGCCAGTATTCTACAGCACGGACTCTTTAAGTGTTTTATGTCCGGAAAAAGTTATCACTGGTTTGAACTGACGGCAATCACCATAGGCTACCAACCAAGGCTGCCGAAGGGAAACATTTGAGTTTCAACTTTACTGATTGACGCTCACCTTGGGCAACAATTCAGACAACAACCGGTAAAGTCTTGGACTTACGTGAATATTTGACTGTAAATATTTTATTTCTTTTTCGTTTACGTTTCTTTTAAATCTATCTATGTGTCTATCTCTCTCTCTCTCTCTCTCTCTCTATCTATCTATCTATCTATCTATCTATCTATCTATCTATCTATCTATCTATCTATCTATCTATCTATCTATCTATCTATCTATCTATCTATCTATCTATCTATCTATCTATCTATCTATCTATCTATCTATCTATCTATCTATCTGTTTATTTGTCTGTCAGTTTGTCTGTCTGCCTGTCTGTCCATCTGTCTGTCATGTAGATTCTATCAAGACTATCTCTATCTGCCTGTTTGTCTGCCTATCTTTTTGTCCATCTATCGATTTCTGTTTTCCACATTATGTTGCCTTCTAATCCTCTTCTGAAGTTCACGTTTTTTTCACCGTTTTTTTTGTTTTGTTTTCACGCTAAAAAAAAAGATAATTTATCTTATGCTCATTCGCCTAGCTAACTTTAGGACTTTTATATTAACTCTCATCATGTCGAAATTTAAGAGGCCTATCCTTGTCAAATGGAATGGTACAATAGATCATTTCGAAAAGGCCCACAGTAAAGAAATATTATGGAAGGATATTTGGTATTTTTCTCTTGTCCTCGAAATAGCTTGTTCTGTTATTTATTTCTGAATTCCCGACAGTTGCTTTTACGACATCAATGGCTGAATTTATCATGTTTGGTCTTCTGAAAACGTCGAGTGTGATTCTTGTTCTTCTGTCACTCTTCAGTGGTAAGTGTGATTCTTTTAATATTATTATTGTAATTTTCATTAGATGATACCTCCTCCCCTTTGCAGCTTTATTCGATACGATTGGTTTGTTTCGATTACGTCATCCAAAATTGTGATGTTGACTGCACGACATCCTCACCCCCCTCCCCCCCCCCCGGAACCTGAGGGTGCGAACTTGCGAGAATTTGGGGGGGGGGGGGTCAAGGTGGCTGAGCAATGTGCACCCGCAAAGTAATCCAAAAAGAAGAATTGGAACCCTCAGAAGAACGAAACAGTACGGCCTTGGCAGTTGAAAGTTCCAACGAAAGACAAAATAAACTTTAGAATTCCTTGGGAGCACAAGTTTCTGTGACGTCAAGTGAAACAAACCGATGCTTTTCTTACATATCACCATTGCCAGATGACTTCAGGCATCTGAGGTCTAATCATAGGTCTCACGGAGCCGCATAAAGGTCGCCAAGGGCAAATCTTTCCAACTACGGTACATGTCTGTATTTCAATGAAGCGAAGATGCCGGCATAGGTGTGCACAGATGATGCCCAGCCAAATGCACCCAATTGATGTGGACCTCATGTTCACATGTTGAATATGATGACTGACAATGAGAGAGATTCTGTATCATCAGCCTTTTTACTCTTCTACGGTTGCATTAGTGCTGTTGTGTTTTGGGTATAGGTTGAACGCGGATGGGGAGGGGAGAGAGAGAGAGAGAGAGAGAGAGAGAGAGAGAGAGAGAGAGAGAGAGAGAGAGAGAGAGAGAGAGAGAGAGAGAGAGAGAGAGAGAGAGAGAGAGAGATTTCGTTGGTTCCAATCATATTTTGAAAAAATACATTCACTAGATCTGTCTTCGGTTTGACGGTAATTTAATTTTAAGAAATCGTTTCTCTGCTACAATGCTACCACATTAAAAACAAAAGATATCAGAGGTTTCCTACGGATATTTAAGTTATAATAATAAAGTAAGCCACTTCTATCAATGTCTGGGGTGATGACTATACGATGAACAAAACTCAGTAGTTTCTCTATTCGGCTTTGAAAAACATGCCATTGTTTATGTCTCCCACTCATTCGCCACGTGGCGTATGCAAAGCACGAGAAGTTCGTGAACGCAAAAAGGCAACAACAGTCCCATTTCTCGTTTCTAGATCTAGATCTAGATCAAGTATCTTTGGACAAACTCAGGTGAGCTCAAGGCCAGAAGGACAGACTGCTCGATGTAAGATCAACGGCTTTTACGAAGGGCCAAAATTAAGAAATTTGATTTGAAAAGGCCATACCGGTAGTCATGTTATCAAAGATATTAGAGACAATAAGATCAGACACCACCTTCTTCCGGTATTTTAAACTAGCGTTCATATCCTGTCAAGGGCACCGCCCACCCTCGGTGCGTAGAGCCAGCGCTTCGTAACCTGCAATGGATTTGCATAGAAACAAGACATAAAACCGATCGGGTTTTCTTCCACTGACAATGTCACGGTCAAAATATTTTTAAAATATGCAGTGTCCAATTAATAATGAATTTTTCCATAAAACAAAGTACAAAAAGGGTGGGTGGAGGAAGGAGAAAGAGAGAAACAGATTTTTCACGAGATGGCATAGGCCTAGATCTAGTGATGTGGGTGCGGCTTTCCTGGCCTATCATGTGACGAGTTATTTTTAGCCTACTGACAGGCCTTGAAACCCTACTGCTAGTGTTTGAACTGCTATGCGTCTTGGGTGCACAGGTCGATGTGTTTATATGGACCGTGATATATTTTTCGTGAATTTGGAGAACAAAAAGAAGAGGAGGAAGAACGAGAAGAAGGAGAAACCAAGGTTACTCCGTAAACTCCGTTGTTGTCAAAGGGAAGTTCTTAAACGTTTTCAAAACCCTTCGTAGTTCCCGCTGTTTTTTTACTTTCTTATTTGCATTTGCCGCTAGGAGACAGGGCTCGAGAGTAAGGTAATAAATAAACCTCCAGCCTCGGTCCCATCTTATTTTAAAAATATGCGAGACATTAATTATCTTCTGTGTGATCCGAGACGGCTCAGTTCGTCATTTTCTCACCACACCCCTTCATGAATAGTAGTACGATAGAGCTCAGTGAGTAGCAATCACCGTGTTTATACGCCGGCAAGTTGTGGACATATTAATTATAGTGAAAGAAGGAATGGTTTGTCGTGGTATTCTGTGTCTCGGGTATGATAGTAAATTTATTAAACGGTTGTAACATTTTAACCATATTTAAAAACGGGGAAAAAAAATAGCCAGAGCTCTCCTATAACGAATTAAAGCTATACCGGTACTAACAGAGCAAGCCACTTCTCACAAGGTCTAAGGCCCTGGACAGACGAGCTGTAAAAAACGCAGCAGTAATTACTGCGCAATCTGGAGATACACTGTGCCAAATGAGTGCGGTCACACGAGCGACACGCAGTAATTTCAGTCCTGGCGTACCAGATGTGTGTCGCTCACATTCTGCTACGCCGCGACACATCGGCGCATTGGTGAAGCACAGAATTCAATGGACGCGGACACACGAGCTGCATTTACTGTCGGCGCATTTCTACAACTGTGTTTTTTCTCTCTCGTCTCACTCCCCACGACAATATTTCCAGCGTGACCATGTCGTCTTATCACAAAACTGAGAATTTGACTTTGGAAATAAAGAAAAAAAACATCTGTTGGGACAGCACAAGTGAAGAATATACAAATAATTTTTAAAAAAATGATGCTTGGATGGATGTATGCAGTAATCTGTGAGAAACTATGGGATGAACCAATAATCTTCTTTGTCCCTTTCTTTTTTTTTTTGAAGATTCTTCTCATGACTATAACAAAAGCCACACTGACTCTCCGATCATCCATGTTGAAATGAGCTGCGTAGCGTTAAATATCGCCCGTGTGGACGGCACACAAAGTAAGCGGCACTCATTGCGCAGTAATACTGCTGAGTTCTTTACAGCTCGTCTGTCCAGGGCCTAACATGATGGCTGATCAGTGAACAAAACTCAGCATTTGTCTATTCAGTTTTGTATACATCTTTCACGCATTTGCCACTGGGTGGAGCTGCGAAACATGTAAACGCGAAAACCCCGAGCTGTTGTTCCGATTATCTTTTGATGTTATTCCGCTGGTGAGAAATTGTCAGGTTTTAGTTCAACTCAGCATATCACTGCTTCAACTAAATTCGGATATAATAGTGCAAGATTATAGTGACACATAAAAGAAATATGAAGTTTGATTTGGCTTAGCCTAATCCTCGTCAGGTCCAATTTTTAAAAACGATTCTCAACTGCATCATCATGTCTACAGCAAGCGGAATGGAAATAAATCTAGAGAAAACTATTAGTTTAAAAACGGAAAAGACCGTAAAAAGAATTCAGCTGAACCTTCTTGGTGGTATTGTGAGAATCAGGGCAGAACTATTAAAAGTTGCTTTCAAATAAATGTTGCAAAGACATTCATCTCCAGAAATGCTTTGCAAAAAAATCACAACTGACAAATATGTTCCACTCATTCTAGTGGGAAGGAGAATGTTAACCTGGTTCTGGAGCTTTTAGTATGATTTTAGTATGAAAACTACACTTCAATTTGTTTGGCTTTTTTTTTTTCTGGCTTTTTCCTAGAAATGTTTGGGTTAAACTTAAAATTTCAATCTGGGAACTGTGGTCGACGATTCCCGTTCAGTAGTGTATACCAAGACCCACTATACCAAGACGGTGCAATCGATCGTTAAATACAAAGGCGAAGAGTTCCGCCGCGTGCGTTGTCTGCTAGACTGACCCAGCGCGTATGATGTACCCAGTCATGGCTCGCTTAGCAAAGATTTAATGGTGACATGAAGTAAACAATGATATTTTCTTTATGTCCCATTGGATGAGATGAGATTAATAGACTACCAAGGCTACCAAGAACTGTACAATAGAGCATCTATTCAAAGAATTAATTTAATGATTAAAGCAAATAAATGAGTATAAACTGCAAACTTTGAATGGAGTTCCTACATACATAAAACCAAAGGGGAACTGTACCGGTAGCCTACATCTTCTAATCTTATGAAAAAGTGTGGGGATAACCAGGGTAGCAGAACTAGAGGAATGAAGTAGGAAAAGAGACCAGATGGGCCATTATTTAAATGATTAAATCAAATAAATGGGTATAAAACACAAACTTTGAATGAAATTCTCACATACATCAGACCAGAGAGGAAATTTACATCTTCTAATTTTATGAAAAAGTGTAGAGATAACCAGGGTAGCAGGAAAAGGGTAATAAAGTAGGAATAATGACCAGATGGGCGATTAAAAAAATCAACAAAAACTCAACAAAATCCAGCCGCAGTATTCTGATGATAATGAACGTTGAAAAAGTGTTACTCGTGTTGCAGTTTCTTCAGTTTTCCAACCTTCTTCCCTGAAACTTGCTGTTTTGAGGCACTATTTCTGATTGAATTTCTATTGCTTGAGGATTAATAAGGAAAAAGGAAAGAAAGAAAGAAAGAAACAACAACAACAAAACACTTCCTTTAAAAGAAACTCGGGATGATCATGTGGAAAACATTCACATAATCATGATTATTGATTGTACGTATTTCCTTAGCTTTGAGAAAGTTTATCAGTATTTGATCGATGACCTTTTACGGCTTCCTCAAACAAACAAAAAGACGATGCCGTTATACCGACAGTTGAATTAGCAATTAGATTTTTAAGCCCCTCCCTCTTCGCAAACACAAATATACAGCTGATGATCTCCATAACACACATGCACTAGTCCAAACACAAAAATATTGGGACTGTATGAGGAGTGCAAAGGTGTATGTCTGAAGTCCAATTTAATATAATAGACATAAACTTCAAGTCGGCAAACAGCCTTGCAAAGTGTTAATTTTGATTCTTCACAAAGGAGCACTGGTCTCCTCGATTAACACATACGCTACACGACGAACCGCGTGCCTGTGTTTACGATTATACACGCCGGACTATTTTTAGAAACTCTGGCTCGGCGGACGGAAGTGCTTGAATTGCACCGTCTTGGTATAGTGGGTCTTGGGTGTATATATCTATGACGATTCCTTTCCGTCCAGGAAGGTTACCAGATTGGGTCTTTTAAAAGACAAATTCCAGGTATTTGGTTTCTTAAGATAAGGTTGGCGTCAGAAAATTCATTTGGCTTTATGGCTTTTTCCTTTACTTACTAAAATTATTAGCACAAGAACTACAAAATACCATTTTTCCTTTCGAGGAAATATGTTTTGGTCAATTACATGTATAATGCTAAGACTTTTGAAGCTATAATTATGGTCAAGAAGGCGCCAACCGGCATGGTCCGTGTCCAGGTGATGCTGGATTCTACGTTTTTTTGACCGACCCCAAGACTCCCTATACACACTGCAGTTCTAGATTGATATACTTCATCATGAAACATTTACAAAGCTGGCCACCTTTATCTTTGTCTGCATAACAACACCAGGCAGCAGTAGTGTGGCTTTTCTCTGGATTTTTTCTATGCCAAAATTGGGCAAAAAGAAAAAGCTGTAGAGAAGACAGAAAATACACTTTAGTTTGCTTTGTATCGTTTGGGTTTTATTTCTCTCGCAGGGTTTCGCTACATACAACTTTTTCTTTTTGCCCAATTTTGACATTCTTATAGCCCTGCTGCGACCCCACAGTTTTTCTGTGGTTTTTATGATATTTCGTGGATTTTTTCTAGTATTGTTTGGCTTAAACCTAAAATTTCAATCTGGCAACCCCGCAGCCAAGACCTGGCAATAGCGGCAACACTGCCTATGTTCAAGTTAAGTGCAGTGAATAGATCTAAGATCTAGTGGGTGTCATGATGTTTGCTATAAGTGGCAGTTGGCGTTCACCCAATGTGCATCCCAGACCTACAGCATAGCTGAGTGGATTCTTTTTGTGTCTTTTCAATCAGTCACAGTCATCCGTTCCTTTATTCACGCTAGACACGAGATCTTATTCCTGTCTCCTAGCTCTACTCATTATTCATTTATTGTAGATCTAGAGTCTAGATCTAGAGTCACTAGATCTAGATCTAGAGATCTAATCTAGATCTAGAGTCTAGATCTAGATCTAGATTCTAGATTATATGCCTATTCATCTTCCTCATTGTTTTTCTTGGCACGTGTGGCAGTGAGTTGGCGTTCACCAAGTGTGCGCCCCGAAGTTAAGTAACAAAAGCATAGCAAAGTAGATCTAGATCTAGACTTTTGAGGTATCTTTCCTTTATTCAGAGTAAAGACCCAATAATCAACCCCACACTAGATCTACCTAGAAAAATCTAGACTAGTCTAGATCTCTAGATCTAGATCTATATTAATAAGAATAAGATCTAGAGTCTAGATAGGCCTATATAATATTATTAGATCTAGATCTAGACTGAACTAGAGTCTAGTTATTCAGACCTTGTAGCCTACCGTTGTACTTTTTAGGGGTCATTTTGCAGTTTCTCAATGTTTATTGTCTGGCTTGGGCTACTGTTTATTAATTTGAAATTTGAAGGTAAACATAGACTATATCCTTTTCTGACATTGTTTCACCTGGACAGTACTTTGCAAATAGGCCCCAACATTCTTCCTTCTTTTTTTTTTTTTGTTACTGAATTTCTGCCTGAATTTGATTGTATCTGCTAACATTTTCTGAGATGGCACTGCGGTTTTTATATGACACTGCGTCAGACGAAGCAAAAGCAGTTCAGTTCCTTAGGGAACATAAAGTTTTACGACAGACACCACCTTCCTGTGGCACCTGCAACCGGTTAATGACACTAATAAAGACAGGTAGAGGTGAGCAAAGAATATGGAGATGCCCAACCCACAGGGGTGCAAAACTCGCTGTAAAGAAAGACTCATTTTGGGAAAACTCAAAGCTAACCTCACAACAGATTGTAGAACTCTTGTTTCTGTGGGCTTATATGTCACCCATTACCAACACAGCGGAATATACTGGCCTGTCAAAATCTGCCTGTTCGTACTGGTTTTCGCATTTTAGGGATATTTGTTCACATTACCTCAACAAAAACCAATACCAAATTGGAGGACTAGGTCTGGTTGTTGAGATTGACGAAAGCCTTGTTAGAAAAAGCAAAAACAGTGCAAACGGTACTGTAAAGCAATCCTGGATATTTGGTGGGTTCTGTCTTTCTACAGGAGAGGGATTTCTGCAGCAAATCCCTGATCATTCTGCAGCTACTTTGCTGCCCATAATCTCACAGAGAATTGCCCCTGGGAGTATCATTCACACTGAGGAGTTGGCATCTTTTAACAACATTGGCACTCTTCCTGTCAGTCCTCCCTATGAACACATGGTAGTATCCCATAATCAGAATTCTATGGATAGTGAAACAGGAGTGTGCACCAGCCACATTAAAAACTATTGGAAAAGATGCAATAGGCTACTTAAAGAGTCTAGTGTACACAACTGCGTGCTTGCTGACCACCTCAATGAATTCATGTGGAGGGAGAAATTTGGGAAAAACAAGAAAGAAGCCCTTCACAATATTCTACTTCACCTATCGCAGTGGTATCCCCTGCCATAGTTAAAACGTCTGTGACAATTTTCATCATTTTATTTTACAAAGTACAAATTAAAATATATACTTTCACTTTCACTCTCGCAATGAATGGTAAAATTATATTTCCCTCTCCTGCAGCAGGCCAGATTCCAATGCATTGCTCTACAATTTGCACTGTGTAAAGTAGGTAGTCGAGGCTGATTTTTACATTTTACCATATCTCACCAGTTCTTGTCGAATCTGATGGAGCTTGCTTTTCTAAGAATTTTATACCAAATTTATTAATATTATTGTGGCTTATTTTAAGGCTTTGAAAGTTATGGCATTTTCTCATTTTACTTTTCTTAGTCATAAAATTTCATCTGACGTCCATTTTTTTGTGAACTCTTACAAGGGAGACAAAAATAATGTTTTGTTTTTTTTTGTTGAAAAGTAGGTCAACCGTTTTGCCATTGATTTAACGCTGAGTGTCTGGAAAGGTGACGAAATCAAGCATTGGGTGGGTCTATAAAAGCAGTCAGCGCTTCACACTGAATCATGCCCTGAGTATACCCTTATAAAATACAAAGGCTGAGGTTCATTAAATGTGTATAATTTTGATCAGATTTATTAAAGCTTCCGTCAGTTTCTTGGTCAACAAATAATTTTTAAAGGAATTGCAACTTAAGACACAATGAAAGATACATTGAATTAAACCTCATTAATCAGGCTTTCTGTGTGAGTTATTTTCAAACAGGTGCGCTACATTGGCGCGATGCTCTGCTATCATTTGTTATGAAGGGGTCAAATCGTATTCGCGGCTCAGGGCAAAAACGACAAGACTGTCTTGTTCAAGCAATTAGTACACACAGCTACACATGTTAAACAATACAAAAGATAGTATATTTTGACACTATATGACAGGAAAAATTGAACTTTATTTTGATATAAGATACATTCTGCTTACATAAATACATAGCAGTGGTAGCCTTGTAATGTTGGCCTAAACTTATGCCAAAACGGGATTTCGCCCCTTTAGCAGTTTGGACTACCTAGTGTTGAGGGTGAACCAGAGCAAGGCTGGTGTAGATGTCAAACTGGTTGCTCGCCGATCATGGTTAAACATTACTCACTGCCCACATTGTGGCTGTATGGGCAGTGAGAAATGTTCCACTGTGATGCATCATGCTTAATAATTTGGCGGCAAGCCACCAGTTTGGTATCTACACCAGCCTTGGTCTGGTTCAACTTTAAATCTGACATTGCTTTGTGCCTTTTTCTTCATTATCACTATTATTCCTATCACCGACCCAATCCTGCGGGTGGAGGGTCAGGGTGGGCTCTTCTGGTAGGATCACCTTCCACCCTGTCACGCTGCTGCACTCTATTGTCTTGCTTTTTTCTAGCACGGTCGTGTCGACGTGCTTTTTTCAGACTCACCCATCACATCCCCTGCAAACTCCTTCCATAGTCCTCATCAGCTCTTGGCAACCCCTTCCTCACAAATCCAATTGCTTCGCATGTAACATCAAGTTTCCAGTATTCGTTCACTTCTTTTTAAAAAGTTCTTTTCTTCTTTCTTTTTCCCTTTTGGGGGGAGGGGGGGGGGGCTCACTCTATCTTGCACCTAACCCAACTGCTACTTGGCAATTATGTCTGACAATAAACTTACAAAGTCTGAAAGATGTTTGATAGACTGAATCGCAAGATGAATAGTGATGAAGCAGCAAGTCCATACTTGGCATTGCTTGTCGTCTTGTCAGCATTTGCATCAGTAATTATGCTCGACTCTCAAGAGATCAGATGTTATCCTGCATTGAAATCATGTAACGGTGAGTTGGCTGTCGTTTTTGTCAGTTCCGTGATATTTTCAAAACAAGAACACATACACATGTAATCAGGTGAGCAGATGTTCACAAAGGTGGGTGTCTGAACATATTTAAAAACAAGTCATTAGATCTGTATAAATATGAAATCTGTTGTCAGTTTTTCATCATTGATGTCACGTTTCCTGAGACCAGTTTTGATATTTATGGTGGGGCGAGAGTGAAGAACGGCTAATTGCGGAAGTGGATTTCAAAATTCCCATGAATACATTAGAATGCGAGAGTAAATTTCAGTGGTTTAATGCATGGTTATTTGGGTGAACAAGAAGAGTACTAGTATGAAATTTAATGAATTCTGCTAATTATCTGTATTAACATTATACATGTTGATGTAATATACATCTTCTGCATCTCTCATTAGTTTATGCCATTGGGTAGTGTAAGATTGCTTCTGGAGGGTTCTGTATTTTGATAACATTTAACATGTATTATGCTAACATAAATTGATTGTGCATAACTGTCATGTTCTGTCAATGAAATTGTGATCTATTTTATGTTATTTGTGTTTCTGACTGTAGCTCCAGCCAGTGGTAGTGGTCAAAATCTTAGTGTTGTATGTTACTACAACAACTCTGCCCAGCATCGACCTAGTCTTGGGAGTTACACTGTGAGTAACATTGACCCCTTTCTGTGTACTCACCTGGTCTTTGGATTTGCTCGGCTGGAAGGCAATGAAATTGCTGGTACTGAAGCCAATGATGATCTTCCAAATGGATTGTAAGTCAACATGCCTAAGATAGTTTTGTCTCTTTGCAAGAGAGATTGTGTAATTTTGTTGACTATCATAAATGTACATTATATCTTTTCATAATACTATTTAATATTAATAGTAAAAATGTCTTTTGGGGTACACTGAAAAAGCCAATGGCAGTGGTCATGTGTCAGAAATTACCAAAATTATGGAAGAAGAGTGTTCATCTTTTCTTTGAAACAACATCAAATGTGACAAAATGGTCATAATTTAATGATATTATTGAATTGTCATGGTGATAGATAAAATCATACATACAATACTAATACAAGGAGTAGAAAGGGGAATAAAAAGGGGAAGACAAACATTAACTAGTCGGTGATAATGGCAATGACTGTATGCATATGACAAGATAAGTTGAAAGGAAGTGCAAGGTTGGTCACACATATTACATTTTGTTTATTGTTTAGAGCCTTAAGTTTTCTGATTAGGAAAATTAATGGGATCAGATGTTGTTGCTGTCAGCAAAATATTGATAAATTCATGTATAAGATAATAAGTTCTTTTATTGCTGATGGGAAATTTTGACCTAGAACCAAATTGTAGGTTACTGTTAATGTGACATGTACCATGAAAGAAAGCCATAGAAACGGTCATTGCAACAGACAACAATAATGTAATCTGTCAGTATTATTCGTATTTGCAGCGTTTGCCAGTTTTCTTTCTCCCTTTGATTTCTCTTTAGATCTGTCTCTTTCTCTGTGGCTTTTGTCTGTCAAATAATACTAAAATTGATGGAGAGATGGACAGTTTGGTAAGTGGATGGACAGATGAAAATTACAGCCTTGTTGTAATGTGCTGTGATGTTGCATAAATTTGCTGTTCCTCTGGTCCAGGTGGAGGCAGTTCAATAACCTGAAGAAGGTGAACCCTAATCTGAAAACCTTGCTAGCTGTTGGTGGTCCCAATCATGATACAGGGCGCTTTATTACCATGGCCTCTGTTCCAGCCAGCCGAGCTGAATTCATCTATAACCTAATCATCCATCTGCGCTACTGGAAATTTGATGGTGTGAATATTGATTGGGAATATCCAGGCATGACAGAGAAGGATATTTACACTTCCTTTGTACAGGTTTGTAGGGAGGTTCAGAAGACCACTGCCACATGAAATAGAATATTTTGAATCAACCTTAGTTTTTCAGACAAATCCTCCACAATCAGCACCATTCAACAATAATAGTTTCCAAATTTGAATTTTTATTGCCTGTTCAGTGTTGGAAAATCAAAATCTTATTTATAAGGAAAAGCTAATCGATGCTGTTTGGAGGAAGAGCCAGAGAATGATAATTGCAAAGAATGGTCCATCATAGGCACTGGAAATAGACCCAGCATTCATGATATGAAAAGAAGCCCCTGCTGCCGTCGCCGCCGCCAAACCGCTGACCTCTTTATTACATGTAACAGATTAATTATTGCAGGCCCTTTTTGTACAACTTCAGCCGACAATAGGTTTTTGTACCAAATGTTCAATGAACTGCCTGAAGGAAGTTTATTTTTTGTGTATTTAGTGGAGTACAAGACCTTCTATTTCAGATGTTTACATTTGAAGTGCAACAGTATTTTTCGTCTCCTGTAATAGATACATTTTCCTGTTAAAGCCAGTGTCATAATGATTATAGGAAGTGCACTATGTGGCATGCTCTTGCTGGAAAATATGGAAAACCGGAAGTTCCTGTCAAGGATTACAACAGGAAGGCTATTTTTGGAAAGGAAGCTCAGGCAAAAAGATGGATAGAACATTTTAGTAGCCTCTTGAACAGACCTCCACCAAGCAACCCACCCGACATTCTACCCGCAAGAAATGATTTACCGATCAGTTGCGACCCTCCGACTAAAGCAGAGATTAATGATGCCATAAAGCAGTTAAATCGAGGCAAGGCAGCTGGACCAGACCAGATCCCACCAGAGGCGCTGAAGGCAGATGCTGCTGGGGCTGCAGAGGGTCTGCACTCACTATTCTCGAGGATTTGGATCGGAGGCAAGTTTCCAAAGGACTGGAAGGAAGGACACCTCGTGAAGCTTCCAAAAAAAGGGGACCTCAGCAATTGTAGTAACTACAGAGGAATCACACTTCTCTCCATCCCAGGAAAGATTTTCAATCGGATTATTCTCAAGCGAATACAGAATGCAACAGACCCAAAACTTCGTGAGGAGCAAGCTGGTTTCAGGAGTAATCGATCAACCACCGACCAGATCGCCACGCTGAGAATTATAGTAGAGCAGTCGCTAGAGTGGAACTCCCAACTGATAGTGAACTTCCTTGACTACGAGAAGGCCTTTGATAGCATCGATAGAGAAACGCTGTGGAGAATATTGAGACATTATGGAATCCCAGAGAAGATGGTGAATCTTATCAAGAGCATGTACGAGGGGACAAGTTGCAGAGTCGTACACGATGGTAAGCTTACTGACAGCTTTGATATCAAGACTGGTGTTAGGCAGGGTTGTTTGCTGTCCCCATTTCTGTTTATTCTGGTGATTGATTGGCTTATGAAAGAAACCACCAATGGAGGAAGAAATGGCATACAATGGACCCCATGGACACAGCTGGACGATCTAGATTTTGCAGATGACTTGGCACTATTGTCGCACACACACGACCAGATGCAAGCAAAGACTACAGCTCTAAACAAAATTTCAGAATCTATTGGATTGAGGATACATCCTGCGAAGTCGAAGGTCCTAAAAATTGTTGCACCCCCAAGCGAACAAGTCAAAGTAGGAAATCAACCACTGGAAGACGTAGAGTCCTTCTGCTATCTTGGTAGTATCATTGACAATAAGGGAGGAACAGAGGCAGAAGTCAAAGCACGAATTGGAAAGGCACAGGCATCTTTCACGTCCTTAAGCAAGATTTGGAGAACCAAGGATATATCTCTAAAAACAAAGCTGAGGATATTCAACTCGAACGTGAAGTCAGTCCTGTTGTATGGATGTGAGACTTGGAATGCGTCCCAGGCCTGCATAAAGAGAATCCAAGTTTTCATCAACAGATGTTTGAGGAAGCTACTTAAGATCAGATGGACAGACAAGGTCAGCAATGAAATTGTTTGGAAAAGAACAAGACAGAGCCCAGTCAGAGAGGAAATTGGTAGGAGGCGATGGAGATGGATCGGCCACACTCTCAGGAGGCCAGGAAACAGCATCGCGAAGAAGGTATTGGATTGGAATCCCCAGGGCAAGAGATCAAGAGGAAGGCCGCGCGGAACGTGGAGAAGAGCCAGAGAAAATGATGTGCAACGAAGCGGAAAGACTTGGAATAATGTAAAGAGGCTGGCCCATGATAGAGAGGGATGGAAAGTGTTTGTTGGTGGCCTATACCCTGATCCAGGGTGAGAAAGGCAATGATGATGATGATGACTATGTGGCATTGTTTGCATAGTTGGTGAATATCCCTACAGATTTTCCCTTGCAACCAAAGCAATGGGCAATTTTGGGCTGATCCACTTTTAGTATCAACAGCCAGAGCAAAGAAAATTAATTCATACCAAATGTAAAGGTCAGTACAGATCTAAAATATTAGACACAGAAGATATACTGAAAAATTTAGACAACTTGAACAATATTACCATTACAGTTCTGGACCTGTGATACTCACTATGCTTCTGTAAATGTGGTCATCATAATTAGTATCCTGCTCATCCTCATTTTTATTATCAGCATCATCATTTAGTCTCATGTCGTCCTCACTGGAATAATTTTTATCAAGGTTGCTTTTGGTTTTCCCCCTATCTTCAGGAAGTGTACACAACCTTTGAGATAGAAGCTGCCACTTTCAACAAAAGCAAACTCCTGCTGTCTATCACTATAATACCAGACCCCGATCTTGACTTTGTTGAAGCTGGCTATGACATACCTGCTCTGGATGAGTATGTTTATCACTGTTGTCATTTTCATATCCCCCAATTAGAGCAGACTTACGAGACCTGTGGTTTGCGGATTAAATCTGGCCCACCAAGCTGTTTTAGCTGGCCCCTGTGGTTTGAAACCCATGGATCACTGAACTATAAAAATTTAAATATAACACACACATACCCCCATTCTGAACTGGACATAAATAGTAAAATACATACCCTCATCAGCCATTCTGAATTCAAATGAGATTTTTCTTTAACAAAAAATGTCTACATAAAGAACATGTTATTTATAGAAGTGCTTTGATGTAAGGTGAGAGCATCCTGCTGTGCTCATCCTCATATTTTGAAGGTCTGTCTAAACTGTATTATGAAAGTCGCCCATGCCTGATTTAGAGTCTCATCAACTACCAAAGAAGACACAATGAAGTTTCAACATCCTACATTGTGACTGGGAAATGTTTGATATTGGGTTTTCTTCTAGATATAATGTAAATTTATGCTTAACTTGGATTATGCATGTGAATTTAAGTATTGGTTAAACAGAAACAAATTCTTTGCCCCTATTGACAGGTGAGTGAATGCTCACTATGGTTGGAACCGAATGCTGGTGTTGTTTAAAAGGAAGAGCCAGAGTTTGCACAATTGCAAAGATTGGTCCATTGTATGCAAAGGGCACTGGGATAACGTGGCATTTCATTACAGTCATTTCACAATTGCCTGTTTTGGTGTTTTTGAAAATCAAAGAACTATTTACTTTGACCTTTAGTGAAGGCTGTAGTGAGGGGAGCATTGTTAGACCCGAGACACAGGATATTCGAGACGGACCAATTCATCATTTTCCATCCGCCGGCTTATGCGCGTACCATCCATGTCAACAATGCAACAATTCACACCATACCCCCTTCATAACTGAACGAAAAAGATTAGTACCACAGAGCTCTCTGAGTAGTATTCACCACGTTTACACACGCACAAGCTGTGGACATTGTGAAAGAAAGAATGGTCCGTCTCGGTATTCTGTGTCTCGGGGTTAGGCCACTATATATGTGAGTGTGCATGAGAAAACCCACAATAAGTCGGCAGAGCTGATTTTGAGAGAAACGGCTTTGAAGTGAAAATATGGGTCCGACATAAACTTCCAACTTGGCTGTTGTTTAGGGGACCGTGGCATGTTACAGGGTAAACTGTAGAGGAGCAGTGAACACTATTCACTATGATCTCTATAATGGCTTTGTAATTAGACTACGGTCTCCTAACTAGATCCAAAAACTTCCGACTTGGCTGTTTCTAGGGGACCGTGGCATGTTACCGGGTAAACTGTAGATGAGCAGTGAACACTACTCACTATGATCTCTATAACGGCTTAGTTATTAGAGTACGGTCTCCTAACAGCAATCACTCCAATATTACTTGGTCAATTAGCTATTGCCACTTATAGGATTAAATGCTGTTTTCTCAAAATCTTGTTTTAGGAGGGTCACTGACTTCAATTTATCAGAAATGTCCTGTCTTTTATTATACTAGTGTAAGGGCCCGTTCAAAGAACAAGTTGCAAACAACACGCACAATCAGCACACAGATTGTGCAGATCTAGGAAGAAAGCAACTCACAACTGGCACAGCAACACCCGCATGGCCTGTACCGTGCATAAAGCAGACGGCAAAGAAACTCATGCCTTCAAACTTTGAAACGCAACCGGAAGTTTAAAGTCGAAACAAAACAAAGGCAGGAGGGAGGCAACAATTGTTGAGGAGAAAGCATTATTCGATGACATACTCTCTCTCTCTCTCTTACAATAAAAGTAGTAATCTGCAGTCCTGCTTCAGAACTAATGCTCGCCAGGACACTGCGCACCAAGCTTGATATGGTTATTTTTTATGACATGCACGGTACTAAAGTCGAAACAAAACAAAGGCAGGAGGGAGGCCATCATTGTTGAGGAGAAAGCATTATTCGATGTTTTTAGGCCTATTTTCATTTATTACAAAATTACGATACTTCGCTTTCATGTCCAAGGAATAGACATAGTAGCAAAAAGAACTATCTTTCGCATGTAATTTTTTCAGGTCTGGACATTTCTTCCTCGCAGCAGTGAATTTTTTTCCTTGCTGTTTTTTTATATAGATGTACAGAACTCAAAATGTCATGTTGCCGACTTTTTGTTGATTTTCTCAGGCACACACACACACTTTATCTCAAAACACTGAAAAAAAATGACTTCGGCAATTGTGAAATAATCGGGATGATTTATAAAAGGAAGGCAGCGGCGAGTGCTGCTGCTGCTGCTGCGCGCTCCCCCCCCCCGTAAAATCACAAGGTTGATTATTTGAGATTTTATTGTAATTGCAATTGAATCTTACTATAGAATATTTAACTAACGCTGTGCTGATATACCCACAAGCATGAAAAAGCCAATTGAACAAATCCTAGTCATAATATGATAGTAATTAATGATTCAGGTGTGTAGAGTTAAGATACCATGGCAGTGATTGTTTTTGGAAAACAGCAAGAAAGAACCAAGAAAAAAAGCACAATAGCATAAGTAAGTACATACTGGTATACTTCAAAGTGTACAATTCAGAAGATTGGAGATATTTGAAATGCAACTGTGATGTTTTGTTATTATATGTTGTAATTCTTGCTAGTAACCCTAGAAATAAAAATGATAAACAAGGTATGGGATATCCATACATTGGGGGGGTGGGGGGATGCTGTGGGGAACGTCTGATGCCTTGATTTAAAAAAAACAACAAATATATGGTTTGTGGAAAAATGCCAAGTCAGTTCTTCAAATGTACAAAAATCAATCCTTTCTCATGAAACAGTCAACAAGTGCCTGCAAAATACCATTGAAGACTAAAACATTAAGACCTTATCGTGGACATCCGCTGCCATTCTAATGAATTTGCGCTCATATAGTGGGAGTGGGGTAGAATTAAAGCAATGATGTGAAAAGCATAGTCGAGGCGGGGGGGGGGGGGGGGGGGGGTGTTTCCATCCAAAATCCAAAATAGAGCATGATGTGTACTTCATGGCTGGCTGGTCTCTAAGGAGCAAAAATTTCTCAGGATGCTAAAGATGAAACGAGGTGTGGCAAGAATATAAAAAGGTAATTATTGTAAGGAATAAATGATAAGCAGAGAATTTGTAAATTAATTCCACCAACCTTGCACTCTCTCCAGCTTTGTGGACATGTATTTTGTGAAGGCCTTTGACTACCAGGGTCCATGGGAGAATAAGACAAGACATATGTCTAACTCTGATGATGTGGTGAGTTGAATGTGTCGCCAATAATTTTACTGTGAGATAAATGGTATAAATGTTTCTTCAAGGGCTATGGGCATCAGCAAGAGTGATCTTGATTCTTGTCACTCCTCAACTGAGGACGGAGGATGCTTACACCAAACTTACCCTTACTTATGGGATACACAGACCTTGCTTTGCAACTACATCCTCACAAAGAAACTTTCGATCTCAAAAACTGATGCAGAGCAGCAATGTAATTAAAACGCATAGCAGGCTTACCAACACTTGCCGTCTTGGCAACTCCAGGTGCCAAACCTGCAAATATTTTCTTCCAGCACCCCTCCCCGGCACGGCATTGAATTACTCACCTTGATGTCCACAGGAGATGTTCCATTAAGTTTGGTGCCACCCAATAGAAGTAGGGGGGTAAAGGAGGGATGGAGACCATCTGCCTTCCTAGGGCAGACATCTGTTGGAAGGGCTCCACATGTTTGAAAAACAAATATGAGTTTTCTGAATGGCATTTTATAAAAGGATTGCAAAATGGCACTTAGCACTGTAAGTGATGGCCCCCAGAAGTGAATAACAGAAATGCCACCCATTCCGATTCAATCGGAATCATTCCAATTTTTCTTGAAAAACCAGGCGATTTTCCAATTAGCTAGGCCCATATTCCAGATTTTGTTCCCTCCTGCACTCAGCTTTTTTTCTTGTATTCTGCATTCGTCTTTCGGATTCTAGTTTTTAAGTACCATTTTTACAAAAAGCACGGAATTGAAATATCGCGATCACTTCAGGAATAAACCAAAAGTTACTCCTACTTCCTTCAGAGGGTACGTATTTACTTTCTGCTTTCTTATTGCTTCTTTTGCACCATTCAGTGATTTACAATGGAACTTGGTTATAACGAGAGGTCATGTTCCACCAAAAATGTCTCGTTATACGAAAGGTCTCGCTATTCCAGGAAAGCGTCCAAAAAGGCAAGGCAAGGGATTAAAATATCCCACTTTGTCCAGGACATGCTAACAAGGGAGGTAACCATGAAAAATAATGGTTACCTCTCTTGTTAACATGTCCTGTCGATCAGCGTACATACTGTGATATCTCGGCCTTCATCTCAGTACTTTTTTTTTTTTCGTCTTTATGTGCTGACGGTAGCCATGTTTCGATCAAATTATGAGAGAGTCAGATTCAAAAGTTAGAGGCAGACAGGTAACACTAACAGACTGGCCACGTGTTTGTGACGTTGGGGCAAACTGTGGAGCTGGCCATGAAGGCTACAACCGTGTAGCTTCGTCAGACACGTGCACTCTCTGGTTACTACTTGTGATGTGCGATAATTATTACTCGCAGCACGGTCTTTGATCCGTGTAAATCGCTACCATATATGGTAAATTTTTTGGTTGCGTGGATGGTGGCGTAGTGTGCGGTCAGTAGAAAACAAAGCTTCTTAGGTAAAGCAAGATCTTAAAGAGATGATTGGATGGGTGGGCAGGCATAAATTTATTGAGTGCCTGGGTGATGGAAGTAGACTAAGCCTACGCAAGACATGATTGGACAGGTGGGCGGGCTTGAGTGGGTGGTGGCGTACAATGCTGTCACGGCACATGATCAGCAAGTAGACATCGCTTGCTAGGCCTGTGCAAGACATAATTGGATGGGTGGTAGTGTAATGCGCTGTCATGACACGTGGTCAGTAAGGAAACAAAGCATTGTCGGCCAGAGTGAGAGGTGACTACACGGGTGGGCGTGCAGTAACAGACATTAGACAAAGAACAATAGTCTGACTCGCTACACTCTGTATTGCGGCCGCTCCCACAATTTCCTGTATGCACTGAGAATTAATTCTCTCGCTATAGCAAAGGTTGTGATTATGGATTGCTGTTATTCAAGAATTTTAATATATAGCTTATATAGTAGAAAAAACGGGGATTTAAAATGTTCTCGCTATAGGCAAAGTTCTCGTTATTAGCAGTGTCGTTAAACATGATGGTCCACTGTATATTATTTTGAAATAAACAGAGTTGATGAGAGGTGAGCAGTCGGAGTGCACTTGTCGTTTGAAATATTGTCTAGAGGGAAGGCAGGGTGACCATAGTTATTCAATCGTTTTCATGGGAGACTGAGTAAAGATAGTGGGTGCCGGCAAGTCTTTGAAACCATTGAAGGTGTCAGACTACTCACTCTATGATCGCAGTCCATAGGCAATGTTACATTAGGCTTGGCGCCACTTGATGCAGTGTAGGAGGGTGAAGAATGGATGAGACTTGTCTACATCTTTGGGTCAGACATCCACAGGAAGTCCAGCACAGTTTGAAAAACGAATTTTTGTAACTGCGAAAGGGTTATAGACTGGCAGTTGCCATAGCAACTGATGGCCACTGTGTATCAGGATTAATGTAACTCTGATTGTGACATTGAAATGCTAAGTTGGGCCGATGAGACTGCTTAAGAATCAGGGAGATCTTATTGTCTCTAGGTTTTCTTAAAGATTTTTGTTGTTGTTTTTTTTCACACAGTTGTGGTATTTTTCTTTGTGTGTGTATGAGTGCCTGCATCTATTCAGTTTCTAAAAGGTTGCGATCATCTCCAGGGTTATACAGTCTCACTCCATCCACCCCTTCCTATTGTACTTGTAGAGACGAGGATCCCCATAGTTATTTCACTCGCATCTTGTGGTATAGTATCTGTCACATGGACATATAAATTTTAATTAAATGTCCAGAGTAGAAACACTCTTGCTTTGTTACAGATATAGATCCTTCATCCTTCGTTCAAGTATGGTGATGATAACCTTTACGCACCGCAGCACTCCATTCCCTCTATATGTGGGACAGAATACCACAGTATCCCCAGCATAAAATGCATGTAATTGTGTTTTCTTTTCTATAAAAGCCATTGGTAGACTGAGGTGTTTTTAACGCCACTTGTATCAATGAAAAGAGCAGACAAAACTTTCTGGCTTGCTAATTGTAGCACTAGCAGGGGATAAGATAAACTCAGTATAGACCCTTTTCACTTTTGCGTTACGGTTGTTTGCGGGGAGCCGCGCGGCTTTGAAAAGCACCGTGTAGGGCAAAAACCTCCACTTGCCTTAGTCATGGCATCTGAATATGTGCGCAGTCTAAGCAAAGATGCGTTTATGTGCCAGAACCAGCACGTAACCAGTTTGTATAGTTGGGTGCCCAACAAGAGGATGGCATCGTTCGACTGTTGTTCACTGCTTTCTGCCCTGCAAGTGGGGCACGCCACCATTTTGTTTACAAAACACGTGATATGGAGGATGGTAGATGAAAAGGGTCAATAGCATAAAACCCCAAATCACTCAGGTTACATAATCTTTTAAAATCATGTTTGAATTTCTAAATGTTTTGAACAATGTTCGATGATAGCAATGAGAGGGTGATTAAGAAATATTGGGGTTAAAGAAAAAAAAAAACTGGCAAAATTATTCGATTAACTTGAAGTCCCTCACGCCACATCATCCATGTGCCAACACTTCCATTACATACATGGATATATAACAGCATCTGAGTTACTGCCATCACTTCATTACTCCTTTACTCAGATCCATGAAAGAATTATTTTCTTACATGGATCACTATTCACGGTGCATCTTGTCTTTCTTAACAGGGCTGAGGTCTACAAGTTAATTGAAAAGAATTTTAACATATTTTTAAATGGACCATTTCCCATTAGATTTCTACTAATGCTGGTGAAATTTTAATTGATCAAGTTCTGAAATCAAGCTACAGTAATGTACCAAAGAGGAAAAAGAAAACATGAATTGAAAGGCACAACCGGCTGTCATGATGCTAATGCGCTGTTTACCCAAACTCAAAACTCATTACTCTCTGCAGATGGATATTATCTACATGCTCCAAAATGCCGCTAGCGAAAAGCTACACCTGGGAATTGCACTCTATGGCCGAACATTCACCCTAGAAAACCCTCCAGATGATGACTATTATCTCAATGTCATAGATGCTGCAGGACCAGGACGACCAGGCAACTACACACAGGAACCTGGACTTCTGGCTTTCTATGAGGTAACCTCACCTTTTCATAGCACAATGTCACAATGGCAGTGGAACCCACTTACTATATTCTCATTTAATGTGCATTCCTGCTTTTTATATATATGCATACTGTAACAGCTGAGGTTGTTCTAGCACGTTATAGTAGGGGGGAGTTAGTTGATCTAACTACAACCCTTTAGAAAACGAAACTATTACAGCTGTAAAATAAATAAACACGAGATCCGACGATAGATTAAATAATACTAAAGTTTAATAACTGTATAGTGAACAATAAATTACTAGGAAGACGCCAGCGAAACTAAATATCTACGCCACACAAAAGGAAACTCACTTACTCACCCCACCAACCACTCACACAGGTCTATATATATAAACATTCCTACAGAAAGTTCCCGAAATAAACGTTACCTTTGCCCTCGCACAAACTAACCAATCACGCATCAATACGTCATCAGGTTACATCACTCAAGGCCAAATCTGGCGTAAACATTCGTTTCCACAACGTTATCGAATATTCGGGAACATACTAATATTTACTGAACGAGTCAAAACACCTGACAACAAGCGAGCGAGGAAAAAAACTACTCACTAGAAAAGAAGGTCAGGTCACGGAGTACAGTACGCTCTAGCGGTTGTCAAGAAGAAATGAACACATGCTCACCAGTGTAACACGAAAACGGGGGAGGGCAAGGGATAGCTTGCAGATGCTACACAACTCCCCAATTTAAGTTGAATATTTTTCAACTCCAAAACATTATTCAGCGTCTGCAATATCTTGAAATAACAATCTTATAGCACTCCCAATCTCACAAAGGTAGTTGCTAATCTATTACAATTATTAACAATTTCAGTGCCTTCCCAAATTTCATCGCAAATACAATACAATGCAATATCCTTTGCATCACTAATACCATAACTAATACAATACCGTCATTGCTTCCCAATAGTAGACAGTAGGCCACTAGTCAACACAACGCCACCACTGTGGTGAAACAATGGTCAATGATATTATTACAAATCATATAAGGTGAAACGATGGCCCATCGTTTACATAATGCTTCGTGCACGAATCATAGCATATAACTTGTACATAACATGGTTATCTCCAAAATGTATAACTCATACGTACAATGGCAAAAATACCAATACATACCGACCACTGGTTAGGGTCTTTCTTCATCATATTAGGTCAAAACAAGTTACAACATTGCAACATAACACAAACACTGCTTGCTCGCAGTCCCCATTTGGGTTACATTTTCCAAAAATTACACCAAGTTCCATTGGTAACTAATATGACATAGCATAAAATCAAAATGTGACTAACACATCATGACTCTCTATCAGCCATCAATTCAATATTCAGTCACAGATGAACTATGTCCCCAATTACAGTACAATACTGCCGTCCTAGCAATTCATCTAGTAGGCAAAAGTATGGGTTACAATGCATTTCACTGATAGTGTACTACTTTAAAATACCCTGCTCAGGAAATCGGCACAGACATTTTCTCTGCCTTTTACGTAGTGAATCCTGAATCGATAAGACTGTAAAAATAAACTCCATCGTAATAACTTTGGACTGTCAAACTTGGCAGAGTTCAAAAACTCTAATGACCGATGGTCAGTTTGGAGCACAAACTCCTTTCCATACAAATACAAAGTAAACTTTTTTACAGCCCAAACAATAGCTAAACATTCGCGCTCTGAGACCGAATATTTTGTCTCACGAGGCAATAGCTTACGACTAGCATATGCCACAGGGTACAACTTTCCCTCGTGTTCCTGCATAAGACTAGCGCCTAATCCGCGATCTGATGCATCAGTTGCTAAGACAAACTCTTCGGAAAAATCTGGCAAACATAACACAGGTTTGGAGATAATGACATTCTTCAAAGAGGTGTACGCTTTCTCCTGCGTTTCATCCCACTGAACTATATTGGGCTGACCCTTTCTAAGTAAATCAGACAATGGTGATGCAATCGCTGAAAAGTTAGGAATAAATTCATGGTAATATCCCACTAATCCTAAGAATGCTCTCACTTCCTTCTTAGTGGTGGGTCTGGGTGCGTCTCGTACCTTACATACATTCTCTTCTAACAGGCCAATCATACCTTCTCCCACTAAGTGTCCAACAAAGTCTACTTCAGACGTTCCAATCAGACACTTCGATGGTCTTGCAGTTAATCCAGCTTGGTCCATCCTCTGCAGTAAGTCCTTGAGAGTCTTCACATGCTCGTCGAATGTCTCTGTATGAATCAGCAGGTCGTCCACATATGCTGTCACATTGTTCATTCCACGGATCAATGGCTTTACGATCCTGTTCAGCGTGGCTCCTGAGTTCATCATCCCAAAAGGCATCCGAATGAATTCATAGTGCTCGCCCATGGTGACGAACGCCGTCTTGGGAATGTCTTGCTCTCGAACTTTCACTTGCCAGTATCCCTTGCTCAGGTCAATCCGAGAGAATAATTTTCCTCTCGAGAGACTCTGAAACACTTCTGATGGCGCTGCTGTCGGATGAGGGTCGAATACTGTGATCTTGTTTAACCTCCTGTAGTCGATGCAGACTCGGTTGGATCCGTCCTTCTTCTTGACGACAACAATAGGTGAAGCATAAGCTGATGAGCTCCTTCGAATGATGCCCAGCCGTTCCATGGTGCTAAGCTCCTCCTTCAATGAGTCGCGCATAGCGTAGGGCACCGGGTATGGTCGTTGACGAACTGGTACTTCTGTCGTCAGGTTGATGCGATGTTCACCCAACTGACAGCATCCAGGGAGATTGGTGAAGACGTGCTGGTAATTCTTCACCACATCGCAGAGTTCTTGACGTTGTTCCGATGTCAGTTGCGTTCCATACTGGACATCTCTGTAGCTTTCCTTCTGGTCCCAGCTTCCTAGGTCGGCAAGGTCCTCCGTCGTTCCACCGTTGTCGCCTTCCAGGTCGCAGTCCTCGATGATTGTCATGCCAGCTGACTCCACGGGTTGACTCTTGTCCATCATGTCGTCCTCTGCCAGTACAGTCTCAGCACTATCACCGCCGCCGTCCTTTATGGCGTTGACATGTCCAGGCGTGGTATCTCTCCTACTGTTGTCCATCCCACACATCTCGGTCACAATAGGTCTCGGTTCCATTGCCACTGCTGCTGCTTTTGACGTCCTTGGAATGTATCTCTTGAGGAGGTTGGCGTGCAAGGTCTTTTCTTTTGCACCCATCTTGACTCTATAGTCGTTAACACCGACAACTGAGACTACCTTATATGGTCCCTTCCATTGGACTAGGAGCTTGTTAGTGTTCGTCGGCAGTAGCACCAACACTTCATCTCCGGGGCGGAACTTCCTCTCTCGCGCCTTCCGGTCGTAGTAGGTCTTCTGTCTACCTTGAGCCTTGGAGAGTTCTTCCGTCGCTAACTTCCATGTGTCCTCCAGCCTCTCACGTAGTTCCATGACGTACTGGTAACTGGTCTTCGTTTCCGGCTCCTCTACGTCCTTGGTCCATAGTTGTCGTAAAATGTGCAGTGGTCCTCTCACAGTTCTCCCATACAGCAACTCGAATGGGGCAAACTTGGTCGACTCTTGGGGAACTTCACGATATGCGAAGAGCGGCGGGTTGATGTATCTGTGCCACTGCTTGGGTTGCTCTGCGCACAGTCGTCTCAATGTTTTCTTCAGTGTGCCGTTGAATCGCTCCACCAACCCGTTGCACATAGGGTGGTAGACTGTAGTGGTCGACTGTCGAATTCCCAGTAGTCTATTCGTTTCCTTCATGACATCTGACATAAACTGGGTCCCTTGGTCCGACAAGATCTCTTCGGGCACACCCAAACGGCTGTAGATGTTCACTAAGGCTTCTGCTATCGTTTCTGCGTCGATCTTCTTCAAGGGTGTGGCTTCAGGGTAACGAGTAGCGTAGTCTATATACACCAGGATATACCGATGTCCACCTTCACTTGGGGGGTCGATAGGTCCTACTAAGTCCACGGCCACTCGCCTAAATGGTACGTCCACTACTGGCATACTCTGCAGGTGCACCTTTGGGGTCGCTCCTTTGTTCACCGTCCTCTGGCATATGTCGCATGAGCGGCAGTATCTCGCGACGTCACCTTCAATTCCAGGCCAATAAAAATTGCTCATAACTCTGTCTTTGGTTTTCTTCACGCCGAGGTGTCCTCCGACGATCGAGTCGTGGGCTACACTCAGTACATACTCTCTCAGTTTCTCGGGTAGTACCACTTGCCTTATAACCGTCGCCTGTCTCAGGTCCTTGTAGATCCGGTACAGTACTCCTCCATGTTTCTCAAAATGAACAGATTTATTGCCTCTATTAGTTGGGATCTTCTTCTGCTCTAACTTCCTAATGACTTCGTCTTCTTCTTGGAGTCGGATAAGTTCCTCTCTATCCACTCCCGCGTGCCGTTCTGCCCTCGGCACCTTCAGCGACGTAGACTGGTCCTTCCTCTTCTCCTGGGCCCTCGTGGTCACCGCTCCTACCATCACCTCAGTATCAGGGTCGTACGGATCCTTCGCTCCGTCCACGTTCCCGACTACTAGGTCGCAGATGGTCTCCGGGAGACACAGCGCCGTCACTTTGCCCGTCAGGTAAGGCGTCTTCACGTCGATAACGGCTTCCTCCGCCGCTAGCAAGGAGTTATCGATCCTCGCGATAAGTTTCTTCCCACCGGTGAGCTGTCCGTCGTCCACCAGTGCTCGCCGCACCACTACACCTTCACAACCGGTATCTCTTAGGACATCTACCGCTCGATTTCCAATCAAGCCCTTCATCACTGGTAACTTCAGTTTCTCCACGGTCCTTCCGTCACTGCATCCTCCGCAAGTAACAGGCACCGCTAACTGGAGCTTCCCGTCCTTCATTACCGCTTGAACGTTGATGCTGGTGTCAGCCGTCGTCGCATCTTGTCTTGACGACTCGTCCGCCGCTATAACTACGGCCGCCGCCGCCTTGTTCGGCTTGCCTCGTCCCATATCCTTCTGGGCTGGACACATCCTCCGAACGTGGGCTGGCTTTCCACAAAGGTAACATTTCAACTCACCTTTGTCGTTTAACTTTGCACGACACTCCGTCGCCTTGTGTCCCGGCCTCTGGCACCTATGGCAGACCTGTGGGCTTCTGTCTCCGTTGGGCCTCTGTCGCACTGGCCGGCTCTGCAGTCTGGCGCTCCCGCTGAGCGTCCGGTTCCTCGCTACCAGGTACGCCTCCGCTGAATCTGCGATGTCCTGTAGCGTCTTTGGTTTCCTCTCCCTCACATGGGTTGCAAGGTCTGGTGGGCAGGCATCCATGAATTGCTCTCTGACGAACAGATCTCTCACTCCTTCGTAGGTCTCCTCCGTCTTCGACAGCTTTATCCACCTCTCTAGATAGGTCTTGATCCTGGTCAAAAACATTCCAACATCTTCTCCATCTTCAGGCTTACCTTGTCTGAACATGAGTCGGTATCCGTCCTCTGACAGGTTGTACCTCTTCTGCAAGGCTTCCTTGACCTTGTCGTAGTCCTTGGCTTCGTCGATCGGTAGTCTGCAGAAGCACTCCAAAGCTCTCCCGGTCAGCAGGGCAGACAGTGATGTCGTCCAGGTGGATCTGGGCCATTCAGCTGTCTCAGCAAACCTCTCAAACCGCAGCAACCAGCTATCCAGATCGTCCTTCTTATCCTGAAATGCAGGTAGCTTGGGTCTCTTGGAACTAGCGTGGTCGTCGGTCTTCTGCGCTGAGTCGTTGGCTCCACGTTGCTGGCGGATCTTCTCCATCTCCAACTCGTGGTTCATCTCCTTCTCCCGAGCCTGTCGTTCAGCCTCCTTCTCCCGAGCCTGTCGTTCAGCCTCCTTCTCCTGTCGTTGAGCCTCCAGCTGTCTTTCTCTTTCCAGGCCTTCACGGAGGTAGTCCCGTCTCTCCTGCCCAGTGAGCTCCATAGCGTCCGCTTCCTGGCTAAGCCTTCCAATAACCTCCGACATGTTGTAGATAGCTTGTCGATGATATTCTACTGTAAACTATGTAAATAAATCTAGTAATTTAGATCTGGTCCGTTCGAATATGGTCGGATCCCGGACGAGCCCCCAATATGTAACAGCTGAGGTTGTTCTAGCACGTTATAGTAGGGGGGAGTTAGTTGATCTAACTACAACCCTTTAGAAAACGAAACTATTACAGCTGTAAAATAAATAAACACGAGATCCGACGATAGATTAAATAATACTAAAGTTTAATAACTGTATAGTGAACAATAAATTACTAGGAAGACGCCAGCGAAACTAAATATCTACGCCACACAAAAGGAAACTCACTTACTCACCCCACCAACCACTCACACAGGTCTATATATATAAACATTCCTACAGAAAGTTCCCGAAATAAACGTTACCTTTGCCCTCGCACAAACTAACCAATCACGCATCAATACGTCATCAGGTTACATCACTCAAGGCCAAATCTGGCGTAAACATTCGTTTCCACAACGTTATCGAATATTCGGGAACATACTAATATTTACTGAACGAGTCAAAACACCTGACAACAAGCGAGCGAGGAAAAAAACTACTCACTAGAAAAGAAGGTCAGGTCACGGAGTACAGTACGCTCTAGCGGTTGTCAAGAAGAAATGAACACATGCTCACCAGTGTAACACGAAAACGGGGGAGGGCAAGGGATAGCTTGCAGATGCTACACATACATCTGCCGGGCATTTCCATCAAAGTTGTTCTCTTAAAAGGTCAAAATTGCAAACCCAGAATATCAATATTTAACTGATACTTAAGAGAATTCAGTGTCTCAATAATGACCTTCCAGAAGAAAGGAGTGAATCCTGCTGCCAAAAATATTAATTTTCTCAAGATGATGGTCACAGAAAAAATGTTAATAACTGTTATTTCACTCCATTCATATTTGGTTCATATATATATATAACAGTGTTTTACATGTGCTGTGTCTCGAGTTGATATATTGTGAAGTTCAGGCAAGATATTGAGACTGACAATAATGGCCATTTTCTCACGTCAGAAACAATTCACAACATTGCATTTCTCAAAAAGTTCGGAATACATGTATATCTTGATGCAACTGGGAAGGCTTCTTTGTTCCTTGTTTTGGCTTTTTTTTTTCAGGAGGATTTCTAAACATTTTTCTTTCTTTCTTTCTTTTTTTTTCACCAGAAATGCACATTATCCTTATAATGTAAAATTTGGAAAAATTCACGTAAAATACAATTTTCACTGTGTCCAAAATCGGTTGAAAAAATTTTTGAAACATACCTAAGAATGAATGTGTGCAATTTCAAGACATTTCAACAATAGGAAAGTATAGATGTATGTGTTTGGCACTTTGTATAAAATCCATTGTGGCATCTATACTATAATCAGTTACCATGCCAACAGTTAATGGTAAGCCAAATTGAACCCCTATTTCTCTCATCATAGTTATAAAATATGAGGGCATACAATGCATTAGAAAAGGTGAGATGTAGATTTTAGTTTTGACCGCAGCATGTCCCCTGAATGCTAGTTTGACATTATTCATTGAGTAATACTCATAATGAAGGTGATTTCATTTTCAAATTAATTTCATTTTCCTGTGTGATTTGTACATTTCATTGCTCTGTTTGCTAATTCTGCATTAGAATTTGATTATTTGCACACATGAAATTATGTTCATGCCTTATATTGTCTAAACCACCACCGAAGACATAAGGTGAAGATAAAACAATGCAAGGGTATAATGATGTAAAATCTGGCTCTAGAGATATGGATCTCATCTGTCTAATCAGTATAGACCTTAGACACTGATCTATTGCTTCAATGAAACAAAAAATGTTCCAGACATAATGCTCATAGCAAAAATTGAAAATGTGAAAATGAAGGAAATTGAAAACAAAACCACTGACAGCATGTCAAGGATATATTAATCTCATTTGCTGAAAGGTCACAATTCAAGTTTTAAGACCTCGGGCCTAACATTTTTCTTAGACGCAGCATGCCACAAAGTGATGACAAAATTATAAATCTGCCTATCAGTGATTTCTGACGCCATACCGGCTGACGGAAACAGGCGGAAGTTGTTCATGGCCTCTTCCAGTAAATTAAAGTTGACATGGAACAAGAAGAAATATTGCAGATTCTTGCAAGGAGCATTTTTTGGACATAACAAATGACGAAATTGTGTATTAGTTGGAAACGCATTGATTTTTGGCTTTTATGCCGATTTGTCCCCACTGTTAATGTCAAGTCATTCAGTGTTGATGGCAGCCAATGGGATCAGCGACATATCACAAAATCAATAAATTGATTCACGGATTATGTAATAAAGATCCTCACACAGGCTCACAATGATGACATAAAGTGTTAGGTCTAAGTTGTCTAAGTACTATGCATTATTGACTGTCAAATACTCAATCCAGAAAAATATTAATGAAAACAAGCCTTTATGCTCAGTCTATTCTGCACATAAATTAAAGTGGCAAACAACATCCTTTGACAAATATTTTACAGTTCTCATGGTATCAAAAGTTGCTTTCTGAGAAATGACATTTTAGACAGAAATTTGCAGGAACAGAAAGTTAGTAGGGCCAGTTAGCCTACTGCTGCTTCCCATAAGCACTGCCGTGGTACTACTGTCTTGCCCAAGAGTTCAGCCACACTCACTGAATCCATACATCCACCATGAGTCCTTAATAATCACAGTTAGTATTCTCAAAATCTCATATCTTGGTCTGTAAAAGGCATGCTATTGGCATGTAAAAAGAGATTGAGTATATTTTTGTATTACTGTTTAACATATTTTTTCCATATCCAGATCTGCACCTTGGATGGATTCATGGATCCCTATTTTGCCACATACCACAATGACCAATGGATTACTTTTGATGAATATGCCCCTGACGAAGACTTTGGAGAGGTAATTTGTTCTCTATATGTTGTCATCCATCTTGTGTTGTGTCATATCGATGATTTTGGTGGTTTTTGAGGTATGACTACTTTATCATCGCTCTAGGTGAGATCTGTAATTTTACAAAGTGACGTGTCGATCTCTTTAATAATTTTGACATTACAGTCCAATCCACTTAACTCGGCATGGCTTTTGTCGACATTCTGGGTAACTCAACACAATTTTTAAATCCAAACCTGTTCCTCCTTTAATGCTACTAAATATTTCTTCGTAACTCGACATGTTATTCCATTCTTTCCTCTTATACTGACACATTTGTCCCCAATCAGAGCACAAAAAGTTCACTAGATGTACCTCTGTGGTACGGAAAAGGCCCACGCCACTCCCCACATATAAGACGTCGTTATTTCTTTTTGGGGTGCTGGCAGGGAGGGGAGAAAGAGGACACAGAGGATGACCTTTGGCTTCAGTAACTCAAGTGTGGAGTGCCATGCATAAGTGCAGGGCAGTAAAAGTACAGAGTACTACAGAGTATTATTATTTTTTTCACAAAACATTCGTGTGCCGTTGATCTAGCCTTGACCTTGATCTCTTGGTTAACTGCCGTACTGCATGTGTATTGGTATCATCACTTTTTGTGAAGAAACAGTCAGGTCTAGGTTAAAAAGAAATAGTGAAACACTGCGCATTTGATGTATAGCGACAGCATTTTTCCGATATTGGCAAATCTTTGCCATGCAGCTGCTCCACACAGCAATGATATTGGAGGAATGGGTGACAGTATGCCAATGATTAAATGAAAAAGGGACATAATTGTGTTATTAATTGTACACTTTCCCCATAATGGTGATGTTTAAACCCCCCCCCCCCCCCCACCCCACAGGTCCTTAAAGTCCTTAATTTTCATAAAAGAAAAAAATAAGTACTCAAAAAGTCCTTAAATTCTGAAAATGATGTCAAAGTCCTTAAAAAGTCCTCAAAATTTGTGTTTGAATTGAAACATTTGAGATTCAAATCTTCCATTTGCACACTGGATAATTGGTACTTTGAAATAAGTGAACTTTTCACAGTGAATTTACCCTGTTTGAACTCTGGATACAGAAACATCTCGTTTTGCTGAGTGCTGCACACCACTTGTATAGTTGTAATATTTCTTGCACAGGGCTACTTGATTTTTGAGTGCTACATAGGCCTACGTGTACTATTTCTTGGTTACAGTCACACAGGTTCTTAATTTGTTTACTGTGAGTCCTTTGGAAGCCCTTAAAATTAGTTTCCAGGACTTTGTATGAACCCTGCTTTACTCAACGCAAGTCAGACAGTCCCACTGATGTCGAGATATTAGGATTACACTGTATTTATAAGCAAATGCATTTTTGCTACATCTAAGAATAACAAATGTGACCAAAACTTTGAAGCATTCTCTTGTAAAATGAGAAAATGGTTGCTATGCCGTTGTGTGAGATGGACATCAGTGTGTATGTGCTTGTTGTTTACTTCCTTTTATTTTGTTTTACTTTTAGTGTTTTTTTGCGATCTTGAACTGCAGGCCACAGTTGATAGTTCACTTCTTAAGTTGAGGTTCAGTGGCTTCTGATATGAGATGGTCAGTGGTTGTCATTATTGATGTCGATGTTGCAGCTTAGTTGTTGCTTCTGTCTCTAACATAAGACTTGCCTTTGGTAACATATGGTCTTATGTGCTGAGATTAAAGTAGGTGAATTTTATGATCTTCATGCCTCTTGGTTATCACATTTATTGTTTTGCAGTGATTATATACTGCCAGTGTAAAATTGTATGCATTCAGAGACTTACCTGACTGTTTTTATGTATGCTGAAGACTTCCTAATTTCAATTCAAAAACACACCTTTGTTTCGCTTGTGCTAGCAAAACATGCAGTATTTGGCCTCTGCACTCCTCAGCTGATGATTTTGTAATCCAATGGTCCTGTTAGTAGTCTTGTTGCAGACTGTAATGTAGTTTGCTACATATGAATGGGAGCTACTGTGCATTTTGGTAAGACTTTGAGATTGCATGAACTATACAGTAACATTGTCAGGATAGACAGACCTTTACTGCCATAGTAAATGCTTCATTTTAGTTTTGATATGTTTCAATAGAGTTAGAAGAGTTAGAATGAACTGAATGATGTATTTTGGAATGGCTTCCATGTTGTTTGTTTTGTGATGTTGTTTCTGATTGGGGGTACCAGCCAGTTTAACCATATAGGAGAGACATTTATAATTCAGACGGATGATAGATTTTAAATTAATTTCAATCATCCTAACATGTTCAAGCCATGTGTGCATTCCTTGTGAACTGATTTTTCTTCATTGTTGTGTCTGTCTCTCATTCAGAGTTATTCCAGCTTTGTTTCGGGAGCTAATTTAGGTGGACTAGTGATTTGGACTTTGGACTATGATGATTTCACCGGGACATTCTGCAACAGAGGTCCAAATCCATATACGTACTCCATTTCTAACACTCTCCTGGGAACGTAAGTTATGAACAAATCATTTATTTTTATAAAGCTGCTAGATAATTCTACAGCACCTTGTCATTTATGGAGAGATTTTTATGTAAAAAATGCTTCTCCACATTTTCTGCATACTATCGATCAGCCAGTAGTATTTAGAAAATATGGGTACAGGCCACCCAATGTTTTTTCTGTTCTCCACCTCCTGCAAACATTCTCTGATGTTTATGGTGCCAACTCCCTGCAACTTTTTTTTAATGAGAATAACTCTGGAAATATGCAGTGCGTATCTGATTGTTTTAAGCTAGATGTATTTATAATAATTAATGTGACAGTTGTGGATGCATTGCGGTATATTTTCTGTACTTACTAATTAAAATCAATTCACTAGCAGTGATCCTGGCATTTGCCGGGGGATAAACTGTTTTTCAATTTCAATTCTAGGTGATTATGTTATAACTAGATCTGCTTCATTTTGCACGTTCCTTTGTTTATTTCATCATTGTTAGTTGTTTACTATTAGGTAAGTCTTATTGCATTCCCCTTGCATATTGTCCTGTGCTTCCCGTTAGTGTTTGAGGTGAAGCTTGTCATGAAAAGACAGTAATCTGTGTGTCAGAGTGTGGGGGCTTGGCGGATATTGTAAAAGTTCCCCCCCTGATGTCAGAATCCCATCCTAAGTGTCCCCTCCAGCTGTCGCGGTGTCACTTCCAACTCCAGTGTTATGGTGTCAGTTACAAATCAGGATGGTATTCTAATGTTGTGTGGGGGTGTTAGTTCGACTGCATTATGATCGAGAGGTATTCAATCCAAAATCTACTTTCATACTATGCCAAATACTAAAGAACAATCTGAGTAAATTTCAGTTACACAGACCTGCAGGGTCACATTTATTACATTAAGTATACTAACAATTTTTGGCTAAATCTAATTATGTGGTAATGATAAACATCAGCAGCATCAATTTCATAATCAATAATACGTCATTACAACTCTAGCTCTAGGGTTCCTATAACCTCATTTAACTTCTATGCTCACTAATTGTCTAGTTAATAATTCCTGTATATGTCTAAGATATAGACTGCTTATTGTATGGTAATCACTATTCTAATATAGTCTCTGGAAACATAAGGTCATCTCAGATATTTAGATCCAAGTTTATAGGTCTCGGTCTTGCCCGTCGAAGTGACGTCGGCACAGTTAAATATAATTCACGGATGGGCTGGCAACTCCCAGCCTCACCCAGACAATTCAATCACAATTTACAGTTATGTATTCATGCAAAAATACTAGATCTATTTGCAGCTCTAGATGAGGTAAACTGTGCGTGCTGCATTCACGTGGGTGGATTCCTCATCTCCTATCAGATACATGTCATACTCAGTCAATCATCACGAGCTTGGTCCGATCTACTTACGATTGTTCTGGCGCTAAGGCCAGAAACAATATATAAAAGCGTGGTTCATTTTCAGTTGGGCAATACGGATCAATGACGAGATCCTCATCTGGTCATGCTGTTACTTATAATTGGACCCATCAAGCAGGGCCTTCGCTGAAACCCTCACAGGAGGAACTCTCTGTATGGAATGAAGAAAGAAGCACGGACCGCAGGGTCTGCGCTGTATCGCGATCCTTCCGCTAACCCTCATTGGTTAGCCCTTTTACCTATATTATAATTTATTAGCATACTACTGTTAATCACGGGGTCGAGAACTGCTCTGTCATTCCTAGCTATACATTTATTCTATCTCGTCCCACTTTCTTTCCATCTATTTGAAAAAAGTGTTACAAAACAAACTGTTCACGAGAACAGCTCAAGGACAAATTACGCTGGTTATAATCAACAAGATTGTAAAAAATTAACACACTGACTTCGAAACCTAGCACGGCATTTTTAAGACAATCCGATCCTGACACTGTGCACTGGGTAGTTTGTTTAAATAACTGTCCCATAATGCAAAATGGTAATTGACGAAAAGGCACCACTTCAGACAGAAAGAAATCAGTACAAAATATGAGGAGGGCTATAAATAGCTTGACCGCAGTCTGTAGGTTGGAAGGGTGGGAGTTTACAAAACATTTGGCCTGTTTATTGAGGTTGGGTGGGAGGGGGGGTGTTACAAATATAGAGGCTGAAGCAGTCTGTATTATCATTTTCAAGATAGAATGTTGTTGAGAGCGCATAGTCTAATTACAAAGCCAAGTAGAGAAAATACTGAGTTGTGTTCATTGTTCAGATATAATTATGTCTGATAATGTAAAATCCCAAGCCTTCAAGATATTAACTAGAGATGTGAGTCAAGACAGTGCGCACGTTAATGAGTTAAATAACATAGGTGGGAATTGTCCTCCTCAGAGTTGAAGTCAGTCCTAGGGAGAGTTTCGTCCATCCTCAGTCTGTTTACATTTATGTATCATCATTTATTAATAAACCTGGCTACAAAATATGCAGGTTCACAGCAAGGTTCAGGCCTGTCCAATACTTCTAGTCTATTTTCAGTCCTATGAAGATTGTCCAATGCCCACCTCTGAAATAATACTTCGATTTGATGTATCACTTGTCAAAAGAAAAAAAATGAAGTAAATGAGGAATGAAAAGATTGGTGAAGGAATTAAGGGACTTGAAACATGAGCAGACAGCAGAAAACAGACTCACGACACAGAGAAGAGAGGATAGATTCAACAGAATGAAGAATGGAATGAGAATGAGGGAAAAGCAAAAGATTAAAAAATAGAAATAAAGAAAAGAAAGCATAACCTGAGGCACGAGACTCCAAGACAAATCAATTTGCCAAATTCTGTCTGTCGCATTCAGCATGAATCAACTATTTCAGCAACAACAGTGCGCACCTCATGCCTTTGAAACTGAATGAAAAATTCAAACTAGTACTCACCATGATTTGGCACTTCATACAGTGGACATATAAAGAGAGAAGGAATGGGTTCATGTCAGTATCCTTTGTCAAGGAGTGACTGTAAAATGAAGGGAGGTCAAAAACAAGACAACTAGAGAAACTATTCAAAGTTTACCTAACTACTATCATTAAAGACAATCCTAAATATGAGGGATGCTTGTCTGTTGACTTTACTTTATTAACTCTTTCTGTTTCTGTTCTCAGGACAACAACAACATCAGAGCCAACAACCACCACTACAACTCCGACAACAACATCAGAGCCAACAACCACTACTACAAGTCTACCAACTACCACTCTGCAATACGGACCTTTCCCTAGTAATAACCATTCAGTAACTTGCCGGGGTTGTCACTTTCCACACAAACTCACAACACTAATTTAATTTCTAACTTGATGTCAAACCCAATACTATCTAACCTACTTTCACAAGTCCAGCCACTTTCTGCTCAAGCAAAGGGGCACTGCTCTAATTTTAAAAATATTTGTTTTTTAAAAAACAAAATAAAAGGTGAATTTTTGAGGGTTGCTTTTGTGTCTGCATCATCACTGTTATTTTCATTCTACTTAAAATAAAGGCCTTGTTAAAGTTTCAACCCTTACCTCCCAGGTAATTTGTAAAAGTGCTCAAAATAACATGTTGATGAACATAACTTGAAAGTTTAAAACAAGATTACTGTCCTATTGACACGCTTTGAATATGCATATTGATAGGATTTCTTCCTAGTGACTGTTTTTTGTGCTCATTTATGACCCTGCCAAACTTCATTTCTGTGTGATCTCTTTTGAGACCAGTGTAATCTATACATTCGCACATTCTTAGAAGTTGAACCTGATGGTTAAATGGTGCAAGATATTTCATTGCTGTCTTCAAACATGAAATGCCATGAGAATGTAATTCAAATCAAAGCAGATCTGGAACATAACTGATTGGTTCTTTGCATTCTGACTTGTCTTCAGTATGTCCTACTGGGTATGGTCGCTACCCTCACAGAAGCAGTTGTAGCCAGTTCATCTTCTGTCTAGCCAGTATACCTTTTCTTGCACGCTGCCCAGCCAACAGCATCTTCAACCCTCACATTGAAGACTGTGAGGACTGGGCCATCACCAATTACACCTGTGTCTCACCTTGTGAGTAGCACTTTTTTTTTTTAAGGCTGTTGACGTCGCATTTTCCTTTTTCTGTTAATTTTTATCTTATTTTGAGCCTTAAGTCCTGGCAAAAACAGTTGATTTCAATTATGGCCAACTTATTTGGAGATGCACATGATAAAGTACATATCTTTGGTTGGCTGTTGGAACCTGCTTAAGTCCAAAATCAAAATTTTACAGGAGAGGGAAAAAACTGATTATATTTAATAGTTTTCATTATTGGGAGCTGTAACTTGGTATCTAGCCTATGCTCTTGACCAGTAGTTGTGCCATGTATTGCATTTTGACGACCACTCTACTGTAATTACGTAACCAGAGTTAAGCAGGTTATAACACGCCGAAGTCGGCTGTTGGAACCTGCCTAAAGCTTTAACGAGGTTCAAGCGCACTTATCACGCCGCTTGGCTGATCGTATAACCTCGCTACCTTTCTTTGGGCATAGTAAAAATATGTTTAAAAGTGCCTTGGAGGGATTTATTGTTGTTTTTGCCGTTTTAGTTCTGTTTTCAATTTATCCCTCGAAACCAAGGAATGATGGGTCTTCGTAACTTAGTATTTCACTTCGTTTATTTCTTATGTATGATCACACTATCACTGTTCAAATGAATGTAATATAAATGTATGATTTACTGTCTAGCCTAAACCAAACTATTTATTCACATTTGACCCTTTAGTAACACAAAGTATCACATGTCATTTGTTTACAAAAGACATTAAATACATCATTAAATCGCTCTTTCTACTATTTATATCTCTCTCTCTCTCCCTCTCTTTCCCTGTCTCTCCATGTCCCCTTCCCTTCTTTCTCTATCTGCCCGTCTCTCCCTCTATCTATCTTTGTCTATGTTATGTCCTTGCTCACTGCCCCCCTGCCGCTCTCTTTCTCTCTTTGAGAGAGGTGCACTCCAGTTCTTTGAGAGAGGGCTGCATTTTGGTTCTTTGAGAGAGAGAGAGAGTGAGTTGCATTTTGGTTCTTCAAGAGAAATGCAATTTGAAAGAGGTGCATCCAGTTCTTAGAGAGAGAGAGCTGCATTTTGGAGAGATGCAACTTGAAAGAGGTGCACTCCAGTTCTTTGAGAGAGGGCTGCATTTTGGTTCTTTGAGAGAGATGCAACTTGAAAGAGGTGCACCAGCTCTTTGAGAGAGACTTGCATTGTGGTTCTTTGAGAGAGATGAAACTTGAAAGAAATGCACTCCAGTCCTTTGAGAGAGAGCTGCATTTTGGTTCTTTGGGAGAGATCCAACTTGAAAGAGGTGCACTCTGTTTCTTGTATAACTCTGCATTCTGGGTCTGTGAGAGAAACTGCACTCAAGGATTTTAAGAGACAACTGCACACTGGATCTTTGAGTTAGACGTTCACCCTGGTTATTTGATACAGAGAGAGAGAGAGAGAGTGTGTGTGTATGTGAGAGAGAGTGTGTGTGTGTGTGTGAGAGAGAGAGAGAGAGATAAGGGGGGGGGGGTGTGAGCGCTGCACTTTGGTTCTTTATTAAGGGAGATGCAATCTGGTCTTTGAGAGAGCTGCCCCCTGAAAGAGCTGCATCTTGCACTTTGAGAATGTGGCACTCTGATTCTGAGAGAGAAGGGGGGGGGGGGGGGGGGGGAGGAAGAGAGCAAGAGATTTGTACGTTGCTCCTTGAGCTGGCTGCATTTCAGTTCCTTGGGTAATTTTCATTTTTGTTCTTTGAGAGTTACTGGTTTGTTCTTTGAGAGAGTTCCACATAGGGTCTTTGAGAGCTGTGCACTTAGTTCTGTGAGAGAGTTCCAGCATAGTTCTTTGAGAGAGGGTTGCAGTTTAGTGCACTGAGAGAGCTGCTCTGTGTTTCTTTGAGAGATCTACTTTCACACCAGTAAAGTTTTTGTGCAACGTCAATTAAAGGCTCCTGCGATCGGCATCTTCCTCTAACAGGTTTTGAAAGTGCTTACTGCACCACGCATTGTCCTCTGCTCAGAGGAAACGTTGAAAATAACAAACTGGAAATGCACAGTGACTTATGTGTTACATACTGGAAAGCACTGGATTAAAAAATTCAGATAGTAGGGCGCTTTACTTTGTCTGGTCACTGATTGATATGAGACTGACAGTATTTATAGCTATTAAAGTGTGGGTGGAGCGAAGATTCGCATGATTAATTACAGATTGATCAATTAACTCAAAATATTTACCAAAATATTATTTACGATTCCCTTATTTTGTTCATCCTGTTCATCAACATTTGATCCGCCCATAATCACCGGTCTTGTCTTACTTTCTTGTCCACTCCATTGAGCGGCAGCTTCAAAGTCCGTAAACTCGCCGCCGCCCTTCCTTTGGTCTATTCATTCAAGTTTACCCTACTATCGGTGATTACATTAATGACAATAGATCTCTGACTTCGGACGCAAAATATACGCCGGTTGATATCTAGGCTATTTCAAAGTGACCACTTTTTATTCGTCCCCAGACTCAATGATTTTACTGGCACATAACTATAATTATATAAAGTAATTTTTAAAAAAAAGTCATTTCGAACTTAGTAAAAACCTAATTACTCCGTGTGGCTATGTGTGTGCATGTGAATTTTGTACACAACAACCTATTCCCTGTATCACCAAACCCTTTAAAATAATTATGAGTTACAGGGTATGGTACATGACTGCCCTTCTTCAGTCTCGTTATTTGTAAACATGATACATTCATGCACTACCACGAAATAATTTTTATATTGACGCTATATTTGTCGACTTTCACTTTTTTCTTCATTTTCAGGCGACAACAATTGGTACATGTAATAACCATGCTATTAAACGTTTACTAAACGTTTAGTATTAAACGCTACTAAACTAAACGTTTAGTGAGGTTCAAACGCCAACAATTGGTCGTGGCCAGCGGTGCATAACCTGACAAACGATTTTAGCCAGGTTCAAGCGCCGACATTCCGCCAGCTGTACGTTAACGAGGTTATAACATGGAATTACAACATCGCTTTTCTCCACTACTAAGCAGAATTTTTTCGTTTTTTCAAGTGCATCCGATGCGTCTCGTGCTATAGATTCCATTTTTTAAAAAAAGTGAATTTGCCCAAAAATGAACTTAAGCAGGTTCCAACAGCCAACCGACAATATATTAGTATTATTAGTTCTTTACCCTTTTAAGATCGCCAGCTAAAGTTTCCTTGACTTACTTGGTGCTACTGAAGGCAGTTTAAACTTCATACCTTCAGAATTACTTTTCATTGATTCAAGAGGTTTTGAAATTTCAACATTCATGGAAATTTTTTTTAATGTTATCAGATCCATTAAATTATGGCAAGACTGAATACAGTGCAAGAAATTATGATGTACCAGTGTGATGAATATTACCATTCAACTCTTAGCACCGTGGTGCTTGCTCACAGTCTTCACGAAGCAACACCACACCAGGATCTTTTTGGTGACAGGGACTACATTTATTATATATAAAAAAAATAGAAAAGGGTTATGTAGCCCAGGCAATGGTTGGAGTGACAATTATACGAATAAGAGCTAAACTAAAAGTGATGACTCAAAACAGTAACTAAAAACCCAGTGACATGAAGTACTAACTAAAAACCCAGTGACATGAAGTACTAACTAAAACCCCAGTGACATGAAGTACTAACTAAAAACCCAGTGACATGAAGTACTAACTAAAAACCCAGTGACATGAAGTACTAACTAAAAACCCAGTGGCATGAAGTACTAACTAAAAATACAAGACCAGTGCAAATGCTAACTTAGTAACTAACAAAGAACTAAAAACCCAGTGCAGCCCTCCCGGCTTACTGCATCATCAGCACTGCAAAGAAGTCCAAAATGATAGACACACATTATAATACACATGCATACATGTAAATTAATCATCAGTATACATAGGTCAATTGTTATATTACTGCTACCATAATTAACAGTATGCACCCAGCATACCATCCGCACACGCTCACATCCACACATATTCAAGTAGGTTGCTTCCCACGTGTATATCATTTACTGGAGAGGTAAAGACGGACACAAGCCCTCCAGGCCTGAAGACCAAATCACTATCCACTCAAGCATGAGGTTATCCTCTTCAGTCGATCTCATTGTTATAACAACGATCACACCAGCGATAATATTATACAGTCGCCCTTTGCCGAGGCCTTGGCCACGACACCACAACATACAATACTTGTACCCATTTGTTTCGTTACAGCTTATATCGTTCGCGTAAGGCCATCCCATTCATACGCGTCATTCACATCCATTCAGCACGCACACAACAACGATCCTTCTTGTAATACATGTACTATTTCACTAACCATGGATGGACACGCCAACATCCAGGCGCGGTGTCTCACCGCCTGCATCTACTCTTCCCGCTGGCACTACAGCATGACACAATGATCGTACTGGCTCTGGTCTGCAATAATTAGGACAATATACCGCGTAACCCCAGTCGCCTTATGTACCACTCTACAATATGGTGCAATAATAGTGATCTAAACTGAGTTGAAAGAGGAATGGAAGCTCCAATCTGACAGTATTTTACTTCTCAGACTGACCTGCAGGTCAAATATCCAAATGTATTTGCGCGCGCTAACCAGTAGGCCTACTTCTACCCGGCGATAGGTCCAATCCAATAACTATTCTTACCATTCATTAGCTACTTTCTCTACACACATCTTATCTACGCTGCCTACTCAACGGCAGGGTGGCTAGATTCCACTTCAAATTAACCAAGATAAGGTCTCCACAGCGTCGACTTCACTTACAATATTATAATCATATGATAATGCCACATTACTGTGATACTGCAACTTTGAATTCCACTTCTGATTAAGTGATTGTAACAATATAGCTCTACGGATAACCACGTGCTTACGCACAGAATCTAGCAACCATTAAACTTAATATAAAGCATACGACAGGAATTACCTATAGTATTCTCGGCACTGCGACAGAATGCTGTAAATACCAAAGAGCACGAAATAAAACATAACTGGACAGTCAACTCACCAGCTGTCATCGGTCAAAACCGCCTGCATACACTTGGAACGCACGAGGCCAACTTTCTCGGGTGATGGTCGAACTTCTGGCTGGTCTGAGAGCGCCGTCTGGAAGATGACCAAGCGTCCAGACCGACCGGGTTTTATCCACCCTAAGCCCGCCAAAACTGGACAAAGCGCGATTCGACCATTGGCCAAGACAGGCACTGATACATAAGTTGTTATGCCTCGAAGATGACTAGACAAAGAATGATTCGACCATTGGTCGAGATCCTGAACACAGAATAATACACAACTTGCACCTCAATAAAGGGATAACGGTAAAACGATTTGGCCATTGGCTAATATGGGTGAAAATACACAATGCGCATTCCTCTTACATGGGCTCCCGTGCTCCGGACCCAGGTGGGCAGACAGTCCTCGGGGCGATGCCATTGTCCCGGGCCTTCCTGTTGTGCCTCAGTAACATGCCCCCAAAGAAGGCACTTAACTATAACGGGGCGCAATTTGGCCATTGGTCAACATGAGTGAAAATATTTATACAAGACGCATCTCCGGACCCAGATGGGCAGACAGTCCTTGGAGCCAAGCCATTGTCACAGGCTTCCCTGTTTTGCCTCGGTAACATCCCACAAAAGAGAGGCAATTAACTACCCCGCCTATGCGCCGTTAGACAATTTGTGGGACAAAGACAACCCAATCCAGATTCTTACATCTTCTGACCGTTCAGCATTAGCAGATTCGTGACACGGTCACAATGAGAAACACACAAATCACAGCAGCTGCCTCTATTCAGATATATTGGGGTTTGTGGTTAACCCTCGTCCCGCGTTGAGTGAACTTGTCCACGTAACGCCTCATGCGGGGATAGGCAGTGGCCAGTCCGTGTTTTGCCGCTGACCTCAGCAGTCGGGTCTTTGTGGGCATGTATTTCATATTCATTTAGCATGCAATAACAAAAATATGCTGGATAAATCATAAGTGGCCCCTGTAATATTTGGATAAAGTATTTTTGATGAGATGCAATAACTTTCATTATTAAATAGACGGCTCATAATAAAGAATGTTCTGCCTTTACATTCTGTTTGAAACAGAGGTCTGTGCTTTTTTTTGCCCCTAATTTGTCCCATTTATTTTATAGATAAGAAATTATTTTTTATGCCAGGCTTATAGTACTAACTACCTTTATCATAACAATGTCTTCGCCCTCCTGCACTGACCTCCATTATGTTTGTTTTTCAGTATTTCCCCTAGTATTACATCGGAATTCATGATTGCACATAGAACAGCTTCTCAGATAGGTAGATGGCTGTTTTCTTTCTTATCATATCGCATGTGGTTGACAACCAGCACCAAAGTCAAAAGCTTCCCGTAGATTTTCCCCAGTTCAAACTTCGTCCATCAGCACCGTTACTGAGTATGACAAATATGGTGACTACATTTCATCGTAATCGGCATAGTCAGACAATACTATTTTCTTAGATATAGTAGGGGTGGCAGGATAGATAAACAAGTGAAATTAGCGGGGGGAAAAAACCCCAAAAAAACCAGTGGGAGCAACCAAGTGAACAGAGACACCATGTTGCTATATATTATACTCAAGTGGTTTTCTGCAGGACCCGGGTTGCAAAATGTAGGACACAATAGTGGTTTCACATTGGCTTGAGGGAGGCCACTAATCCACTATAGTGGCCTCTGGTCAAACTCAAATGTTTTGAAACATATGGCCTACTTCCTACTGAGGGGGGCTATGTATTTTCTGGAAATAGAGAGAGTATTAAAAACTGGAGATTTATGTAATATTCAGATTGTATTAACACTAAAATTAAAATATTTTTGGCAATATGGACAGCAGACAGGGTGGCGGACAGATTTTGAGGGTGGGAAATCAAGATTTCAAATTTCAGAAGACGCAAGCTGGGGGAAAGAAGAAAAGAGTGGTAAAAAATGATACAAGAGATGAAAAAAGTGTTGTAACATGACGATGACATAAAGGAGGAATATGGCATCCGTACATCTACGTGAGATGGTGGACATTGCAGCATGTAAAAGGGGGCAACTTAAACAATGTCGTGTGGTTAACACATGCATACACACAGACACACGAAGAAGCATTTATACACACATACACATAAAAACAAACTATGAAGCACATCGGTTAATCTAAGTGCATCTTCTTCTGTGGCTGGAGAGTCCTATCCGAGACCTGCACACTCTCTGGCAGTTGTCACATGTAAATGTTCCTGATGTTTCAACATTTCTGTCTTCTTTCCTGTTCCGTTCTCTTTTCTGCTTCATGTTGTTTAGCCAGTCTGCGTCATGATGTTTCATTCCTTGGCATAATTGGTGTCGCCATGCGTCTCTTTCTTCTGCTGTGCATTCCCAGTTTCCGTCATTGATCTGGAAAGACTTCATGTCACGTTTGCATGCATCCTTGAACCGGAGCTTTGGGCGTCCTTTTTGTCTTGAGCCTTCCTTCAGTTCTCCATACAGCATGTCTTTGGGTATGCGCCCGTCCTCCATTCGTCTGACGTGGCCTAGCCATCGCAATCTGCGTTGCTTCAGGAGAGCTGTGAGACTTGGTAGTTTGGCTTTTTCCAGGACTTCTGCATTTGTGACTTTGTCCTGCCACTTGATGTTCAGAATGCGGCGAAGACATCTCAGGTGGAAACTGTTCAATCTCTTCTCTTGATGAGCATAGGTTGTCCATGTTTCTGCACCATACATCAGAGTGCTCAGTATGCATGCTCTGTAAATCAGCATCTTGGTCTTCATTGTGAGCCGTGTGTTGTTCCAAGCTCTCTTCATCAATCTGCTGAAAGTGGTGGCTGCTTTCCCGATCCGGATATCAAGTTCATCATCCAAGGACTGATTAGATGTTACTGTTGACCCAAGGTATGTGAATTTACTCACCACTTCTAATGGTTTTTCGTTGAGTGTGATCGTCGGCTCTTGGGAGACGCTTTGCACCAGCACAACTGTTTTCTTGACACTGATGGTGAGTGCGAAGGCCTCGCATGCAGATGACAGGCGATCCATCAGCCGTTGTAGTGTCTCCTCATCATGGGCCACAAGTGCTGCATCATCAGCGAATAAAAGCTCTTTAATAAGCAACTGTCTAACCTTGGTCTTTGCCTTAAGCCTTGACAAGTTGAATAGCTTTCCATCGGATCTTGTGTGAAGGTACACTCCATCCTCTGAATCCTTGAAAGCACAGCTGAGAAGCACTGAGAAGAAGATCCCAAAGAGGGTGGGGGCAAGGACACAGCCTTGTTTGACACCGCTATTCATCTCCAAGCTGTCGGACACAGTACCATCCAACTGTACTGTTGCTTTCATGTTGCTGTGGAAGGATATGATGAGGCTAAGGAGAACTGGTGGGCATCCGATCTGTTTCAAGACAGCGAAGAGGCCAGATCTGCTGACGGTGTCAAATGCCTTGGTCAAATCTACGAAAACTAGATGCAATGGTTTGTTTTGCTCTCTACATTTCTCTTGGAGCTGCCGTAAGGAGACTATCATGTCGATTGTTGATCGGCCAGCTCGAAACCCACACTGTGATTCAGGGTAGACTCTGTTTGCCAGGACTTGCAGACGTGGTAGTATTACCCTTGCGATGGTCTTCCCAGTTATGCTGAGGAGTGAGATTCCTCTATAATTATTGCAATCTCCTTTGTCTCCTTTGTTCTTGTAGAGGGTCACGATGTTAGCATCTCTCATGTCCTGGGGAATCTCACGTTGTCTCCAGCATTGTAGTAGTAGCTCATAAAGATGTGGTAGAAGAGCGTCTTTTCCGTACTTCAGTACTTTGCCTGGGATGCCATCATTTCCAGGTGCTTTGCCGCTGGGTAGTCTGACAATTGCCTTTCTATGTTCTTGCAATGTGGGTTCTGTGTCCAGTTCTTCCATGGTTTCCATGCTTGGTGCATTTTGAAGCACCTCCGTGTTGATGTTTGTTTCCTTGGAGTAAAGATCTGAATAGTGCTCCACGCAGCGTGCCATCTGTTGGTTTTTGTCAGTGATAGGATCTCCGCTCTGAGATTTCAGTGGGGCAATCTTGTTTGCTGTAGGACCCAGAGCTGTCTTCAGACCGTCGTACATGACTTTCAGGTTCCCTATATCTGAAGCAGCTTGAATGGCAGTGCAGAGCTTTGTCCAATATTGATTTACACAGTGTCTGGTAGCTTTCTGTGCATTGCTCTTGGCGTTAATTAATTTCTGTTTTGTACTATCACATGGGTTCTTGATATAATATAGATGGGCAGCATTCTTGGTTTCAATTATCGGAAGTAAGACTTCAGCATTTTCTTGGAACCAGTCCTTGTTCGATGGTTTCTTTGAGCCAAAAGTGGATATTGCTGATTCGTGAATTGCTGTCTTCAGTTGGTTCCAGGTGTCTTGGACATTTTCAGGTTTGGATTTCCCAAACATTGAGAGTCTTGACAAACTCCTGGTGCACGCTCTCGTTCTTTGCGTTATGTGTGTTGATCTTTGGTTTAGAGTTGTTTTTCCTGCAATGGACTGTTTTGGTAACAAGTTTTGCCAGACAGATTACAAGGGAATGATCAGAGTTGCAGTCAGCACTGTGGTATGTACGGGTTCTTCGGATTGTGTTGAGTTTTTTCCTCCTGACCAAGGCTAGATCTAGCTGGTGCCAGTGTCCTGATCTAGGGTGTTTCCATGACACCTTGTGGCAGGCTTTTCCAGCAAAGTAGGTATTGGTGATGCAGAGTTGATTCTGAGCGCAGAACTCTAGCAGGCGCTGGCCATTTTCATTCATCTTCCCTATGCCCTGATGTCCTAGGCAGTCAGGCCAGCTGGTGTTCTCTTTGCCCACTCTAGCATTGAAATCTCCAAGTAAGAACAGGTCTTCTGATGCAGGAATTTCTTTAACAGTCTGAAGTAATGCATCGTAAAAGTGGTCTTTGTCTTCTGAAGTGGATACCAGTGTAGGTGCATAAGCGCTGATGATGTTAGCAGACGATTTGGCGGTTTTCAATTTCAACATGATAATGCGCTCTGACTTTCCAACAGGTGTTTCAATCAATTTGGTCAGACTGTTTCTAACCGCAAAACCGACTCCATGGATACGTTTTTCATCTGCTCTTTTACCTTGCCAAAAGAATGTGTAGTTTGGTTCTTTAATGGAGCCTGCATCTGCGAGTCTGGTTTCCTGAAGGGCAGCAATGTCCACATTCAATTTCTTCAGTTCTAGATCTATCAGAGCTGTCCTTCTGATGGTTCTTGTCTTGTCAATGTCACCGTTGTCGTCTGTCATCCCAGGACACATAGTCCGGACATTCCAGCTTCCAAGCCAGAGAGTTGCTTGATTTCTTTTGTTATTGCCTGGTGAATGTTTTGCAGTCTGCCTTTCGGCTTTTGGCCTAGGCCCACTCACCCAATGAGCCAAACAAACTGTGGCGGGTCAGCACCTTACTGGATGGGGGCTGCCCAGCTAAGGCGGGCGATAGCTGACCAGTGGAGTGCGGTGACTCCTCCCACCGTCGACAGTGGCCCGTGGCGCCTGCTCTTACGCCAATTGGAGCAGGCTTATAACCCGTAACTGCCACCATCCGTGTTGTTCCCAGGCGGTTAGCAAGGATGAAGTGTCCTCTCCATTTGGGGGAAAAAAAGGGGGGGTTAACTGCAATAGCCTGGGCAGGACCATTTGAAGCCACTGCTATGCCCAACTTCAATGACTCCCTCTCGGCTTTGCCAATTTAATCTGAAGGAAAAGCAGATGCCAGTACGTTCAGAATCAGCCAAGCTGCAGAAGCTGCCAGCACAGAGGAGATCTTCCATCTGTCTGCCTATCGGGGCTTCACCTCCTAGACTGATTGTCAACCAAGACTAGAGAGCTCAGTCTGCCCTGTCACAGCAAAACTCATGGGGAAGCAGAGAGAAGGAGAGAGAGAGGAGAGAGGGGAGTTTTGCTTTTTGGTTGCATTTCCTCTCCCAAGGGTAAGACTCGTACCCTGCTCACCAAGGTGCTCATCCGCCCGAAGCCGTTGGCACTCACAGAGTTTTGTTGGGTTTGGTAAACGCCGCCCAACGTTCGGCGTTTGACAGTTGCAGGTGGTACCGTCTACTGTCATACGGTAGCAGGATGAACCTGACCTGACCTCTATAAAGGAGGAGGAGGGAGAAAAAGAGATTTATTATTAGACGGGAGGGTGGGGGCTGGTACAAATAGACTTAAACTGACAGGCTATGTCGTTGAGTCTGTATTTGTGTAAACTTTCTCAGAATTTTTTTTTCTTCAAAACGGCTGAGTGCAGTGGACGCAAATGATAAATTCTGTACGCAACATCAAGGGAAAGCTCAAGTTGATTTCAAAGGACTCAGATATTTCCCTAGTCTTTTGACTTAAAGCTACTTCCAGTGGTATTCATGGCTCTGGTTCAGACCAGTTGTCAGATCAGGTAATGAATGATCTCAGTTGGTATTTGATATGCTTGTGTCAAAATGCCAAGCCCTGAATAATGATCATGTTTTTGTTCCCTTCCTCAGTTTGCCTCATGGATTTCGGCAGTTTCCCAAGTCCAGATGGATGTGATCATTTCTTCTTCTGCACATTAGGCCAGGCCACCAGGGTCAGTTGTCCAGCAGGGGCCATCTTCAATCCTAATATGTCAGATTGTGAAGACAGCAGTGCCACAAACTATACATGCCCTGGACAGCTGTAGCGGGCAGGTTTCTCTTATTCTCTCCTTAGAATTACATGGTTCTATTACCACTTTTTGGCTAGACTGAGATATACTCTGCACACGACTTCAATAGGCCTTCTCCGTTGTGTGTCAAAGTATCAAGCAGATTTGGTGTGTAATTTGTTAGTATTACTAAAAAGAAAAAGTCACCTCTCTAAAAGCTGAGAGCGGATGAAACTTCAATCATCAATTTCTCAAAAGTTGGTGGAAGGGAGTTAGAACCTTGTCATTCTAAGGAGACGAAATAGTCATCCGATTGCCTTCGTATTTTCAGGGTGTGCCAAAGATAGACTTAGGGCATGTTTCGGCACAAAGCGCGGACTTTTTTTATAGACCCACTCAATGCTTAATTTTGTCACCTTTTTTCTGACGCTCGCAGTGCTAAGTTAGTGGCAACGCGGTTGACTTCCTCTTCAATTAAAAAAAAATAAAAAACATTATTTTTGTTTCCCTTGTAAGAGTTCACACAGAATTGACGTTGGGTGAAGTTTGATGACTAAAAAAAGTAAAATAAGATGCTTGTACTATTTTTGTACCCCTCGAAAAAAAATTGAGCGTAATGCACCCCTTTGACTTGGAAACTGATAATTTTTTATGCTGTGACTCAATAAACAGTCATTTTATTGGTGGTCAAAGTTGGACTATTGTGCAATTTGCAAATGGTAGCAAATTCAAGATGTTTTTTCACGTTTAACGACAAATTTGGTATCAAAATTCTTAGAAAAGTAAGCTCCATCAGATTAGACAATAACTGGTGAGTTGTGATAAAAAGTAAAAATCAGTTTGGACTACCTACTATGAGAGAGTCAGTGTCATTAGTGATCAACAAGTAACAACATGTTTGTATTTTTTCATGTCAACACCATGAACCATCAATCACCAACAACTGAAATATTCTGAGAAACTTTCTGCCATTTCAAAGTATGTGTGTATTATTATTGATTTCTTGGATTTTGAATTACATGTATGTTGATGTGAATCTTTAACCATTCTATTTTTGTTGTTTGAAAGAACTATTGCAATGTCAAAATTTAGTGAAGTAGAGAAAGAAATTGTAATAATTGTGATATTAAAAGCTGGTGGAAATTTTTCAGTGTTTATGGTTTACTTGATTATTTCATAAATAGTTGAAAGCTTTGCCTCTTCTCAGATTTTAATTGTCACACTTGATGGGCACATGGTCTCCACTGCTCTACAAATTGGGCAACTTAGTTTGAGCCAGTGGGCGTGGCTGGCTGACAGATTTATTGCAGTTTAACAGTAGTCAGGGTCCAGGCAAGCCTGTAATTTGATCCGTTCTACCTGAGCGCACTTGCTAGCTGCCCCATTTGGATTAAAAAATTGTCATATTCCCTCCTGTGACTTTAATCCATTGCTGTGTTTTTGTTTGACAAGATGTGAAGCAGAAAAATTGTTAAAGAGACAGAGGAATAATTCTTCTTCACGCTGATATAAATTTTGCATAGAGGACTTTAGGATAAGTGTTTTTATAAATCATTTTGTCTTGTGAATCACATTTAAAAAAGCATGAAAATTTATAGGTATACACCATTTAATCTTAATTATTTACAAAATGCAAGTTTTGTCAGCAATCTGCCTACCACCCAATTGTAGATGAACCTGTGCCCTTTGTACAGGTGCAAACAGAATTTTCTTCTACTTTTTTCTTTCGCTTTTATTTGACTGCATGTAAGTCTAGGGTTGGTTCAGTGCCACTAAGATCAAGCCAACACACTGAGTTTAGTATTGCTAAGAGTGTAGTGCATGCTGAATGAGATATTTATAGACTAAATTTGGCACATATTTCTGCAATAGCATTAGTTTCATTTTATGATAGCTACAAAGATTTACATTGAAATCCAAAAATATCTGCAAACTGTTCCCACCAGGTTTCTGTCTGCCTCTGTCTGGTTCGGTCTCTGTCTGTCTGTCTGTCTGTCCAATTACAGGTCCAAGGTTTACCCAAAGTTTCATTTTTTAGAAGAGCACTGTTTCCCTTGGATAAGATTTTATGGCATGGGTTTGGGCTTCCATAGTGAACAAGGTGGAGAACAGCTTCATCAAACTATACATGCAATAGAACATCAGACATTAGGTATGGTACACACACAAAATAAACTCCGTACCATCATGACAAAGCACCTGACATTAACATGCCCTGACCTATTCTATGGTGACCCATTTGTTACAGCGCGTGCCAGAAAAAAGCCATGATCAACAACATACTATGTGTCTCCTCAATAATGCAGCTTAGATCATGGCTTTTTGTAGATGCACATGTAATTTTTGCTGTTATTTATAATAATGACTGGGCTAGTAAGCTGTCTGTCAACTTCCTTTCTCATTGTAGCCAACATACTGTTTATGGTGTTTCAATTTGCATACTGTTGTTTAGAAACGAGTTATCAATGTGTCTGTATATTTTATTTGTAGCCCACATACTGATTATAGTATATCACTTTGCATTCTGTTGTTGAGAAATTAGCTGTCATTGATTTTGTATATTTTATTTGTCGTAGTAAAGATGGACCTGATGGACGAACTATTATTATTATTATTATTAGTAAAGAAGAGAGAGAGTAATAACTGGGTTGCCTTTTGGTAGTGCTTGAGCTGTTACAAAAGGCCTCATATCTCACTTACCATAAAGTAGAAGAGTCAGGAGACCTGACATGATGATCATGCACTGATAGCTTGTAATCACAGCATAAAAGGTATAGCTGGGAAAACTTGCGTTTTGTAATGATAATTAATTAGATAATAAATTTGATGTTTTTTAGAAAAAAATAAGTGCTCTTGTTTGATTCAATGTGATCGAGGTATCGTCTCATTGTTCTGTGAAAGTTTTACGTTTATGTCATAGAGCACATCTTGAACTTTGTTTGAACATGTCACATGTTGTTGTGAATTATTTGGTAGCTGAGATATCACACTTCAAAGTTTGCCAAAAATGGCAAATTTAGCAAAAATCTGAACTGGTGTGCGCTCAGGCGGATCGAGTGAGGACGGTCTACCGGTGTACTGAAACCCGATATATGATAGGCCATGATCCGCCCACCGCTCCCAAACTAAGTTGGCCACTGGAGTTGCCGTGTGGGCAGAAGGGAATGAAAACACTTGATGGGCAGTAGGGAATGAAAACACCTGATGGGCAGAAAGGAATGAAAACACTTGATGGGCAGTAGGGAATGAAAACACTTGATGGGCAGTGGGGAATGAAAACACTTGATGGGCAGTAAGGAATGAAAACACTTGATGGGCAGTAGGAAATGAAAACACTTGATGAGCAGTGGGGAATGAAAACACTTGATGGGCAATGGGGAATGAAAACACTTGATGGGCAGTAGGAAATGAAAAGACTTGATGGGCAGTGGGGAATGAAAACACTTGATGGGCAGTGGGGAATGAAAACACTTGATGGGCAGTAGGAAATGAAAACACTTGATGGGCAGAAAGGAGTGAAAACACTTGATGGGCAGCAGGGAATGAAAACACTTGATGGGCAGCAGGGAATGAAAACAATTGATGGGCAGTGGGGAATGAAAACACTTGATGGGCAGTAGGGAATGAAAACAGAACTCACAATAGGCACTCCAAACCCAAAATAGGTTTTGCTCTCACACCCTTATCAAGACTCAAGTGTTTCACTGTATAGAGCATTTTTTACCTGAGAAAATTGATACCGAAACCATCAAAATTGGTCAACCAGAAAGGAAGTTACGACATTATGAAATACATGTATCGTTGAAATCGGCAATTTCGGGGTCAAAAATGAAAATTCACATTTTCAGCTTCATCCTATTTGAAAGATTACCTTCATATAAGCCTAGATATTATGGAAACATGTCATAATGTTGCAGAGATAAAGCCTTTTTTTTTTTTCTAGCACATAAAAGCAGAGATGATACAGTATTCCCAAACAAAATCACTCTTGAACGCTTATTTGCGTGTTTTATCTGAGAATGACAAGAAAGCATTTTTAATGGGCCATCGTGAAAAATTCAATTTTTAATCTTTTTTTCATGATTTTGGTATATATAAGCATTCTCAAGAAAATTGGAACTAAAACAAGGGAAGATCAAAACATACATTAAATAAGACAATGTGAATCACACCTATTTTTGTTATATTTGTAATGTAATGAATTTCAAAAAAGCCATCAACATTTCACGTTTTCTTGATAATACTAATACTATATATTACAAACATCACTCATTGTGAATCAAGAATACCAAAACGTATTATTAATAATTATAAAATATCACAATGGCATAGATGAAAAAAAAACACAAAAATTTAGTCCTTACATCCATGTCATTTACATTATAAATTCACGTGTATCGTTTGTGGAAAAAAAAAGGAAAAAGGAGGGGGGAGTGAACATGGGAACCGCTCCAGTGCTTGTGTGCTCCCCTAAATGCTAAGTAAATTCTTGCTTGGGTATTAAAAAACTGTAGACCTATCATTTATCAGTCAGTGTCTTTTTACCTTGCCCTTGGTCACATTTGGTGGGGACAGGACCGGCGGGGGTTCGCGTTGGTTGAAAACAAAATACAAATGTAATTCAAACTGCCGCTCTGCTAGTAGGTACTAATCTTTAAAAGCATACAGTGTTTTAATGGGTAGTTTATGTTTCCGCAGTCTGTTTATTACAATGCCTTTAGAAATTAAAACAAAACAAAAACATTATTTTTGCCTCCCGTGTGAAAGTTCACAAAAAACGACGTCGGATGAAGTTTGATGACTAAAAACGCTAAAATGAAGTACCTATGACGTACTACCCTCGAAGAAAACCTGAACGTAATGCACACCCATTTAACTTGAAAACTGAAAATGTTCAATGCCGTGACTATATAAACCGTACTTTATGGGCCATCAAAGTTGGGCTATCATGCAATTTGCAAAAGGTAACAAATTCGAGGTATTTTTTCACTTTTGAAAATGCCATAACTTTCAAAGCTTTTAGTTTAGGCCTGAATAATAAATTTGGTATCAAAATTCTTGGAAGGGCAAGCTCCATCAGATTAGACAATAACTGGTGAGTTACGATAAAAAAGAAAAATCAGTTTGGACTACCTAATTGTAGACCTACAAGTACAACCCGTCGGCGACGTCCGACTCGGGTCTGTCTTTTCTTGGAAATGGTGACTGTCTGTCCTTGGAAATAGTGCCTCTCTTAAAATCGTTAGCGCCGCGGTATCCCTGCTCCCATTGGTGTGATATTTTTCACCGTTATTAGGGGAAATGAGTGAACTTTATATGACCCGAATTCATCACAATAGTGCGCCAGTTTCATGATGGCATGCAAGCTGCAGTCAAAAGCAACGGCAGTGTTTCAGAGCCCTTTGCTGTCACAAATGGGGTAAAACAGGGTTGTGTCTTAGCCCCAACTCTGTTCAGCATCATGTTCTCTGCAATGCTACAAGAAGCCTTTAGCTCTCCTCCTCAAGGGGTAAGCATCAAGTACCGAACTGATGGCAGTCTATTCAACCTCAGGAGACTTCAGGCAAAAACCAAAACCAAAAGTACTCAAGTCTGTGACCTACTATTTGCTGATGATTGTGCACTTCTGGCACACGATGAGGATAGCATGCAAAACTGTTGATAAGTTCTCTAGTGCCTGTGACAACTTTGGCCTCACAATAAGCACAAAGAAGACGGAAGTGCTCCATCAGCCTACTCCAGACGACAAGTATCCCGTGACCCCAAATATCAAAGTCCATGACAGTCTTCTGAAGGTGTCGGAGAACTTCACCTATCTTGGCAGTACACTGTCTTCCGCGGCTCGTGTTGATACTGAAATCTCAAGAATCAGCAAAGCCAGCTCTGCATTTGGCAGGCTTCGAAAGAGAGTGTGGGATGTTGCCGGTGTGGTATCCCAGATTATCCCCCCCAAAATCTATCCCCCCTGATATTTCAGAATATCCCCCGGATAGTCTAGGATATCCTAGAATAACCCCCGGATATTCTGGAATATTCTGGTTTATCCCCCCGGATATTCTAGAATATCCCCTCCTATAACAGTTTATCCCCCGGGGTTAAAATAGGATGGGGGATACTTGCCAATGGGTAAGCGGCATCCTATTTTATCCCCCATTACAAATTATCCCCCACCTTTTATTTTCTTTGGGTAGCCTTTTTCCCCCTTTTCTTCCTGTACGTTTCTGTATATAATCTTTCTCTGCCACACACACACAAAAAACACGCACAAAAAACACACATTTATGAAGTGTGACTTAAAATGCGTTTTTAGCCGACCCCTCCAATTGCTTGACAATTTAACATTAGACCGAGTAGTGACAGGAAATAGCCTGACATTAACTAAGGGCATAAATCTTTCTCCTCCCGCCCACAACCATACCCTTTTTTGGAGCTTTTAGCAGGAGCAGTAATTAAAGAGATTAAATTTCGGTCGTGTTCTGTGTATGGAGCAATGAGAATAAAGTACATTGTACTCAGTATCATCAGACAACCAGGGCACCCATTCTTTATTGTGAGGAGAAAAAGGAACGGACAGCGCACGAGCGTGCCAAATTTGACAATATCGAGCTAGCACAAATGAAGTCGAGATATAATCTTAATCGGCCACTTGTGATCTTAAAGTTCTCATCTCATAGTAGCCTATGCTTTGACAGAAATGTGTATCCTTTGATAAAGCACCGTAGGTGTAATTTCCAAGTTTTTGAGGGATTACCTCATGACAGTCGGTAGCAAGCAAAGAGGTTAAATAAACTCTTTGGTAGCAAGTTGTTGACTTCACGGGAGATGAGTGTTGAATTAAGAACTAATTATTGCACGTCAAGCATGGTGACACAGCAGTAACGAAGCCAGTGCTGATGAGGGATTTGCTAACTTTGATAGAATGTCCCCCTACGAAGCAACATTGTGGAGGATGTTACTGAAGATTACACCACCAGCTTCAGGAAAGTCTATCACTGTCGTCAATTCTGAGAGCTGCCATTTGGAGAAGCCAGCCGAATGAACCCCCCTCTCCAATGCACTAGTCACACATCCATCTCAGAAATATTCCAAACAGCTGCAAGGACTGGCTGCCCAAGTCCGAAGATGTAATTGGCCCAGCGTTCCCAGTCTCTTGTGTTATCAATCCTCTAATGTTGCGAAGTTGCCTGTCACCAAAGCCCAGCAAAGGGCATTTAGCACATTTGATAAAGAATGGTTTCTGCTTTATAATGAATCATCAGCATGCTGGTTGTCTTTTTTTTCTGAGAGATAGGGAGTGGGGGGAGGGGGAGTGGGCGATGAACGAAAATTCGGATTCTAAGGGGCGATCTCGTGAAAAAGGTTGAGAACCACCGCTAAAGAAAGTGAAATCGAGCTGGGGGAAACTTTAGAATAGAGGGGGATGTTCTAGGATATACTAGATTATCAGGGGGGTTAAAATAGGATGGGGGATATTCCAGGATGTCACACCGGTCAGACACAGTCAGCTGTTGGCAGTCAAGACGTGCACATCAGAATTTTCTATACTTTCTCAGTCCACCCAGGAAGAGCCTATCATACTAAGCCTGGTCAGATACAGTCAGCTTCTGCCACCATTTCTTTGGTGCATATTTTGCTGGCAGCATCTGACTGTGTCTGACCGGGCTTAGTATGATATCCCTTTTAGGGTAGGAAAGCATGAGGATAGAGAGTATGGGACTGCAAGAAAGGATTCCGTTTTAAACACTTAGTAGAGAGGCTAGAGACAGATGTAAAAGTGGGATCCATTTATATGAAGAGGGAGGCTGTAGAGAAATTTCATACATGCATTCTGCAAAGAAAGTTTAATGTGAAATCAGAAGATTGTATGGAAAGGGCTAGGCTATATAAGAACTTTGTCAATGAGACAGGGAAAGTAGAGTGGGCTGGAAACATAAAAGGAGTGCTCTTTGTATCAAGAGGGAGACTCTAAAAGAGCAATTCAGCCTGTAGGAGTAGACTGATAATGGTGTCGTATAGATTTTAAAGTGGAAAGCTGTAGAGGAACCCTGCAATTAAAATTGGTGGTGTTAAAATAAGATCGTGAGTCCCGGTACAATTTCCTTTGTGAAAAAGATGTTGTAGAAGAAGTGCCCTGCAGTTTAAGGCGTGCAGCCACAGAGAGGGGTGGAGTGTTTAGAATATACTCCGTCAAGAGTTATAGATGGCGCTGTAGAGATGCCTTGCTGTATAGAAATAGTGACAGAAGTGTAGCGTTGTGAAAATAGTATCCGTTAAAATCTTGTGACAAGTCAAGGACACGCTTGTTTATTTTGTTTGTGATGATTATTGTATCCAGGACGGTGTCAGGGGTAATTTCTAGAGGGTTGTGCATGTCACGTTATATTATGGATCTTGTTCACTAATTATCTCCTGGCTGTAAGTCACATGTTTACTGTCCTCTAAGTTAAGTATGTCTTGTATGGTGTACGGAATGTTGTCTTTGTTGTAGTCGAATTGTGGTGTTTTTATTTCGGTCTTGTTCGCTGTGCAGTTGTGTATACATGTAATATGTGCTGTTGTCATGGGTGTGTCACAGTGTCTGCACATGGAGTGTGGCGGCAGAAGAAGCACACTGGTGCATGTTTAACTCCTTCTTGGGTTTACTCTTTCCTTGACTAGTTCGCACACCTGTATTCAATAAATGTTCCACATGAAAGATGTAAATCACTGCGGACAAGAGTTTCACCATCAAAATGGGGTCTTGCTATGACTAGAAATCACAGGAAGACGGTGTATCACACGCAGGAACGGTATGAAATTAGATCTACATTTTCCGTACACATGGAAACACCTCTACTTCTTGACGGACTTTTGACGTTTCAGTTTATGTACACATAGAAACACATCTTTATTGTGAAATTGTGTTGGTGTAAGAGGGACAGCTGCACTGTTTCTTGTTCACGGGCTCTGCTTACGCCATCTTGCAGCGGTTGTGCAGAAAGGTGCATTTTACAAATTTGAATATAGAAAATACTAAACTGTGTTCAATGTCCAGCTATCATCCCAAACTTGGAAAGAAATCATTTAGTTTGTAACTCTAACTTAATTCTGGCCTTTTCTTGTTGTTGTTGTTGTTTTGCTTTTAAAGTGGTAGCGGCTGCACAACTGTTCAAGTAAATTACCATCACACTTAATACGTGTACAAACATCAACTTACACATGAATATTCTGCTGTTTGCCAAAATTGCCAACACACCAGAGCCAGGGAAAGGAAGACTTATGACATAATATTATAAACGGATGGTCCCATTAGCAGGAAATGGGCAGGATAGATAGATGGAGGGATGGATGGATGGATGGATGGATGGATAGATAGATGGATAGATAGATGGAGTGATAGATTGATTGATAGATAGACAGATTGATAGATAGATTGATAGATAGATAGACAGACAGATAGACAGATAGATAGATTGTTTTACAGTAATTACGTGCCGCCAACTTGATTTTATTCTAGTCTCAGGCAATGGCGATATTGATGTTTGTACTAGCAATGTAAACTACGCCATTGTCGAATGGCCACAAACAACAATAAAGTTAACCACACACAGACGGCGATAGAATCAGATGTACATAACACTCGTGACGGCGGCCACAATAACACAAGATAATCCAGCCTGTACCCGTGTGTATAATTTTGTGACTCTGGTTTCCAATGAATGGCTTTCTGCTTTCTCGTCATCATGCTTGCGGGAGTACCGTAATGAGGAGTTTGGGAGGGGACCGGGGGTGGGGGAAGGGGGGGGGGGTTCAATAACTGAATCATTCTAGAATGAACATGTAACTAGTTAGTTTGTTGTGACGTCCATTCACCATCTCCCCCCCCCCCCCACCCCCCCCCCGACTTTTTTTTTTCTTCAGATTTAGCTCCAGTCCTGGTTTTGTTATGACTAAGGAAGTGGCTGAAATCACGTGCAATGCATTTCGTGCATCTGTTTGTATATGAAAAGTGCCATTGTAAAAACTAACTCTTTCACGCGGTGGGATAATTCTTCCGCTTTTATTAATTTATCAGTCAACTCAGGCAGTCTGTGGATCAACCAAGGAGTCCGCTTGAGACAGGAACTAACATCTATAAGTAAATCAGTTGTGTCTTGACTTCTAAGTACCATTCCATTCTTTAGAGATGGACCTGTCAAAGCAAGTATCATGTTTTACCTGTGTCGTTTCCAGCGATGAGACGAAGCCCACTGAATCCGTTGCTAAGATGTCCAACAGAATTTAGAGGTTTTAAAAAGGTATATTCTTATTATAATTATGAGCTCCTGTAAAGATTTCCTTCCTCCCTACGTGTAAATTGTTTCAGTGGGAATTGGGCAAAATCCTACTTTTGTTTTTATTACTATCATTACTGGCTAAAATGTCCAACCGTTTTATGAACGGCAATGGACTGGCCAGGCCATGGAAGTAATTGCATGCATGTATACTATCTTGTGAACATCAAACTCCTGCCCCCCCCCACCACACACACACACCACACACACACATTTCATTCTTTCATTCCGCCTTATCTTAAGCCTCTTTTGCCTTTCCTAATTAATCCCGTCCTTGGCCCAACACTTTACCTACACCCCTCACCTTACCTACACCCCTCACTTTACCTACACCCCTCACCTTCCTCTTTCGATCCTCCTTCACTTTTTCATCTTTTGCCACCCATTTTCATCTTCGTGTGTCACCCTTTATCCAGTTCTTTTTCTGGTCTGTGCTCACCTAGATCTATGCGTTTTATGAAACACAGTTGCGTATTTGGAAAGGCTGTTGATATAAGTACGTACGCAATCCCAACAGTTTTGCTCTAGGGGAGCAAAAATATACGTACCTATCCCTAACCTCGTCCTTATCCTCAACCCTGATTCTTATCGACTCCCTAACCCGCGGCTCCCCGTACCCTTTCGACCAAAAAAAAAAAAATGTGAAAGAATAATTCGTTAAGGCTGTTGTTAGGAGTATTTCTGGAGGAGTTCTCTAGAGCCACAGAAAGCTTTAAAATACATACCCCTAGCCCAAAAAAACCTGGGGGGGGGGCGTAGGTGCTTGTAACAACATTCACTTGGAAATAGAATGCTAATTATTTGGAGACTAAAAACCCCTTGTTTCGTAACACGTGTTTGCCTTTTCTGTTACGCGAGAAACGACACCTCCATCCGCCTTTTTAAGAATGGATAAAATACCTACATTTATGTATTTGTTCTTCTGCCCTATTCCATTGTTCACAATTTTTGTATGAGCAAATGTCATTTTAATGTCCTTGCCGCTCATTGGTGATTATTAATACAAAAAAAACAAACAAACACACACAAAAAAACCCACATGATGTAAATTTTATGATTATTGACGTCCGTAACTCATTTAAAATACACACATCTGCATTGTGATCATCTGAGCCGTGTCTAGCAGGCAACCAACCAAGACATAAACAATTCACTGCTGGCCTCCTGTTCCCTCGCCCACCGCACGTTTCATTTGCTGCGTCATGTCCGCTGAATCGCGAAATATCATAAAAACCACAGAAAAACTGTGGGGTCGCAGCAGGGCTATAAGCAAGGTCAAAATTGGGCAAAAAGAAAAGGTTGTATGTTGCGGAACCCTGCGTGAGAAATAAAACCCAAACAATACAAAGCAAACTAAAGAGAAGACAGAAAATCGCAACATACTACCTTTTCTTTTTGCCCAATTTTGACCTATCTGCTGATACAGTCTTGACAGGCCTTACTCAGAAATTAGCTGAGACTCTCCGCCTTACCTGGGAAGAAGCTGCTGCGCCCTCCCGCGGTCTCCGTGTACAGCTTTTTGTCTCAACTCCCGTGAAAATCAACAAGTGACTACATTTCTTTTCTTTACTGTATATTTGATTGATCTGACTTTGAATATTCTCAGCTGACATTATAGCACGGCTTCTCTCGGGAAATCCGATAATAAAACAATTTTAATTCTTGCAGTTCCTGTTACCTGAACAATTCATGTTGGCTAAATTCATGAGTAACGACTTTACCAACCAACAAACACAAAAAAACGTTTAGTTAATGTCAAGACCAGAACTGGGGTAGGGCGGAGGTAGACGGGAGACAGGCGATTTAGGTGCTATAGTCCGTTCACCCAGGCGATCACAGAAAACTGCTCGAAGCGTTGCAACCGTCGACGATATTTGAATGTAATTTGGCGTGGAGTCTTAAATTTGTGATGATCCTAACCCAGATTTTTTGCCCCCGAATTATTCAAGTAGTTTTCGAGTTTGTTTATTTTATTTGCGGTATATAAATAAAGAGAGTACCGACAAGGGTAAACATTTAGGTGCTTTACTGTAATGATTTGAACACATGGTTTTGAGTCCCACTAAAATGTGGTACAGCACGTGATTAAAGTGAGTTTAAAAACAAACTCTCGTGATTGTTCACTGGTAGGCCGACACGGTGTCAGAGGCGTTGTCAGAGATCTTTCAATTTCAGAATTCCTTTCATCGTGGTATTAAACATCAAAATCAATACGATGCGGAACATTGGAGAACAAGACCTTCAAACTGTCAGACATCCAAAATCTAACTCTTGCAGCATTGAAAACAGTTGCTGCAGAATTTTTCTGCAAGTGAGAGGACCATATATCGCGGTTGGAGGAAGAATACTGGCAAAACGAGGGCCTTCATTTTATTCAAACGAATATCGTCATCAATCCAATGGAGACATCCGACTCAGAAAGCGACTGAGATGATAAAACATTAAAAAAACATCGAAAAGTTCTTGCCCGTTTTGAAATAAAACAACAAAAAAAAACAACAACACCTTTTTAGGGCTAACCTTTCTATTGGGTCTAAGGTGGTCCCAAGTCCGCAAACCTGATCATTGTACCCACAAAGCCATGCTCTTGCAATGACAGGGACTCAGAGGGGAAAGGGTGATCATATCTCGATATGTATATTTCTCACAACTTAATACAGATTGGAAAGCTTAGCTACTTTACAAACTTTCTTTCATAGAATGTTACCGTTTAGCATAACTAGAAGGCTGTTTTCAATTGATAAGTAATGAATCTGTAATAGCTTTATCTTACAGGAAAGGAACAATAAATGCATTTACGTGTAAAGCAAACCTCAAGTCCGTAACGTGATGCTACGCCATTGCAATTCACCACAGATTGTTACTATATTTAGGAATTTAGATCAACTACAGGGAAAGAGAAGTGACAGATCATGTTGGAACACACGTATACTGTAAACGTCTATAAGTTTGGGACCATTCAATTGAAAACAAAGAAAAGATCAAAGGAATTCGCCGCTTTGAAAGAACGGTGCTGTGCATAGACTTCAAATTCAAGATTTGTAGGGTCATGATAAATGTAACACTGAATGCAAAAATTCAGGACGCTGTATTTCGTAATAGCTGAGAAAATCCAACTAAACCGTGATCACGCCTCGGTGAACGGCTATAGAAAAATATCGCACTGAGCTATCCCTACACAAATACCTTCCCCCCCCCCTTTTTTTTTTCTCCTCTTCTCTCCCCTCTTCCTCAGCCCATTCCCTCCCCCAGTCACACAGACACATCGAAAAAACAAAATCATCTTTCATTAACTTTGTGGAAAGTGCTGGTTTTTATTTATTATGATTCGGCTATGTCTTATGTAGACAGAATGGTGGGAACTTGCAATTTCCGTTCTAGTTTTACTGACTGCCCTTTCCGGTAGTGCAAGGTGGCTTCTTCATTTTGTCCTTCTGTTTAGTGTTAAACTTTCTAAAATATCCCCATCTTCAACATAACACAGGGCGTTCAGAGTAAAAGGATCAGAGAAGAAACAGGGAGAAGCAGTTAAAAATGTTAGGTTTTCCAAACCAGTCTATATAGGCCCATTTCACAGATATGCCATCTTTGATGTAAGGACCGACGCATCACCATGGCGACTGTAGCATTGATTTTGATTCGTTAGCTGATTTGCACTGCGAGCATTTGAGGTGTCGCGAACCAATCGGCGGCGAGCTAATAGTAGTCCACTACAGTAAACAATGGCACGTGTGTACATGCGCATGGCAGATGTTCGGTCAGTTCTTTCATTTCCTTTCTCCTGTTTACACATACGGTAGGGAATCTGACCAGCTTGGATCCATCCTTTCCACCCCCGTCATAACAGTCAACTGCAATGCAACCAGCAGGCATTTTAACCGCTTAGACATATATATTTCGAAGTTACACTCATCAGCTGATCCACCGGCCATCTTGGGTGTCGGAAGAAAGAAACAAAAACACTATGTGACGTCATTCGCAATGGGCCTATAGTACTAACCAAACTTTCAATGGTGTCCAATGTCCTCAAACTGTGACAATCCCTAGTGACAGTGCAAAGGAGTAGAATGACTCAACAGTGCATGATTTCAAATTGCGACAGACCAGGAAGAAAAAACAATAACAAAAAAAAAACAAAATAATTTTTCATGCAAAACGGGACATGAATAAACATTTTCTTGACCATGGCACAGACTTGATTAATTGACAAAGTTTTGTGAAATATCATTCTTTCTGTCAACACATTATGTGCCTTTTATGGCAAGTCTTGTCTACCGTGTTTTATTGTGATCCCAAGTCTAAAAAAGTAAAGTGACCGAAATAGTTTTGCTTTCTTGTTGTTGACAAGGTCTTTGAGATGATTCATTCATATATATGAGCCTTAATATCACCACCACCCGTTTTCACCTCCCCTCCGGTGTGGTATTCCAGTCTTTTCCCCCCTTTTCTTCGTGTGCATTTCTGTATACAATCTTTCTCTGCCACACACAACAGACATATACACACAAAACACACATCTATATCTGCATATACATATTTTGGTAACTCGAAACTTTGGTCACTTAAGGCTCAGGAACCGCATCATACTCAGGCTTCAAACTTTGCACAACAGCATATTATCAATGCGAAAGTAACGTGGGCTTCTACGTTTCATTTTTCATTGTTTCCGCATCATTTAGATCTATTTCGAGTCATGGTTCGCCATTTTAAGGTTTCATTGAAGCTGCGCATGCGCATTATGTTTGTTTTGAAGTTGAAACTGAAAGAGAGCGAAAGTGCAAATCTATTATTATAAAAGTGAACTTTGAAGGCTATGTTAGCCTATTCCTCCGTTAATACTTAGCCCACACGCTTCAAATTTTACACACGTCGACAGTAAACCCTTCCTACTCCAAGTTTTTAGAACAGGACACGCTATTATGATATTTTTAGTACCGTGACGCAGTTTGCCTCATCGTTCATTCGCCGAAGGAAACAAATTGTGGATTAACGAAAACATGGATCGCCCGTAAACTTTACCGAAAAAGGGTAAACAAACTCCAGTCCAGAGTAGGCGCGGAATCCGAGTCGATACTGATTCTGTCATTGAATTTTTTGTTTTTTTGTCTGTGGAAGGAACTTTACTTTGTGTACTAGATCTAGTACATTATAGGTAATGAAGATATTTCTCCCGGGCAGGGCCGGGTAACTCAGCTAGTATAATATAAAGTGTGACTTGTGACTTAACATGCGTTTAAAGCCGACCCCTCCAATTGCTTGACAATTGAACATTAGACAGGAATTAGCCTGACATAAACTGGGGGCATAAATCTTTCTCCTCCCGTCCACTCACCATATCCTTTTCTGGAGCTTTTAGCAGTAGTAGTCATTAAAGAGATTAAATTTCAGCGGTGGTCTGTGTATGGAGCAATGAGTGTAAAGTACATTCAGTATCAACAGAAGCGCCAAGATGTAATTGGCCCAGCGTCCCCAGTCTCCTGTGTTATCAATCCTCTACTACATGTATGTTGCAAGTAGTCAGTCACCAAAGCCGAGCAAATAGCAGCATTAACAGGGAGAGTCTGTTTCTAGTTTACATGAGAAATAGTCATCAAAACCTACAGACTGTCCTGTTCTGGGATCTCATGGACACAACTTCCTAATCAGGGTCCCAATGTCAAGAATGGATTCCATCATCAATTCAATCAAACAACTTTCAAAGACAATGCAGACTCGAGACAGACGAAAAAAAATCAACAACAACAGCAGATTGTTTAACCATTCACTGCAGGGATTGACATATAAGTCGAGGTGAAGATCTGTTCAGTGACAAGCAGCTGATCCCATTCAAGTGTACCCATACAGTCCCAAATTGTTTTGCCTTCCAGATCCAACCCTTTTTACAGACTTTTTCTGAGCAAGAGATCTTTTTATTCTGGGTTACAGAGAATCGCATCCTGGTTTGATCATTTAAATTTTTCCATCTTCCAGCCTCATCTGAGACTATCTTTCTTTTCTAAGGGGCACACCAACTTTTTCCCTCCATGGAAGTCTGTCACTCCATTACATAATGATAGCATAAAACTCTTGTACGTCCTCCTTCTCCCTATCACCCCCGCCTCATTTTCTGGAAGCATTTCTTTCAATACAGTAGGACACAATCAGCAAATGTGAAAGGGGCTGCTGGATTAATATAGCTTTAGTCCACGCCTCAACAACTGTTTTTCCCTACTATCTTATAATGTACATACTGCATTTTGTCAGCCTTCTCTCATGGGATAGGCAAAATGGCCTACTGACCTTGAATGTCTGCAACCTCGCCGTTGATGTCAGTAAACCAATAGAACAGTGGTTCTCCTCGTGGGCGATATCAGCCCCCTGGGGAGGTGATTCTGATTTCCAGGGGTGAGGGGAGGGGAAGAAACGAAGAAAAGGGCGACAAGGGGGCGAAAACGAGGAGCGGGGGCGATACGGGAGTTGGGGGGAACCAGCAATGAAGAGCAATTTGGGGACAAATACATGTCAATTGTCAGACATTGACTTCTTCAACAGCATGCTTAGATGGATTTGATGAACAGAAATGGGTTGTTTTGTTGTAGTTTTTTAGCACATTTGATAAAGAATGGTTTCTGCTTTATTATGAATCATCAGCATGCTGGTTGTCTTTTTTTTTCCGGGAGATAGGGGGGGGGGGGGGGGGAGGAAGTGGGCGACGAACGGAAATTTGGAGTCTAAGGGGCGATCGCATGAAAAAGATTGAGAACTATTGCTAAAGAAAGTGAAATCGAGCTGGGGGATACTTTAGAATAGAGGGGGGTGTTCTAGGATATCCTAGACTATCAGGGGGGTTAAAATAGGATGGGGGATATTCCAGGATGTCACACCGGCATTCGCACAGACACTAAGCTGAAAGTGTACAATGCTGTGGTCCTTCCCACCCTACTCTATGGGGCTGAAACCTGGACAGTGTACCAATCGCATGCCAGAAAGCTAAATCACTTTCATCTGGCCTGCCTTAGAAAGATCCTAAGGATCAAATGGCAGGATAAAATTCCAGACACTGAGGTCCTCAATCGTGCCAAGGAATTGAGCATCTTCTGCCACCTGAAAAAAATTCAGCTACGTTGGGCAGGACATGTTGTCAGAATGCCCGACTCCAGACTCCCTAAGCAAATCTTCTCTGAGCTCTCCAATGGAACGAGGAATGTTGGGGCCCCAAAGAGACGTTACAAAGACACTCTCAAGCAATCACTGAAGGCCTTTGCCATTGATGTGAGTGAGTGGGAAAAGCTCTCGCTTGATCGTGCAAATTGGAGGGCGGCCCTTACCAGAGGCAGCAAAGCATGGGAAGCTGACAGAGTCCAGCAGGCTATCAAAAAAAAGAGAACGGCGCAAGAAAAGGCCCAGTGGTACTGAACCAACGGAGCACTCTTGTCATTTATGCGGAAGGGTCTGCAGGGCAAAAATAGGACTTATCAGTCACATGAGAAGCCATAAGTCATGAAAGAACAGTCTTTCCATTCTGTCCTCTGTGTCCTTTAGTTCTCTTTATTGTCCATGTGTTGAAATTCTCACCAATTTCTGTTCTTTATTCCTCTGGTGTTGTTAAGGTCATCATCATACCTGATGGACGAACTATTATTATTATATGACCAGACCGAGGTTTTTGTAATTCCCGTGATTTTCATCTTCTGAAAACTTCAACACCACTTTACATGGTGTTATACAATGTACTTTGTTCCCCTACTCCAAAAAAATGCATCACTGGAACCTCTTTCATTCTATTTTTAAATTCAACCGGACTTCTCTGTTTATTGTGGCACGCTAGCGCAAGGCTCTGAAAGAGAGTGGGTATCTGACAATTACTTACTTCCAGCCGGGTTCCGCGGGGGAAAAAACGCTACATGTCGGTTAACAGTACACATAATATAATAACATGATTTCATTGCATATTTCAGCAGAACAAAGCTAGACCTTTACAAACAGGTAACTTTGAACCATGTTATACAGTTTTGAGCGAAATATTTCAAGCTGAAATCTGGCGTTTTCAGGCTGTGCTACCGATCTAAACCGGATTGCGGGCGGGTTTAGAGTGCCCACTCAAAGGTAAAATTATAAAGGCAAAGGCTACTTTGTCGCTTCAGCTGGGGATTTGCCCCTCGCTTTCTTTGTTTGAGAATTTGTTGTTTCTTCTGGTTTCTTGTCTTGACAATTAATGAATGATACATTTATAATGATAATAATAATAAGAAGAAGAAATAACATTTACACAGCGTTTCATCCAGTCAAATACAAGCCGGCGTCTGTGCAGTGGCGATGGCGTGTGCTCCAGTGTAACTGGGAAGGCAAATTTCCCATGTATACATGTATGTGATTAAAGAGGTATACAAAATACAAAAAATGCAAATAATCTGAGCAATTTACAATAATAACTCTTCTACTCAAATTCAATTTACCGGTACATGTACTAAAAGCGATACAGACTACAGTCGTTAGCAGTCGAGTCCCAAGCGCCGTCGGTAGGTTAAAAATAACTTGTCGCGAGAGAGGCCGGGGAAGCCGCACGCACATACATGTATTACTACTATACTAGACCTATGCCTATGCCATCTCATGAAAAATCAGTTTCTCAATTTCCTTCCTTCGCCCGCCCTTTTTAGCTTCGTTTTTAAAAAAAAAATCATTATTAATTACATACTACATGTACATATTTTAAAAATATTTTGACTCTGGAGCTGAAGCGAAACCAACCGGTGATTGTCTTATTTTCTACACTAATCCTTTGTGCGAAGCGCGGGCGCCGCGAGTGGGCGATGTCTGTGACCGGATGCAAAGGGTTTTTTAAGAGGCCAGAAGAAGGGAGTGTCTGATCTTATCAATCTAGTAGTATAGGCTATGTACATGACGTAGTATCTTTGATAAAATGCGTGTCGATATGTAGTGGTCCCATCATGAGAATTCAGATGAAAAGAATGTACAAGTCTCAATAACAACTTCCTGACAGTGACAGTGATACTGCAAATTTGTTGAGTTAAATTACATGTAATTCAATCAAATCTGGAGCTAGGTAAATGAGGAGGTTTGTTAACTACTACCTGTCCTACCTTTTACAAACAACTGTAGACCTACTGACGCTCAGCTCTGTCAGTCTGTCTCCGATGGTTAGTTCCAGTGACTCAGTTATATACATGTATCACCTTATTAGTATTGATGGGTCTTGGGAATCAGATCTGGTTTGCTCTGTATGTTCTTGTTGTTGTTGTTGTTGTTGTTGTTTTGGGGGGGGGGGGGGGTAAAGCTATAAGACAATATAGGGTATAGAGAAACAATATTTTACATGAACATGTAAGAACCGATGTTCTAAACTGTCCTCAATAATGTACATTTTTATTTGAGTAACCGATTGTAAGGTAAAGGTTCCCTACACCTTTCACTGTCCAACGATTCCAGTCATTTGCATTGTCCTGAAATTCTGATACAACTGTCACATTGTCGATACACAGACGTAACTTATTAATTAATATTACTAATATTATTAGCAAATTTGGTGCTTCACGGCATGCCAGAATTCATTTAGCTCTTTCGGGGAATACACTTTGGACACACAACGACTGCAAGCTATATCACGAATTGCAATGTGATTGTGAGCAGGAACAAAAGCTTTGCTTGCTAAACGTGTAATGTTCAACACGACTGACATGACGCCGGTGATAAAGGCGTCTTCATTGGGCACAATATTGAAGTACGGGAAACCGTTAACCAGTTTTCTTGCCGCTGATCCCGAAACAACATAACAAGGTCCATAGATGTATCTGGGGAAGACATCGTAAGGATATACTTCTTTGGCCACCGCCCAACGTCCTTTGCGCTCAACCAGTGGTTTGGAATTCTGATGTTTATGGCCCATTACAAATTCCCTGTGGTTGGTGGAAATATTTGTCACTAGTTTCTCCAAAAGTGGTATATTGGCGAATGTATCCATGTCGATTTTAACCACTGATCGAGCCGAAGGGCATTTCTCGACAGCCCAGGTTAATCCAGTTGCCATTTTCAATGAAAGGTTAGCGTAACTATCTACGAAATGTCCTACGACAATATCGCCAAAATAATGCGCCTCCGCGCTAAGCAGAATCCGGGTTTCTGAGCTAAGCGCTGCATCACCAAAAAAGAAAGCCAGTCTGTTTGGCGATCTTTGTTGCCACTTTTGATCATAGATGGTCGAAGCCCAAGTCTGGCGAATTTTAATTCTCAAAGCTGCCATTTCCGCAACAGACATGATCAAAAAGAGTAAATTCACATCACCATTAGAGCAAATGGAGCTGCCAGAAATAGAGAAGTCATCTGGAACATGGGTTATCCGTTTGCTATTTAATGTGAAATATGAATGATTTTTTAGATACTTTTCCTCAATGATCTCAGTCAGAGGGAAGGATAAGTTCTCTAAGGAGCCGTATGTGACTGTTAAATCCGGTCGCTGGGATGTGTAGTTCCTGATGTATACTAAAGATGAAGCATCCCCTGGGCTGAATGTGTGTCTGAGCTTTTCATATTCAAGGAGACAAGCCCCAAATATAAGCAAACACAAACAGTTGAACACGTCCCGACACCGGCCTTCAAAGAATCTCCTGTAGGGAAAAAATATTGATCATATTTTTAGACGTACAACAAACTCATTCTTGCACGAATATCTACTGAATCGCAATTTAACTGGCTGACTGTCTAGAAACTACAATGTACATCATTCTCTGGCAGCTTAAGTACCTTCACCATTGGTTAGCAAAGAAACATTGTTACATGCACTTGTATTAAGACCGCCCAGATGATTTAAATAACTACATGTAGTTGTTTTGGGGGGGGGGGGGGGGGAGGTGAGAACCTTAACTGAACACAAAAGAAACAACAAACTGGACAGTAAATTTTCATTATAACTCTTGTTTCATCTTTCAAACTGACCTCAGCTTGTTATGGCTTACTCGACAGTTATAATCTGGCACAATCCTTGTTATAAATAAGGCAGCGACTATTCGGCCGACTGGCCAGATATCATTCCCGATATCCGACCGACTGGCCGGAAATCATTCGCGATATCCGGCCAGTTGGCCGGATAAATGTTCCTGAAGGCCTATACGGCCGACTGGCCAGATATCATTCGCGATATCCGACCGACTGGCCGTATAGTTGCGACTATTCAGCCAGTGGGAGGGATATCATACTCGATATTTGGCAGGCAACCATCTGCGCTATTCGACCGACTGGCCGGATATCAGTTGCCTTATTTGGCCAGCTGGTCGGATATCGTGCGTGCTTTACGGCCGTCTGTATAAAGTGATTGCCCTTTCGTCATAAATGTAGTTGCACTTTTTGTGTGGTTCGTTTTTGTAGGTCTGTGTGTACTTTGGTTTGAGTTCTTTGAGGTTTTTGTTTTGTTTTGTTTTCATTTGTAGCCATTCGTAAGGGCCAAAAGTAGACTAGAAGTGCAAGTGTAAGGCCTTATTCACGCTGTCGTCATTGTTGTTTTTTGCAATAAGACAATGCTGCTGCTAGTGCTGCAACTGCTGTTGTTATTGCTACTACTGTGCTAGTGTTATTACTGCTTCTGTTATTGCAGTTCTTGCTACTTCTGCTGTTATTAATATTATTGCTCTTCTTGTTACTTTTGTTTTTACTGCTGCTACGGCTACTGTTGTTGTTTCTGTTACTGTTGTTGTTACTGTTGTTATTGCTACTAATGTTGTTACTGCTGTTATTATTGCTGTTATTGCTGTTACTGTTGTTACTGGTTCGCCGATGCGTTAGTCCTTCCATTAATCCGAATAAAATGCCTGTTTGTATACCAAATGACTCGATTTTCTTAATGTTGGAGGTGGACATGGACCGAAAACCTAAATCTAAGTGTGAGAGGATGAACGACTTTCTATTTTTAATGTGCTTTCATGGTAACTCTGGTGCGTGAGTGAGGGACGGCCACTCATAGTAGTTTATGGACACTTGGCCGAGTACCATTAATTGGGTAATTTCCCTTGTAATAGTAGCGCGGGACCCGTTATTCACATCACGAGGAAAAGCGCGCATTTTGATTGGTCAGTTGGAAATGTTGACCACCGGGCTTCCAACTCTTATATCATGGCTTTAAGTTTCTTACAACTCGCTCCTTCGTTGTTATCCACCGACAGAAAGACGGGAACCCGAATTCATTGTTGAGAGTAGGCAATACCCTATCGGTACAAAATAGGTACTCATGATAACGTTTGTTATCAATGGAGATACGTCGTATTAATGGACGAAAGTATCCCGCACAAAATTGTCGAATGTTGTTAGTCCTGACACTTTGAAAATTTATATTAAAACTATTACCGGGTTTCTGGTATAAGTAGTCAGTTAGAATTTTAGCAGCAAGTTTCTACTTTATAATGGTACCAATTTCGTTGTACTTTGATGCACGTGTCCTATTGAAATAATTAATAAGAGGATCTCGGATTTAAAGTAAACCACGAGTTAGACGCATGTTATCCCCGATAAATCCAACCTGGGTCAAATTTATTCAATTATTGCTGGAGGGGACGTTAGAGTAATTTCTGCAGTTTACTGGGATACCTAATTGACTTTTGTGTGCACCCTTTTAACCGTACTGTAAATTCGATTGTGTTAGGACCCTAACCGGTTATGTTGTTCGGCTGGACTCAATGTCCGAGCCTTTCACTTGTGCAACACGGGCTACGTAATAGCTCTCCCGGACGTCCGCGCTGGCTCATAAATAAGATGCGAGTTCGAGTGGTCAGCACACTCCATCATAGACGCAGAGACAAGAGCCGACAGCGCAGTGAACCCAGACCAGCAACCCGGGCCCGTAGCAGCTCAGAGGCTTGCCGACGCTTGCCATCGCCACCCCGCCCCATAAGGCATGGAGCGGTAGCACAGGACCCGGAGAGACTTTGGGTAAGTTGGAGACTATTATATTAGAAGTGACTTTAATTTGCGCACCCCCCCCCCTTTCTTGGATGCCGCGTAGAGAATGCTGATCTACAGAGACTATTATGAGTCCGGCTCAACGGTAATTGCCATTGTCATTAGACGTGTAAGATGCGCGATGCAGCGCAGTGTCTTGATATTGTGACTTTATTGTCAAAGTTAACGTTTGCGGTGCTAGATGATAATGATGGCTCGCTAACCAAGCTATCAAGATTTGCTTGTGTGCATATATATAGTGTGTGTGTAGCATTGCCTTGTTGTGGTAGGCAGTGAGGATTTCCTGACATGTTGATGTGGATGACTTATGTTATAGCGAGCGGCACTACACACTTGATTGTATTACGGGTATTTGTGTACCTTGCCAGTACCACTATGCTATAGAGAGCAGTGTGATTGTGAGTGCGTGTTTAGTGTTTAAGATGTGTAATTAATTACATGTATTGGAGATGTATAATATTAGTTGGGCCTCACATGGGTGAGCCCCAGGATTGTTCTATGTGCGGCGGTGGATGAACAATGTTTCAATGAATCTACACATGTTGCAATGAGTCTCGCCGACATATATATGTATATCATGTGCATGTATTATAGTTATCCAGATGTATTATGCTTCTATGAGTTTCGTAAGTGTGTGAAGGACAGTTTCATTTTAAGGAATGTACACATTACTTTATGTATCTAGTGGTGTGTCATACGCATGTTAGCCTGGCGGCATAGCTCCGCGGCTAAGGTCAAAGGGCATGACCCTTCAGTATCGATTGGGAAGGGAAGTAACCAATACAATAGCCCTGGGGCGGGTTAGTACTAATAATGGGAGTGGGCCTATGAGGATGGCCTGCATTGGGATGCAGCGTCTGTGTTATGGACGGTCAGTGGGCCATGTTGGCCACTGTGTTACTATTTTATGGAATGGCCACTCTGGATGTGCTGTACACCGGCTCAGTGGAGCGAAGCTATTGTGTTCTTGCCCCTTCATTTGTTATGTCCTTCATACTTTGATTAGTACATTAATTAGTTTATGTTGCCAGTGTACTAGGAAACTCCTTGTGTATATGATATAGCCTCTTGTAGTTGTTATTCATTAACCTTAGCGCTATTTTATTCCATGCATACATATCCAGTTGGTTATTGCTTAAATTCTATATTATGTTGTTGTTGTTTGATTTAATACTTAATACTATTAATATGTATGTCCACCATTGATTGCCTGATTAATGTTGTCATTATATCCTAATCATATTTTTGTCTTTTTCTCTTGTTCCAGCTTATGGCTGGTTGGGCTTCTTTTTTTGGGCTCCTTTTCTGGGTTTCTCTTTTTTTCTGGGTTTCTTTTTCCTTTTTCTTGATAGGGTTTTCCTATGCCTTTTTGTTTGGCAGTGATACCTTTGTTAGGCTTTTTGAATAAATAAGATTGCCAGCAGAACCCTGTGTTTGTTAATCCTGTGTATCCTAAAGGGAGTTACTATTGAACCCACGCAGTAACCACATTAGCCACTCGTAGTTCATCCAACATAAGTTTTTAAAAGAAATGTGTGTACAAATATAAAATTTGTGCAAGGCGGCGTTAAAAGCCTCAAAAGAGGGAAATGTACTTCCGAGCTGGAAGTTCGCCATTTTGCTCAAACGATAATGACCCCGTTGACCCGGATGTCATGCGCGATAGGTCTGGCTGGCCGAATATCGTTCGTGATATTGTGCCAGCCGTCCGAATAGTCACTTTGTATAAATAATGCTAAGCAAGGCGTTCTGATTCACCCGCATGCACTACACAAAGTGACAAACAATAACAGGGGCGAGGATTCCTCATAATCAAATAATCAGTGATTACCCTTCGAATATTAATTCTAGAATTACTGTGCTTTCCAGATCGAGCCCAACGCCAAGTCCATTTAGTCAGTTCAGCATTATTTTAGTTCTACCTCGCTATTTGCGTTTGTTATAATTATAGTCCAACACCCCTTACCGAAAAGCATCTTTATAATGAACCTTATGAACCTTATGAACTGGTCCATAATCAGTGATTAAGACAAAGAGGACTTGACTACACCCAGAAACTATCTTGAGCATAGCCTGTATTCGTCGACTCGGCCCCGTAGACACGGAATAGTGGGGATAAAAATAGGCTTATAATCAAAGTTTGACCTGATTTTACCTAGATTTATGCGTGTTTTTCACTATGCGGTCGTTTTCATCCTAATCGTAAGGTACGGAGTAGAGGATTTTTTTTTGTTTGTTTGAGGTAATCTAAGAATAATTTACCCTACGCACACAGCAAGAGCTATCAAAGCATAACAATATACATGTACACGTAGTCTAGACTAGACAACTTATCAAAACAGTCGAACGTATCAAGAACATCACTTCACTTGATAGGTCGAGCGAACCTATACCGGAACGGTAGATAGCCACTTCTCCGAGTTCGCTGCACATCGTTGTGTCACAGAGATGCCACTTGAGCACGTTCTGCCATTTAATGTTACCTTTTCGAGAAACTTTATGATGTGGTAGAATAACAAAATCTCTGGCTATGAATATGACAATGAAAACTTGCCGTTCAAATTATATTTTAAAAAATGAATGAAAAATATGCGTTTATAAGTCTGTTAGTATGAATGAATGGTATTTTCAGATTAGTTTGGCTTGTAAATTGCTGCATTCCTGTCCTGTTGACAAGAATAGTCCGCTCTTTAGATTTTGCAGTGCCTAGCAACCGTTTCATTGTTTTAGTCGCTGCATTCATAATTATGTAAATATGATGTAGCGATACGTCCTATTATGAGGATCTTACCACCTTAAATTCTGATTACCCTCTGCAGAGGGCCACGCTTCGCCCCTGAACAACGACTATCACTTAACAGCATGTTCAGGTAAATGTTCACATAAGAAACTAAGAGTTACTTTGTTTCAGGATGTTTTAGAAAAAGGAGCACTAATGAAGCAGCTGACAAAATTATTTCATTTACTTTTTCATTTAAATACATGTACATATGTACACGTATGTATTTATGTTAAAATTGTTTATCTATTCAGGTATTTATTCATTTATTTGTTTATTTACGTACTTATAGTATTTATTTTACATTGTCCCAATCAAGACACGCAAACCCAATTGCTTGAAAAAAAAAAAATTAACAAAAGGTTAAAATCTGAAAGACATTAAAAGAAAACAAATTTTAAAAAGAGAAAGAAGAGAGACACGAACAGAAAGAAAACTGAAGTTCAACGGAATGAAGATAAAAGACATGACAGTGGTGACAGAGGTCATTAGTAAGGTTTAAAATAAAATTAATACGAATAATCGGAACTATAATTATTTTGACAAAATTCCTCAAACCAGTTACGCTTAACGGAGCTGGCTACTTAATTCACTTATTATAATGATTAATACTATTTTTAAAAAAAAAATTTTTAAGTCATTAATTTGTTCATGAAAGAGTGAATATTATCTAAATTGTTTCTTACCTAACCATTTTTGCTTGTACCGCGCACTTTGGCTAGGATGTCAGTCACGGTATGAATGCTGTCAGGTGGCTGTTACGTTAGTGTTAGCTTAATTTTTCTGCCTCAAGACATGATGCGCGAATTAATATCCGGTATTGAGCTGCCTCGATATCGGTCCATCTTCTTTTCTTTCGCGACCAATTAACAGTTGGGTGTTTCCTCTTTCTAAACGATGGGAGAAAACGGTATGTTTTGAAGCCCTTTGCGTCAAAGGGCTAAAGTGTTGGGGGGGGGGGGGGGGTAACAAATGGGAAAAAGGTTTTGTGAGAGATAAAGATTAATCATGATGTGTTGGACTGTGAAGGTATTCTGGTGAAGTTACATGTAATAGCTTCAACTTTCAAGTTTAAAAGTTCATTTTAGCCTACTTTGTAGGCCTAACGGCCATTTCAAAACATCCACAAGAAAGATGCATTTATTTAAGATTTGAGAATGAAAAAAAAAAGCGCACGGTCATTCACTCTCGCTGCTCCTTGCTGCCTAGGACAATTTATAAGCTTACTTAAAAAATGTATAATAAGGTGCTGCACAATAAAATATATCTTGACTGATAAATGCCAGCAACAGTCATCATTCAATTCCACCCCTCCCCTCTCCCTCCCTTGTCTTTTCCCCACCTTTGTCTGTCGAAAATTTACTATACACGAAAATATCATCAAAATCCACTTTCGTATTCACACAAAGAAGAATTCAGTTTTCAGATCTTACCTGGAGAAGTCACAGAGCGACGTTGCTGCACTCTTTAAGTACTGCACTTTATGGCTATACATAATTATAATAACAAAAACGTGAGGGATTTTTAAAAAGACGTATCACCGCTCTTACAGCTCGGTTTGTCGTGAAAATTTGAAGATGCCTCCTTTCGACCTGCCAAAGGTTCTCTTACAGTTTACAGATTCAGCAGCTTGAAATGGTGGAGAAGTATTTTTTTAATTTGCTTTGTGTAACTGACTGATGGCCTCCTTCCCTTCTTTACACGAGTACATGACCCCGTGACGTCAACAATGCCTGCCGGCCGATTTAAACCATTCGAACGTGGGGTCTATGCACGGACGTTGTTTTTCTTCTATTATTATTATAAATCCGCCTATACATGTAATATTATTTTGGAAGAGCTTGGGCAGCGACAATTATCATAATTATGAAGCTGAAAGAGCTGAAACTAAAGTATAGCTGAATCACGGACACACCTCAGCATTTTTCTCTGTTCGTATTTCCTTAGAGGCATACTTTACCACAGCATTACATTCTCTTTCGTTTCCATGACCCAGGGAAAAAAACAACATTATCAGTTATATCACATTAGCGAGGTATTAGCACAGCCATTCAGAATCCAGTAAAATAATGTGCTCGTGATTAAAATCAGAGTCCAGTCATTGCCGATCCCATTCTGTCGTCTCACGATGTTTTAATTTCTCTCACCGTGTGTTTATTGAAAGGGGGGGGGGGGCGGGGAGGAGTGTACTGTTAACTAATAACAGTTATAAAACATAAGAAACTACAGAAAAACTGTGGGGTCGCAACAACGCTTGAAGCAAAGTCAAAATGAGGCAAAAAGAAAATGTTGTATGTAGCAAAGCCTGAAGTAAGAAATGTGTCTTCCCTTTTTTCCCTGCTTTTTATTGTATCGTTTCGCGACTTTGCTACATGCAACTTTTTGTTTTTGCCACATTTCGACTATTAAAACAGTAGGCAAACAATTCTTCGTCCCTTAAGAGCCGATTACACGGGCATGCTTGGCCAGTTCCGCCGATTTCGACAAATCGTAATGTGTAATAGGGAAAAGAGATTTTAAAAATGAAGATCTCATGACAGATCGAGAATATCAAACGGCGCCTAAAAAAAATTGAACCAACCAACATCAGTTTTGGGGCGTGGATAACGGTAATGCAGACTCATTGAACCTTTCACCGGATATAATCTATTTCTAAATAACAATTTATTTGAAAAATTTATGAGATAAAAAAAACCAAGTGCATGTTCGTAATCGACGCATCAAAATTAGCAAAATGGGTCGGGTGGAACTCAATTGGATACTTTACTTAAAAATAAAAAATTAAAAAAAAATTATTTCAATTCCGTTCCCGTTTATCATTCAACATTATTATTTCTTCATAGAAAAATAGTGTAGGTGTAGATAATTTTTTAATCCATTGGCTTTTGCTGAAATGCTTTTACATGTATTTGTCCATTTTAAAACATTGGAAACGATGTCGTATTTCAAAGGACCTACGTACTTAAATGCCATCCATTACATGTATTATTTTTTTTATTTTTTATTCAGCTTACTTTCAGGCTGGAAATGATTCTGGTAAAAAAAAAAAGGGAAGTGTATATTTAGGCCGAATACGGCCTATAAAACCCGGTGCTGTGCTATTTGGGCCGAAGGTATTTTAGGCAAGGGAGTGTCAATTTCCACCGCGGAATACGATGTCAATTGTCGATTCAAGTGTGCATTGGAATGGTCAGATGGACCTGGCGGCGTGAGGGTCTAGCCAGTTTGTATCTATGGGCGGTAGCCAGATTGGCTAATCAGGTGAAAAGGGGCTGGGGTAGCCATTGGCGATCGACGTACCGTCAATGGCAATATTGTACGGACACAAATTCTGTGTTTTCAAAAAAACACGCCAGAACAGTGCAAACTGCAAACTCGCACTATCGGCCCAAATAACCCGGAACCGGGGTTTTGTGCTATTTAGGCCCTATTCGGCGGGGACAAGGTGGTCTAGAGGCAAGGTGCTCGCCTCTCATGCCAAGGGTCCCGGGTTCTAAACCCGGGCAGTGCAGGCATGTTGGAAAGTGGATTTTTCTCATATTTTCAAGTCCCTGGTCCTATTGGGGGGTAGGATCGAGTAGTTCTTGGAAATTGGATTTTTCTCATATTTTCAAGTCCCTGGTCCTATTGGGGGGTAGGATCGAGTACCTAGTCTTCTCGGATAAGGACGAAAAAATTCGGAGGGCCCGTGTGCACGTTGCGCACGTTAAAGATACCTTGGCAGTTGGAAATCGTAAAGAGCAGGCCGAAAGGCCGCTGCCCGGGCAAAATTGAAATTAATAGATTAAAATTTATCCATATCATCTCCCCCCCCCCCCCCCCCCCCCTGCCAGAACAAGAAATAATAAAACAAGTAAAGTGAGGTGTAAATGCCAAGGGCAGCGAACCTCCTAAAATAAAGACCTCAAATCAGGCCCTATTCGGCCCAAATATACCTAGCCAAAAAAAATTCGGTAACCCCTCATATTCTCTGCGGCCTCTTAAGTGATACCGGTATACATATAGGCTATTTCTCGGATTATTTTGTTTTTCAGCGGTCCGATTTCCTCAATAGGGCTTAAAGGGTTCATTGAATACACATTGCTTCGCGCGAGTGCCCACACTGTGCGCTTTAGTCACTATAGAAAATGTGTCACTATAGAAAATGTAACCCGCACTCACACGAGATTGCAGCAGTCATCCTCGCAAAACAAAGACGGATATCATTATTGGGGTGGGGGGGGGGGGTCTAATTACAAAGCCAACAGAGAAAATGCCGACTTGTATTCACTGTTCTGCTGCATAACAGGCTACTAGCTTTCTGTGTAAAGCTTACTAAAACAATAAATTATGTCCAGATTAAGAACAGCCAAGCAAGGACCTCACACGAGATGGTTACGATGAGATTGGTAGGCAAGCCTGTGAGTTTGTTCAAAACTGCAAAGCTGTGGGCGTTGGCTCGCCACTTGGTCGAAAACTTACGTCAAGCTTTCACGGTGCATCAGGTATTTAAATAACAAGACGACAAAAGAATCAATTAGCATTTAATGGATTTTTTTTTTTATCTCGATGGCGTCAAGACAGTTTTAAAAAAAAAGAAAAGATGCTACCATTTGGTACATTAGGAAATTAATACTAATAATATTTAATAGCTACCGTACAAAAAATAACTTGAAAAAGACACACATAATGACCTATCAGCAACGGATGTAAATTGTGACATTGTGGAAGTGCCTTATTGAAGTGTCTATTTATATACTTACCGTGAAGTCGTAGAAACAAGCAGGTTTTGGAAGATATAAAGTAAATTACAACAATCCAGTAGCATGTTCATTCCGAGCAAGGCTGGATACCATGGCCAGTATTCCAAACTTAATGTGTCTCTCTCGTGCAGCAGTAACAGAAAATTTATGAATTTAAACATGCTTGTTCCATCAACTAGCCAAGACGGTAAAAACTGTTGCCATATATTCTTGAAGCTTTTACAAAATAATGTCACATGGAAATCATGTTCCAGTTCATTACAGGTCTCACATAGTCTCAGCTTTACTCCAGGTTTTGCCTCTGCTTCTTCCTTTCTTTACCATAAAGTTGTGAGTGAGAGCCCAATCTTATCTTTGCTACGGCTATCGTTATATGCTGATTTGAGGTCTTTATTTTAGGAGGTTTCGCTGCCCTTGGCATTTACACCTCACTTTACTTGTTTTATTATTTCTTGTTCTGGCGGGGGGGGGGGGGGGGGGGGGAGATGATATGGATAAATTTTAATCTATTAATTTCAATTTTGCCCGGGCAGCGGCCTTTCGGCCTGCTCTTTACGATTTCCAACTGCCAAGGTATCTTTAACGTGCGCAACGTGCACACGGGCTCTCCGTTATATGCTTCTGCTTTGCTTCATATAAATAGTTTTCTGGGTAAAAATCGACAGTTAAATGCCTAGATAGCCTATTTTCACTTAAACGCTCTGTACCACTCGGCGCGTTTGCTGAAATTTTGGCACGTAGACTTTTGTTCAAACTCAGATAAAAACAATGATGTATGATATACTTTTTGGCCTTCCCGAGCGTATCAGAAACCATAGCTCTCCAGCATATTCTTTAACAGTGGGGCCAGGTTAACTGTACATGTATTTGTGTTACCTTCCATGGCTTATACAATAATGTATTTACTATAAATTTATAAACTTTTTTTAAACTGTGCTTTTGTCGTCCAAGCTTAATATGTTGACCCAAAATTTAATCAGACTTAACTGTCTATCAATTTTTCGAGGACACACTCCCAATAAAAAATATATAAAAAGATTAATTGGAGTTGTTTTTCTTACTAAAACGACTTCAACAGCACACGGTCATCTTAACATCAGTATGGGTCCTTGGGCAAAGCAAATGGGCTGCGGCCCGCCCCCCCCCCTCCCCCCCGTACGTTCTACTCAGAAAATTGCATGTTTGCTCCCCCTCCTCAATCCCCGAGGCCTTGGGCAACTGTCCAGTGTGACATGTGTTAAGATGGCTCTGTTACACTAACAGAGTTACCCCCATAATATTTCGTGGGGTGCCGGTGTAGTATCCCAGATTATCCCCCCCCCCCCCAAATCTATCCCCCTTGATATTTCAGAATTCCCCCGGATAATCTAGGATATCCTAGAATGACTTCCAGATATTCTGGAATATTCTGGTTTATCCCCCCGGATATTCTAGAATATCCCCCTCTTTAACAGTTATCCCCCAGGGTTAAAATAGGATGGGGGATATTTGCCAATGGCTAAGCAGCATGCTATTTTATCCCCCATGATAAATTATCCTCGCCTTTGTTTTTGTTTCTTGGGGTAGCTTTTCCCCACTTTTCTTCGTGTGCTTTTCTGTTTACAGTCTTTCTCTGCCACACACACAAAAAAACACACAACCCCCCCCTCCGCCCCCCCCCCACACACACATATACACAGGGATACATGTACATGTATATGAATAGTACGTACGGTACTATAGAGGAATTTCAAACATTGATCTGAAACTGTTTTCACACATTTTTAAAGATTTGAATACACGAATTGTTCTGACATTTAACACAGTGATAAAGTTGGTTAGCTAAAGCGGATGGACTTAACCTTTTCCGACCAGTCTCGTCACATCTCTACACTGGGTGATCCACTGATGGAGTCAAATCGTTTAAAAGATGAGCTTTTCCTTTTAGTTTCTGTTGGCATCAGCTCAATTTTTAGCAAAATGGAAATAGCCTGACATAAACTGAGGGCGTAACTCTTTCTCCTCCCGTCCACCCACCATACCCTTTTTCCGTAGCTTTAAGCAGGAGAAGTAATTAAAGAGACTACATTTCAGTACATGTACATTGTACTCCGTACCGACAGATAACCAGTGCACCCATTCTTTATTACGAGGAGAAAAAGGAACGACCAATGCACCAGCGTGCTGAATTTGGCACAAATGAAGTCGAGATGATAATTATAATCTTAATCGGCCACTTGTGCTTTTAAAGTTCAAAGTTCTCATCTTGTACTACTATGCGTCGACCAAGGAGCTTACACGATTAATTATACACTTTGGCATAACAGTGTAAGCTCCTTGGGGTCGACAGAAACGTGTATCCTTTGATAAAGCACCGTATATGTAATTTCCAAGTTTTTGAGGGACTACCTCATGGAACATGCTGTCTGTACAGCACAGCTGTCGACTTTACAGGACAAGATGAGTGTTGAAGAACTAATTACATGTATATAATGCACGTCAAGCACAGTGACACACAGGGGCGAGGCTTCCTCATAATCAAATAATCAGTGATTACCCTTCGAATATTAATTCTAGAATTACTGTGCTTTCCAAATCGAGCCCAACTCCAAGTCCATTTAGTCAGTTCAGCATTCTATTCTACGTTGCTATTTTGGGTTTGTTGTTATAGTCTAACACCCCTCACCGAAAAGCATCTTTGTAGGGACTTACACCATATGAACTGGTCCAAAATCAGTGATTAACAAAGACGGAGAAGATTTGACTACACCCAGAAGCGAGCTTGAGCATAGCCTGTTTTCTTCAAAGCGGCGCCGCAGACAGCAAAATAGTGGGGGAAAATAATAGGTTTATAATCAAGGTTTGACCTGATTTTACGTACTTATGCAGGTTTTTCACTATGCGGTCGTTTTCATCCCAATCGAAAGGTAAAGAGAAGAGTGAAAGAGTTTGTGTGGATCTTTTTGTTTTGTTTGAGGTAATGTAAGAATAATTTACTCTACGCACAGCAAGAGCTATCAAAGCATAATAATTATTATAGTCTAGAACTAGATATAACTGTGATCAAAATCAGTCGAACGTATTAAGAACATGAATTCACTTGATAGGTCACTCGAACCTAAACCGCAACGGCAGATAGCCACTTCTCCGAAATCGCTACACATTGTTGTGTCACAGAGATGCCATTTAAGCACTTTCTACCAGTTAATGTTAATGGGTCCTTTCCGAGAAACTTTATGAGATGGTAGAATAACAAAATCTCTGGCTATGAATATGACAATGAAAACGTGCTGTTTTAATAATATATATTTAAAAATCTGTGAAAAATATGCGTTTATAAGTCTGTTAGTATGAATGAATAGTGTTTGAGATTAGTTTGGCTTGTAAATTGCTGCATTCCTGTCCTGTTGACAAGAATAGTCCGCCCTTCAGATTTTTGCAGTGCCTAACAACCGTTTCATTGTTTTAGTCGCTGCATTTATAATTATGTACATATGATGTAGCGATACGTCCTATTATGAGGATCTTACTAGCTTAAATTCTGATTACCCTCTGCAGAGGACCACGCTTCGCCCCTAGTGACACATCAGTAACGAAACTGGTGCTGATGAAAGATTTTCAAATTTTTATAGAATTTGCCTCTTCGAAGCAACATTGTATATATGTGAGGATGTTACTGAAGATTACACAACCAGCCTCAGGAAAGTCGATCATTGTCGTCAGTTCTGAGAGCTGTCATTTGAAAAGACCAACCTACATGCCACCTCTCCATAGCACTTGGTCACACATCCATCTCAGAAATATTCAAGGCCGCAAGGACAGATTGCCCAAGTGCGAAGATGTAATTGGCTCAGCGTTCACAGTCTCCTTTGTTATCAATCTTCTAGCCTAATTATCATCATGATCAGCACAATTAGTTGTATGTTGCAAGTTGTCTGTCACCAAAGCCGAGGAAAAGGCAGCATTAACAGGGAGAGTCTGTGTCTAGTTCACATTAGAAGTAGTCTCCAAAACCTACACTGTCCTGTTTTCGGATCTCATGGACAAAACTTCGTAATCAAGGTATCAGTGTCAAGAATGGATTCCATCATCAATTCAATCAAACAACTTTCAAAGACAATGTAGATTCGAGACAGACGAAAAAAAATAAAAAATTCTCGGACCATTCAGGAATATACAGATATGTCGAGGTGAAGATTTATTCAGTGACAAGCAGCTGATCCCACATAGTCTGTGGCTGATCCCATTCAAGTATTCCCATACAGACCCAAATTGCCTTCCAGATCCAACACTTTCTACAGATGTAGCCTGTTCTGAGCAAGAGATCCGTTAGAAAGTCATTCTGGATTACAGGGAATGGTATCCTGGTTTTAATCATTTAAAATTTTCCATCTCTTTCAGCCTCATCTGAGACTATCTTTCCTTTTCTACGGGTCACAGCAACTTTTTCCCTCCTTGGACGTCTATCGTTCCGTATGATTATGATGATAGCATGAAACTATCCTCCTTCTCCCTATCACCCGTGCCTCATTTTCTCGAAGCACTTCTTACAAAACAGTAGGACACAATCATCAAATGTGAAAGGAGCTGCTGGATTAATATAACTTTAGTCTACGCCTCAACAACTATTTTTCCTTACTATGTTATAATGCACATACTGCATTTTGTCAGCCTTCTCTCATGGGATGGGCAGAATGGCCTACTGACCTTGAACATCTGCAACCCCGCCGGTAATGTCAGTAAAACTTTAGAACAGTGGTTCTCAACGTGGGCGATATCAGCCCCTAGGGGGAGGGGGTGATTCTGATTTCCTGGGGGAAGGGGAGTGGAGAAAACGAAGAAAAGGGCGACAAGGGGGCAAAAACGCTAAACGGGGGCGATATGGGGGTGGGGGAACCAGTATGGGGAGCGACCGGGGGGGGGGGGGGAGGCAAATACATGACGGTCATTGACTTCTTCAACAGCATGCTTAGATGGGTTGGATGATAGTGCCAATAAATTCACCCTTTTTTCATTCTTTCCATTTCACTTTCGTCAAATTTCACCACATAAACTTTCTCTCACACAACAATCAAAATTATCAGAACACATACAAAAAACTGTCATATCATGATATGTTCCATATTTATTCCATTATTTGTTCTGGTCAGTTCAAACAATAGCAACGGGTGTGAGAACAAAACTACAAAACTTATTATTCCATACCACATACAAAATCTAAAACAACATTTTCAAAACAAGTACACTCCAATACAGATAAATGAGCCGGGTTTTTTCCTTTTCTTTTGCCCCATTAAAAGACACGTCAATTTGAGTAAAATAAGATCAATCTGCACAATATGCTACTACATGTACATGTATATTAAAATAAACTGGGTTTGCACCTTTTTATAAAGAGTATATGTATACTCAAAATATATACAGACCAAGTCAAGTGCAATGATTTAAAATCTTGATTAATAACATATATGTATAATATAAACCCAAAATAAACATGAAAAAAAATATACATATATACAAGAGGTGGCTGTAGTCTGAGTGGTATTCAGCATTAATCTCTATCACTTTCAAAAAAAAAATTAATGTTTACCATTTAAAACGGTAGTAAAAAGGAATAAATTTGTGCCAATACAGGCAAAGCTGCCAGAAACAAACGGGGACTGCAAGACACGTAAAGAATAATGACTGCATATTATTTTATATCTTTGTGATTTTCTCAGTTCAAGAAGGCTCTCTTGACATAGCTAGACAGTTGATTGGGCTTCTCTGAGCCATGGGAAATGACGTTTTACAGGAAAAAGTACAATGTATCATTGGTGCAATGAGTTTTATAATGTCACTTAACAGACAGTATTTTTATTTTTTTTTACTTACATGTGACTTGTGAGAGCCAGAGATTTCTCATACTGTGTTTTTACATTGTTTTTAACTTACCGTCATTGTCTTTTTTTTTTTATTTCATATACTTGTAATTTTTGTTTTCACATTCCAACACTCCACCATAATTTTTATTTTATGATTATGTAATTGTTCTCTCCTTTGTCCTTTGTTCGTTGTTAGTCTTATATGGTACTTTTTGTTTTGAGGGCCCAATGGTGGACTGTCATAACTTGAAATTTTACAAATTTTTCAGGAGAAGCAAGAAAGTGAATAACTTTCTTTATCAGACTTAATGGTAATAATACTTTTTAAAAGAAAAAAATGTTATTTTATCCTTAGTCTTCAGAATTTACTCCCAGTTTATAACACAAGCTGTGGGCTGTCAGGTGCTTCACGCATGTCAAATATTCTCATTTTTTTTCCCAATAAGTTGATTTATGGTATTTTACCATGCTGCCCTCGACATGAGTACCATATATTTTTCTCCATGTCAGCAACAAAAATCTAACATATCTGGAGCCATCCATAAAGTACACATACTTGGAGAGGGAGAGGCAGGTTTGACCCCACGTATGAATAGGGTTTATGGGAAGAAAGGGGGTTTGAGTGAGCACACATACACGTACATCAATTATGATAATGAATTAAAAAGTTTGGTTTATTCAATTTTTCTTTTCTCCAAATTGCATTGATAGATGACATACTTTAATGATGGTCCCCTGATAGAAATTTCTAAATTGCGTTGGTGTCCAGCAAGTTTCCCCATTTTGGTCATTCAAAGTTGAGTAGAGATTTTTCCATTTTGATCAAACTCTTCATTCTTTGATGCTCTATTGTCGTAGGTGTAGTTCTCTTTTTCTTTCAGATGAGCATCTTTTTCTGATGCTGTATGACCATTTGAAACATCCGCATGTGGTTTTTCATCCTCTCTGTCATATTTCTGTCCGTAGAAAACAATTTAGATCAATAAAACGTAACATTGGCACCAGTTTGTTCCACTTGTGCCACCTCAAACTGTGATGCATTTCCCCCCGCATGCAGTGCACAGGCGCTAATCATACATACACCCACAAAAATTTACTGTTTTTTATCGTATGGGGGCTGAGCTTGCATACAGGGAAAGATCGGCTATTTTCCAAAATGAAGAATTGAAAGTCTTAGGAGAAAGAAACATATGGCCTTTCTTTGAACTTTCAACAAAAGACTAAATATTATTCAAAAATTCTTAGCAGCACAAGTTCAGTGATGTTAGGTAAAACAGATCAATGTGATGAACAAATAAACACACATATATACGGAGCATAGCTGTGTGGCCACGGTAGGACTTAACATTAGCATAAAACACAAATTTAAAATGTGGCAACATTTAAAGGAGGAACAGCTGTATTTCGCAAATCCCCATTCTATAAATCAACCACAAGATAAATTTAATTATGAATACTACCAGAATGGAAAAAGAAAATAATATATATGTAAATTATTTTAGCTTTCAGACAGTAAAGAACAAAATCAGGCCAAAAAAAATCGTTCAAATTGGAAAATATGAAAGAAAAATACTCTGAAATAACTTCTGGACTGGCTTTGCAAGGTCATTGATTATTTACAAGCCATAATATTTACATCAAACCCAACAACATACACACACACACACAAAGAGAGAATGAGGCTCTTGCCAGCGTGAGACTACAGGAGATCTTCAGGGGAAGAGAATTCTCATCAAACAAGTGTTTCTACCCTTGATCTCCCTACACTCTATGAAAACAGGGTCATAGCCAGGTCATGAATCATCATGAGTCAAATTAGATTTACAGACAGGAAATTATGTGAATTGATACACATTGTCTGACTCTCGGGGATATTTCTAAAAATGCAAACTGCTTTGCCATAGCCATAACAACAGGCCGAAATGACCTAGCTCAGAAGGCCACTGTATCAGAAAAGTAAAGAACGCAAACCTACCCCTTCATGTACAATGCCAAATCGGAAGAATTTCCGAATCTTCTCTGGTAAAAAGGAAAACGGGAATATAACATCACAGATTGGACAGATCAGTCGAGGATCCACATCTTTAGGTTTGGTGGCACCTGTAGTAATTTCAGAGAATGTTAGTCATTACAAACAAAAGGCTTCTTAGAGCTCTACTAAGCCTACATAGAAGGCTTCTATTACATGTATTTCCATGCCATAACATATAAAAGAATATTGGTTACTGAAAACTCTACCATATAGGCTTACCTATAAGACTTCTGCTATTTCCACATGCTCTGTCATCACAAAGTTTACTGGACACTTTACCATGCAGGCCTACCTATAAGCCTTCTGTTATTTTCACATGCTCTGTCATCACACAGGTTACTGACAATTTCACAATAGGCCTCCATAGAAGACTTCTATTATATGTATTTCCAAATGGTCTGCTGTCACAAAAAAAAAAGGCTGCTTAGACCCTTCCCATATAAATATTGTTAAGACTTCTGTATTATTTCCATATGCTTTACTTCTAGATGCTGCCTCTTACATCTTTCTTGCCTTCCTACACTTTCTTCTCACATGCCCTCAAATGCTTGCACTGTTCCCCCCCCCCCCCCCTTTTCTCTCTCAGTCCTTTTTAGTTTATTTTGCAACACTAATCATTCTGCATTTTTCTCTTTTGCATGCTTCCAGTACATCTAAACAGTTTTATTCATCTAGTGTGAGATATTGGATTCAAATTCAAAACTTCAAAACTATATCTAAAAAAAAAGATAGATTGTAGGGCTAATCTAAATGAGATTCCTGTGTTTGCAGGCATTGGTTTATCAGCAAGGGTAGAGGAGGAGGTGAAAGGAAGAAACCCAAATTTTGGAAAATTAATGTTAAAAAAATTGAAAACATATCTAGATCTAGATTTTAATTTTTTCAAAGTGTTTAAAAATATCTAGAAACTCTGTGGGCCCCACCGGGACATAAAATTGGAAAAAAACAACAACAAGAAAAGAAATATGTTGCAAAAGCCTGTGTATGGGAAAAAAAAGTACGAAAAAAAACCTATACAATAAATTCTTAAAGAATAAGAATTAAAAATGGAAGATTTCTGTCCATGTTGACGTGTTTAAAGCTATAGAGTACAGTTCATGATGAATGTGATGGAGTAGCCTACCTGTTATGAAACTGACTAAGAGTCCAATGACTAGGCAAGCCAGCACGGCTGTAGTACTATACCACATGTAGGATAGAGTATACAGTGGGTAAGGTGCATCACTGAAATAAAGAAAATAAGGTCATAATAGTTTTTTTTAAAACAAAGTAAAATGGAAACTGAAAATATTGTGAAGCCTCATGGATGGATGGATGGGTGGAAGGATGGGTGGGTGGGTGGATGGATGGATGGAAGGATGGGTGGGTGGGTGGATGGATGGATGGATGGAAGGATGGGTGGGTGGGTGGATGGATGGGTGGAAGGATGGGTGGGTGGGTGGATGGATGGATGGAAGGATGGGTGGGTGGGTGGATGGATGGATGGAAGGATGGGTGGGTGGGTGGATGGATGGATGGAAGGATGGGTGGGTGGGTGGATGGATGGATGGAAGGATGGGTGGGTGGGTGGATGGATGGATGGAAGGATGGGTGGGTGGGTGGATGGATGGATGGAAGGATGGGTGGGTGGGTGGATGGATGGATGGATGGGTGGGTGGGTGGATGGATGGATGGAAGGATGGGTGGGTGGGTGGATGGATGGATGGAAGGATGGGTGGGTGGGTGGATGGATGGATGGAAGGATGGGTGGGTGGGTGGATGGATGGATGGATGGATGGAAGGATGGGTGGGTGGATGGATGGATGGAAGGATGGGTGGGTGGGTGGATGGATGGATGGATGGATGGGTGGGTGGGTGGATGATGGATGGATGGATGGATGGGTGGATGGGTGGGTGGATGGATGGATGGATGGAAGGATGGGTGGGTGGGTGGATGATGGATGGATGGATGGATGGGTGGATGGGTGGGTGGATGGATGGATGGATGGAAGGATGGGTGGGTGGGTGGATGGATGGATGGAAGGATGGGTGGGTGGGTGGATGGATGGATGGAAGGATGGGTGGGTGGGTGGATGATGGATGGATGGATGGCTGGATGGATGAATGAATGAATCTTTTCATTTTGTTCAAATAATTTAGTACTGTCTAAAAATAAGCTACTTATGAAAATACACAAAAAGATGGTATTATTCAAGTAAAACAATGTGCCACCACAGCAAAGCTCATCACAAGACTTAGGCTCACGTATCAGGCATGCTTGTTGTCTTATTCAGATTTTCAGCAAGAATTTTCAAGGTACTATTGTCAAAGGCGCTTCTATTGCAGTTGGCTGTGCCCATGATTGCTTTCACTCTATCTTCAGGAGGGGGCTTCACAATGGCTGCTCCAAAACCAATCCAGAGCATGAGAAGAAGACTGCCAAAGAGTCCAGAGAAGGCTCCCTGGAAGTCCATTTACAAAAGAAAAAAAAAAGATATATATAGACACTTGCACTGAAGACTATGATCAGAATTTGTAGACACAAACACTGAATAATGTAATAGGTATCTGTCAAATTAAGTTACAAATATTGAAGTCTTTAATAGGAATCTGTCAAATTTTGACACAAATGCTGAAGATAATAAGAATCTGCCAAATGTAGAGACAAACACTGAAGATGAAGATAAGAACTTGTCAAATTTAAACATGAGCACTGAATCTCTCAAAAAGTTCTTTAATTTTAGAAAGCATGAAAATAAATTAACAAGAAAAATAAAAGCACAGACACTGAAGATTAGAACATGAAAAGGCCAAGAGACCCAAGATCTGTAATTGTGGAAGCTTGGGAATGAATGAATTAAGCACTGTATTCTTTAAGCCAGGTTACTGAAGACATGACTAACTAACCACAAGAGAATTTCAAGTTTGTATTTGGTTTTCTGTGGTCCAACTTACCCAACGATTCGCCCATGGAAATAGCATACCCAGGGTGAAGACACCCAACAGAGGCCCACCAATCATGCCGAAAAGTGAAAGGGCGGCCTGGAAAATCAAACCGAAACAATAAGGCCTATTTAAGAGGGCATACTGGTGTGTGTATGTATTATATTACAGTGATGCACTGTTAATCTGGTGTAAGTGTTTGTGTTTTTTGAGCACCGATTTTGTATTTTCATTTTCATTGCCATATTGGATTTTGACACATAATCGTATTATCTAAAAAATCTGTTACTCTAAGCAACCTAGCATTAAAATTCTTTTTTAAATTGACACTTCAAATGATTCTACATCAGTATAGGAAACAAATTAGAGTCTGTCAATAGTACCGATAAGTTTTTGTGAATTTTGAATATTTCTCTTTTCACTCTATGAACATTATACTAGTTGCAATGACTAAACCTGCTTGCAAAACTCAAAGAGGGTACTATCTCTTTCAGCACTGATCTTGACATCTGGCAATATTGAAAGATCTCCTGATATTGTTGGTAGTTGTAGAGTGTAAATATAGATAATCTGATTCGTAACTTGACTTTGCCATACCTGTAAGACACTGCCTAGTTGAGACGCTACATATGTCAACCCAAGGCAGATAACGCCAAATATCAATGCTGAAAGAAAATAGAATTGAATTTTTCATTACCTCCCATTTATCTTCCAGGGCCATCCATACAGTATGGATGCTTGGAGAAGGGGGGGGGGGGAAGGGTCTTACCTACAAAGAGCCTGTATGGTATAAGGGGTGTTGAAGCCAAGTGTGAGGAAGGTGGGTCAAAATGTAAGGCAAAAATCAAGCTTACAGATTTTATGAATTGCCCTTCTCCAAAAACCTGATGTGGATTTTCCAGCCCACCACAGTCTAGAAAATGCTGACTTTTTTTTTATACCTTTCACTCGGGGGGAAAATGTGAATAGGATTTTATCCACGCGATACAAAACTATTTCAATTAAGCATTAAATTTTAATTTTGCCCAAGCACAGGGCAAAAAATCAGTGACTGCATGTTTCTGAGTTTATACTTGTAGGTTTAACAAGAAAATGAATGTGGTGTTCATTAAAATGATTCCTTTATACAGGAAACAGTAAAGGATGAATGATAAGCATAGACACATTTTTGTTGCTGTTGTTGTTAATTTTGTTGTTGTAGTAGCTGTTGATGTTTGCCGCTATTGGCCAAACTGTTCACAATGTGATTTTTGTTATTAATTTGCTGAAACAATATTCTGGCCATGTTGTCAATGAAAATGTTGTTGCCAATGAACTAACCCTAATCATAACTCAACTTGGCCAGACAGTGCAAACATTCACTCTGTTTTTTTTCTTAGGGGGGAGGGGGCGCATTCTCCTGAGTCTTTAAAGGTTTCACATTTCCAGCCAGATCGCACAGCAAAAAGAATTATGAATGCCATAACTTTGTCACCTTTCGAGGGTCCACATTGTCATGTTCCACATGTTAAACACAATGAATTTACCTGGCACTGTGTTTCTCAAGGTAGGGGTGGCAATATTTTGGTCGGGGGTTGAGACTTCAGAATAGTGCCTAGGGATATATAATATACTAGCCAACCCGCGCAAGATATATCTGGCAAATTTTCCATGCACTAAGGGCAATCTATATCTAGATGTAGGCTGCATTAAAACGGCATTTGGATTCCATGCTATGACTAATAAAACTTACTGTTACACCACAATTTCACACAGAATTATTTTATTTAAATACCCGTTCTATGAACGGTTTCGTTTCTTGGTGCGGAACCAAACTTCCGCGTTTAGTCGGCGCGTCAAAATGGTATCATTCTTCCGGTTCACTCAAAATGGTGAATCAAAATAGAATGACCGAAAAAAATCTATTTTGATAAATTCGGGGACAGGAGTTTGCATATGTTTTATGTGACGAAAACCTGGGTATGTAGATACTGTCGACGTCTAAAATTTGAAGCATGTGGGCTAACTATTAACGGAGGAGTAGGCTAACATAGCCTCCAAAGTTCACTTTTATAATAATAGATACTAACATGGTGGGTCACACATTTTAAAAAATTCTTTTTTGTGAAGTGGAGCATGGGACATTAAAGGTTGGCAAACACTGACCTAGCACTTGTGAGATCAGTCGTGCTCTGGCTTCTCTCAAGTCTTTTTTGAAATGGGCCCGTATCACGTCTTCCAGTATACAGGCAGCAATGGAATTTAGACCTGAGGAAATTGTACTGTGGAATGATAGACAAGATCTTCTGGTCAGTATTACCATGAGTGACAGACAAGATCTGTTATTGAATGTTATAATCAGTAGGATCAGGTAGGATCCATTCAATATTATCATCAATGACATACAAGATCTTTTCAATATTATCATCAGTGACAAATGGGATTTTCTAATCGAAATGATCATCAGCAACATAAAAGATCTTCTATTCATTATTATCATCAGTGACAGATAAAATCTTTTATTCAGTATGACATTCTATGACACATAGGATCTTCTAGCCAGTATCATCATCAGTGACAGATAGGACCTTCCACCCAATACTACATGTACATGCATTATCAATAATGACAGAAAAAAATATTCTATTCAGTTTCAGCACCAAGGACAGATCAGATCTTATATTCAATATTATTATCAGTAACAGATAAGATTTTTTTCAGCATTACCATGCTTCACAGTTTCCCACCAATTCATGGTCTGAGCAACATTTGGATGGATATGCCTTAATCTAATAAGGCTACATTGCATGTGGGTAAGATGAACTGGTGAGTTTACCTAAGAATATAAAATTAGCAGCCACATAATGAGGCCCACATAAATTATACACGTGAAGGATGCAAAAATGTACTCAGGTTTCATGCAGATGATGACAGCAAACTAGTGTGAAGCTAGGGTGCACAGTCATTCAGGGTCACTGAAAACACCTCTCTCTCTCTTTCTCCCCCTCTCTCTCCTTCTCTGTCTTTCTTTCTCTCTCTGTCTTTCTCTCTTTTTCTATCTATTTTTTCCTCTGTTTCCCGTGAAAATTGTGGTGCAGCTTTGTAGCCATCTACATGTTTTCAATCTACAACCTTTGTCCAAACGTCTCTAGACCAACCTGAGTGCTCCACTGAATAGCCCAGCCACAAATAGCCCAGGAAGACCAGTCACATCTCCCAGTACATCCATCACGAACAACGGCAGCAACTTTTGTAAATAATAACATGACTATGTAAATGGGAAGTGCATCGGTTCAAACAAAAAACTAAATTACAGAAATGATGATGAACAGCTGAAAACTTGTTTGGTCTTTCATTTTCCTTTGTGAATAATTGTATCATTTCTATATTATTTCTTACTCCAGGCTTTGCAATATACAACTTCTTGTGAAACATACATCTTCTTGCTGTTCCCATATTTTTACTTTGGCATGTCAACAAAAGGTTTGTACAGAATCAGTGTAAGTATGAGCCCACTTTTGCTTCTCGCCCAAGCACATGACTGGCAATGGAAATCGTTCGTATATATTTTAACACTATTCCTCCCAAGTATTTTTCACATGAGTGTTTTCCCCTGCCCAAGTAATTTTTGTCAAATTTGATCACTGTGCGGTTGGTATAGAAAAAAGAGCATGAAATGATTATTTATTGATTGTTTTTAAATTTTTTGTGTGCTAAAAGTACAGAATTGGTTACTGTTTAATATAAAACTGTGTTTTTGTCATATTTCAATGCAGAGAATTGTTGTGTGGAGGTGCAAAACAAAAAAAGTACAAAATTATCAAATGTTGACAACATCAATGATTTCAGAATCACTAGATCTAGATCCAGAACCATCTGCAACAAATTCTTCATTACTGTCGTCCTCCATCATCTCTTCATTACTGTCACTATCCACGAAGATTTCATGCAAAGTTTCGGATGTTGACTAAAATTTTGAAAAATTGCCTCGCCGTGGTTAGAATCGCGAAAAAATACAGTTAATTGCACGAAAACAGTTCCCTATTATTATTAGAGTAGCGTCCCTTCGATATCCATCAAGGGAAATCATTGTGAATAAAAACTACAGACTGTAGACTACTGTAGAGTAACGAAACCTCGTCGTAAATTGGAGAACGGGTAATACCCGTTCGCGGGAGGAAATGTGTTAATGAACTATTCCACAAATCTTAAAACCTGATATATGTATTTCTAAGAGTGGAGATACACTCAACCACATAATTTATACTAGGATGACAAATGAAAGTGAGATACTTCACAGATTCTTACAAGCACTTAAGTACACTATATGCATTGTGAATCTTTGCTACGACACTTTTCATATTTATTCAGCAGGGTTACTTGGGCCATATTGCCAAAATACTCACAATGGGACCTCTATTACCAACTTGTGGTCAATCCTTGAAAAACTCACTGTGGCCATGTGACAATATTTCCAATGGGAAGGTTTTTATGGCCAATGAGCTAAACCCAATCCTAACCCTAACCCTTGCATTTTCCTCAATACTCATTGTGCAAAAACTCCAGTTTGGCCACATGTTGCCAACAGTCATCCCATCCATGGTTATTATTGGTGAAGGTGGCTACGAAATATCTCTGTCAGACAAACAGTGAACATGTAGGATACTACTGGATCTCACCTGATTAGCATCCGTGACAAACTCGGGTTTCAGTGGGTCACAGTTCTCGTAGAAAGCAGACATAAACATGCCAATAAAACAACCCAAATACAGAATAATGCAGAGTCCAGGAAAGTTGAACCACATTGCCCTGAAGACAAAAAAAAGACAGAAAATTAATATGTTTTATCAAATCATTGGCGAATTGAAATTAGATTTAGCTCATTTAGTATTCATGGAAACCATTTTGTACATCAACAGAAAAGTTTCCGAGGAATCATAAGCCACCAAAACCTCGGTATCGACTGAAATTATACTTGGCCAATACAAATGCGGTGTTCCGTGTTTGGCCCCACGCAAGTTAATTATGGATTTGAGAAACAGTGTCACAAAATATCCCAAAGCAACTTGATTTCAGGTTTTCACATAAAGTCAAGGACAGATGCATTCCTAGACACCAATCCTAGGTAAAGTCCTATGCGTAGGATTGACGTCAGTTTGCACATAAGAATGAGATTGCTGGTTTTGACATCATGCCGATGTCAATTTGACATAGGAAATATAAAGTTTCCAAGTGGTTAAAATGGGAGATTGGGGAACTCTTCAATGGAAGAAATATAATTTTTGTCAATGATGACAATACTAACAACGCAGGCTCTTAATTGTCTGTATCGTAGCACTTAGGTTTTTTTAAACAAATAATTTATAACTTACCACTGGGCTTTCTTCAGTGTTGGGCAAGTGACAGTTCTTTGCACCTGAGCCTGATTAACCCCGAAGATGGCCACCCAGGTGAAATATCCACCAATGGCTAGGGACCAGACAGTGTGTCTTACAGAAGGATCCACTCTGAAGCTGGTAGGTGAAGGTAAAATAAAAAGCACATGATCCACAACGAAAGGCATATCACTGGTCCTTTCAGACTATCGTGAAACAGTACAAATTTTTTTGCAGAACAGTACTGCAGATGACAAATCTTTTTTGCCAAATATACTTTGAACTCCTTGAAGGAATTTCATGTTTGCCACTGATTAACAGGGGATGACAACAACCCATTTCAAATGTTAAATATCTGATAATGCCTTTAGGATAAGGAAAACATTTCAAGTAAAAACAGGTCGTTGTTGTTGCTGTTGATGTTGTTGTTGTTGTTTTTCTCTCTTTGAATACAATGAAATTACACAGTCTTCAAACTCACGCCAGCGAGCCTATTGGGCAATTTGTTCATTGAAGACAATATCAGCAGAAGAAAGTTTCAACTTCTGCATTCAGTTGTGACCTTGTTATGTGACCTAGCAGTTGGACATTGGTCCTGAGTAGGAGTAGGACACTGGTCCTGACTTACTCTGTAAAGTCCACTCTGTTTGTCCGTTTACTGGCTTCCCATGCTACCTCCCAACCCCCCACCACCATGGAACCTTTAATGAGGATGGCCAGTAAACTTGCTATCATCATAAACACTTGGAAACAGTCTGTCCACAGCACTGCCTTCATGCCGCCCTGCACAGGTAGAAGAGAAAAGGAAAATCCCTGGATGTCAGTAGCTTACAAGTATTTACTGTTATTTCAGGTATTGCTCCAGGCCAGATAAATGTCAGAATGAAACTGATGCTTAAAGTGGAGGAATAGATAATGTTTAAAGTGGAGGAATAGATAATGCTTAAAGTGGAGGAATAGATAATGCTTAAAGTGGAGGAATAGATAATGCTTAAGTGGAGGAATAGATTGACAGACATACTAGAGAGATAGGCGGGCAGCAGGTAGGCAGATGAATGGGTGGACGGATGGATGTTGCCTAGATGGATGGATAGAGAGACAGAAAGGCAGACAGATAGACAAATAGACAGACAGATGGGTAGGCAGCCATGCAGACAGACAGAAAGACAGGCAGCCAATCAGGCAGGCAGGCATGCAGACAGACAGACATACACACACAAGCAGACAGATGACAGACATAGACAGACAGACAGACAGACAGACAGACAGATAGACAGATAGATAGATAGATAGATAGACAGATAGATAGATAGATAGATAGACAGATAGATAGATAGATAGATAGATAGATAGATAGATAGATAGACAGATAGATAGACAGATAGATAGATAGATAGATAGATAGATAGATAGATAGATAGATAGATAGATAGATAGATAGATAGATAGATAGATAGATAGATAGATAGATAGATAGATAGATAGATAGATAGATAGATAGATAGATAGATAGATAGATAAATAGATAGATAGATAAATAGATAGATAAATAGATAGATAGATAGATAGACAAGAGCACTACTTACAAAAGCTGTATACAGAGTACAAACAATGCCAACAGAGATGACGGAGCCCCACAAAGTAAACCCGGTCACTGGAATGAAGGAAGGAGAAAAATACAATAACATTAAACACACACACAAAAATGATAATAATCTACAACAAAAATAGGAACAAAAAAAAAAGAAGAAAAGGATGACTTATCAGAGTCTCAAGATATCCCGCATCACTGTGTATGTAAGGGAAGTCATTTAATTTTTAAGGAGATGGAATTTACAATGTCTATTTCTTTCCCTTTTGTGTGTTGCAGTACGATGATGCTCGTTACTACGATCTGTTGCCTTTGACAAGCTTCTATTTATTGCGCCTCTTTTACAATAAGCGCCTTTTTAACAATAAGCGGGAGCAGCATCAATTTACTAGAAAACTGTCGGTTAGGTTTATTTTGAAATTTGAATGGGCTCATTGGTTACCCTAAACCATATGGAAATGAATTTTTTTTTTTAATGTTAGACTGGCCTGATATTGAGCTTGCTTCTGTTACGATTTGTAAAAAAAAGCATAAGTAGACCAAGTTCTCGAAAAAAGCATTGCTACACGACTAAACTGTGAGAAACAGGTGTATTTTAATGCATGGAGTATTGTTCAGTGAGTGTAACACATCTTTTTCCTGTTCAATGTGAACACACATTTTGGTATTTAGCACAGTTTAGTGCTGGGGAAAGGGTTTCATAAGGACTGATGATGCGATTCTGTGTATCAGTTGTGAGCATCTCCAGCATCTCCCATTTCAACAAAATTCTTACCAGCATTGAGAGCAAGACTTGGGGCGTACAACACAATGGCCATGTAAAGTATCTGAAAATTCAGAAAAGATTTCATATCAGATTCAACATCTACTGGATATATTGAATTAATTTATCGATCAGACAAAAAGCACCGATTAGCTTGCAACATTTAACTGTCTCTAATGAGCTTTTTCTGCCTTTTCATAACAGCTCTCTCTCTCTCTCTCTTACACACACACACACACACACACACACACTCTCTCCCTTTTTTCCTTCTCTCCATATCTCCATCTTTCTCTTTCCCTCTCTCCACCTTCCTCTTTCCCTCTCACCATCTCCCCCCCCCTGTAAGTAGATAAATTGTTTATGTAATCATTTAATTATCAAAGAGACAACTTTAGCCTTGTATCGCCCTCAGATGCTTTGTAAGAAGATTTCGCTTTTAACAACAACAACAACAAAAATTGCACAATGGCAGCAATTTCCTTACACTCTCTTCTAACCCAGTGGGTCCATCAGCACCTTGTTTTTCCGTTTACATTTTTTTGTTTTTTTTGTTTCAGAACTTTGTTTCATTTTTGTCTGAAATTTGGAGTATTCTTCTAAAACGTAATGAAGTAATTATCAGTGTTACACTGTTACTATTCTTCAGAAAAATCAGTGAATGACTGACTGACCAATAGCCATCATTTTGGTTTAATGGGAGTCTGATTTCCTTACTCACCATTTGCAGTACAAACGTCAAAGATGCTGCCGTTCGAACTCCTTTGCTAAAACGACGTTCCAGATACTGGAGAAAAGACATAGAACAGACTTGTAAGTGTGTACATATCTATAAGTTTTATTATTCACAGGAAAGCCAAAGTACAAACCTTTAGGCTATAGAACAACTCACTGGCCCCACCACGAAACAGTCAAAGTTTGTCCATACAACTGAAAGTGATGATTCCTTTTTGCCAAATATTCTGCAAACTCCTTGAGGAATTTTAGTTTTTCTATTCATTAAAACTCTTTAACTACGAAGCATCTAATAATAGACGCTTGCGCCCTCGGTAAACTAATCGGTTTAATATCAGACGCTCAAATTTGGCCGCCAACAGGAACGAAAAAAAAGCTGGCAATGGGGTTAGCAGAAGCTAGTTTTGTTTTCCTTCTAGTTTCCCGTTTTCAGGCAAACAATAAAAATTACGTAAAAACTAGGATAAAAATTCCGTAGTTAAAGAGTTTTAAAAGGGAGTACAACTGAAATGTTTTCTTATATCATTAAAAATGTATCTAACTTAAGAAAAAGACATTTCAAGAGAAACAGTTTCTTCCTCTCCTGTAAATTAGTTTATCGCATTTGGAGTTTTAATGATCGGTCCATCGAACAATGAATTCTCTCAAGTTTCCCCTCATAAAACAAACGCTCATACTCTCCCCATTTCCCCCCATCCCAAAATTTTGTTCTTTCTGTTTTCAAAGAAATTTTTGAACAAGAAAATAATTATAGATCTAGGCTCTAATAGTGGATGACGGTAGGACAGAGGCAAAAGAAAGGAAAGGGAGAGAAAAATATATTTGCCGAGCCCTACGACATTGGTGTATCATACACGAATACACAAAGGGAGCTATCCAGAATGTATTGCTTGACTCTTCCGAGTTTTGACACCCATCTTCCAAGTACACATGGCTTCAGTCCTCCTCCGCGTCCTTTTCCCCCTCCATGTATGTGCGCAAAAACCATTCGAATGGTACGTGTCCAGTGTCCGATTAGGCCCTGATGTTCTATCGAGTGTTTCACTGCACTAGATGCCTTAATTATTATATTAGCCTTTCTCCGATCCGTAGGAGTTTCTTTGCTAAGACGAATAAAGTAGAATATTGTAAAGCTACTTGATTCATTGTCATAGTTGAAATTCGTATGTACACTCCCAGTAGCTCCCCCCTCCTTTGTCCCAAGTACTCTTTCCATACCCTGGGGAGGAGGGTGAGGGTGTCACAAGATCGCTTATTTCTATTTACTGCATTAGAATACACCGGACACAAAGAACCTCTTCTTTTTCAAAGGTAACATTTATCTATCTATCTATCTATCTATCCTTCCATACCCTTCATGAATTCATCATATGGAATCCACCCCACCCCCCCCCCCCCGCATTCCACAAATCATGCTACGCTCCAGCTTACATAATCTACAATGTACGTCAACAACCAAAAAGCGTGCCCATGAATACAATCAAGTACACCCTTTGATACAATCAGAGACCTTATAATAGCTATATAAGGTCTCTGATACAATCCAGCCTAATATCACCCGACTGGGTGTGACAGACCAGAGACGGGGGCACAGAAAGTAGTGGGCGAAGGCATGAACACACATCCACATCTACATCACTGAGCTGAGCCACATCTAGTTCCGCTAAGGACTAGCTCTATTTGAGAAAGCTTCGAAAGGGACGAAACCTTAAACCCACACGTCAGACAGTAGCGGTTCCGTGTTTCTTCCCTCTTCCCTGGCCGTGAACGACATCAAATACTACCACTCCCACCCCTTTTCCAAATTCCCTCACTTTGCTTCGGCGAATTCGGTCGTTCTGCTTCCTCAGCATTCATACCGAATTCATTTATGATAATTATGTATAGTCGAAGATGTACTGCTTTCTCTTACCTGACACAGGTAAAACTTCGGGAACTGCCAACACAAACAAAAATGGTACCGCGCACAGTAAGATTTATACCCTTTTGTGTGTATATATACATCTCTGCATCAGTTTCGTGGTCGGCGAGTGACGGTTACCAATACCAAATGATATGCCGAGGGAAAAATGTATTGTCGCCGGAGATACCTATCTGCATCACTATCTCAGCACCAATATCAGAATGCACATACATGTACATATACACACACAAAGCTCTGGCTAAGAGTGTCACTGTGGAAGGCAAATACATGTACTTCCTTCTTTCTTTCTTTCTTTTAAAAAGGAAGAAAATATGTCTTCAGAACAAGATGTGTGTCCTTAACAGAAGGATAGTAACTTTTGTGTCAGACCAACCCTGCAAATAAGTACAGCCCATTGTCATTGAGCAAACGTGGTTCCTTACCCCCCCCCCCCCCCAACCCACACACATTAAATCAATGAAAAAGGGGAGAGAAATACTATTCACCGCACAGGAGTTGTTATGTTTTTTCAATGTTTTGGGTAAAAATATTTTACAATTCTGATCATTTATTCCCTTTCATAGGTATTATAGTTTTTAGTTTTGGTGGTTTGAAAAATATTCTCGTTGGAGCAGGTAGGTTGTATGGGGATGGTACCCCAGATGCTGCTGGTTATCTATGGGAGATGGCCTTTATCTTGTTTTAAAATTTCAAATCTAGGTCAAAATTATATTTCCAGATTAATGTCCTGCCCGTCCCGGGCCCTGACTTGAGAGAAGCCAGATTTGTATTTCAGAATTCTACCAGTAGGCTGAGGTTAACGTGTCTTTCCTACAAAATGTTTTCCCAAACCTTAAAATACAAGTCTTCAGACATAATAAAAATGCACCCAGCACGACTGCACTGGTAAAGCGGGACATCAAATTCCTAGTAAGACATTGAATATTTGTTTAGAATAATATAAGAATAACAATGGTATCAGTTTGTAAAAGTCAGCTCTATACATGCCCAAGTCCGCCTGGACTCCGAAACAAACAGGAAGGTTGTTCATGGAAGTCAATGAGTACATGTATGTGCCTTCAGCGCAAAGAACATTAATCTAAGACCATAATACGAGATTATTAGATGAAGGCACTTTGACAGAGCTGAAATTTTCAGATTGATACCAGGCGGGAAAAACACTCTTTGCTCAAGATCTCGATTTTAGCACTGTATGACGTCGGCAGGATATAGAAATGAGCTCGTCAGCTGCAGAAAGATAGGCATAAATTCTGTGTCAGAGATCTTTACCTCGTAAGCACTGGTCACCCTGAGGTTGTAAAACACTGGAATGTAAATATGCGCCGCCCCTGCTATCACCAGGAAGTATCCTAGACCGATCCAGTAGTATATGGTTGTAAACCTGTATATTTCCGCAGGCGTCCCCAGCAAGGTGATGGCTGACATGAAGCTGGCAAGAAGAGACAGCCCTACTGGTATGGGACTCATGTTTCTGCCGGCCAGCAAGAAATCGTTGATACTCTTTTTCTTTCGATCTTTCCAGGCAGTGAAGAACCCAATCCCAGCGGAGATGACCAGGATGCCGGCGAATAAACAATAGTCCACCACTGAGAACTGTTTAGGTTTGCCTGTGTTGAAGCTGTAGTCCCCATGGAAGACTGGCCCCGCTGGTTTGTGGGTGTCCATCTTGAGCGAATGACTAAACTAGGCTCTGTTATCGGCTAGATTGAGTTGATCGGAATCAGATGCCTTTAGGGGCTTTAGAACGTATTTTTAGGCTGTCTCTTGCATCTAATAATTCCTCAACCAGGCTACATGAAATCACAAAGATTTTGTGATTTTTGTGTAAATTCAAAACGGATGTGACAAAATCCTACAAATTGTCCAGGAAATACTTCATAAAGCCGTATGGCAATAAACAGGATAGGATTTTGCGCCTTTAGGTTTAGAAGAAAATCTTTCAATACATTCAGAATGTTTCACAGGGCACTAGCTCATTAATCTTTTGAACGAACATAAAGAAAAATTAAAACGAAGACAAGCTGTCAGCGAGTGTAGTTGGCCCTCTGCATCATTCGATCTCTGGTGTGTTTCATCAGATGCTGTGGAAGAGAAACGCACATGAATATCAGAAACGATAGACTCAGTGAATATCAGAACGTGAATATTTTCGGCCACAACGCATTCAGAACCAGGGAGTTTTACCGTTTCCCTAAGGATAGAAGAGGAAAATTAAACGAAGAAACAAAACAAAAAACTTCAATATACAGTTTATCCTTGACCTAGTTATGAAATTGTCATCGTCTATCAAACACCTGTAGTCATTATTGTCCACTTCTTACCGTGATTATCTCCGCAATGTATCATTTTATCTGACGATTAGTCCAACTCGGGGAGAAATATAGTCCACCTTCAAATGACTAGGCAGATATAAAATTTAAAAAGTTCGCAAACAGAGGTATTAAATCACTCAATTTATGGAGCAGGGGAGATTTATAATTTATACACACACATACACAGGCACACCTCTTCCGAAGAAAGGTTATTCTTTAGGAAGTGCAAGGAACCTGTCTCTAGTGACAGTCTCACCTTCAATTATCACAACTGTATCACTTGACAAGCAATTCTAACCGCTCAAGAAAAAATAATATAATTTCATGAAACTCAAAACAGACAACAGGAAAGGGGTGACAGAGAAAATATATTTTGTGTGTGTGTGTGTTTGTGTGTCCAAGATCACATTCGAGTATCTGTTGGCCGATGAACCGATGGAACGCCATCTTGTTATTTCAGCCTTAACTCTGGTGCTCACGCCACTCAATATATCAATAACAGAAGCTGATGACAAACCACAACAAGGGATGCATGGTAACAGATGGTACTCTCTTCTACCCCCCCCCCCCCCCAATGTTGTCAGGACTTCCATCAATCTACAACAGTAAGCACAGCTAAGAATGGTGTTTTATAGAACAATTACACCATACAAAACAACACAAAAAATAATCTGTTGTTAAGGGCCAGTAGACAAACCACAAAACCGAACAGAGAAAGCAGTAAATCATGTTCACTGTTCAACCATAGGCAACTGAGTAAAACCTACTGTCCCTTAACAACAGCCCATTCGAATAATAATAATAATACGTGTAATAATAATGTTACAAATCATATGGTCGGTAAATCGCGCTGTCCGTACAGACGTATAATTTGACATTTACGTTTGCACAAGGTTACGAAAGGTTAAATGGCATTATAAGCCAGTGTAAATAACATTCGGAATTCTCGGTCAGCCTGATGACGAAAGAATAAGCGAGAGAGTTTTCTTTCACAGCAAAAACGAGTCTACACGACGCCTGAAGCAATTTATTGCACAAATAAAGTATTCTTTAACTGAACGAGTAAGTTCATGGCACACGAGACTAGTGTATAGCACAAAATTAATTGTGCATGAAAACGATAAAGATTTCCTTTGCAGAAAGATGAGTCCACAGCATATCAGATGGTTTACTGTACAAACTTGTGTACGGAGAACAACACAATGATAATCCAACTCGAATACAGTAACTGTTAATATAATTAGTACCCTTGGTTATTCAAAAAAAAACTTGATCAGAACACGCACCATTTCCTGGATACATTCGCAGCAAAACTGTCGTGGCAAGTGGCCTGCACTGAAATTCAACAAGTCTTATAGCTGTATATAGAAAAGACAGGATGCAAGAAGATCTCTCGACCGTTTCCATTGAATATATTTTTCTCCGGCTCCTCTTAGCAACTACACCGCAAAGTGAAAAGTTTATTCAACGTTTCTTTTCACCTCCGTTCTTAAAAGTTATCGCATGTATTCAGACATGTAGTTTAGAAATGATTATAGATGTCAATGCAGCGGCCAAATGCATTCATATCACAGCAAATAAAACCACATAAAGATTCAAAAAGGCCAAAAAAGGCATGTTCTACGCACGCCGAGAGAGTTCAGCAGTCCTTGCACTGAGGGGCGCACAATGTTCAATTCAGAGTTTCAACCATAGATGCCAAAACCGGCTTACTTTGCTCTGAAGGAGTTAATAGAAAGCTGCTCTACTCTTTAACCACTACCTGTAGTGCACCAAGCAAGAAACAAACAGAAAAGTTCACTAGGAAGACCGTGTGTTTTTTTGACAAGCCGAGTGTTTGCTTTGTCCTGTAGATTTCCAAGCGTCCCTCTGTGTCAAGGTAAACAGATAATCTCCCTATGTGTACGCGTCGGAAGAGCTTCAGCGAAACATTATTTGAACCGCGACAGCAATAGTAACACTATCCCTTGGATTGATGGCATTTGTCATGAACATGTAGAGGATCAAAAGTTCAAATTCAGAGTCAAATTTTGATGAATCTTAAGCGCAATACAAAACATGTTGTTACTAAAATTACCGGCAGGTCTGTGGTAATGCAGAGGCATAATCTTTCACACCTGCTGCTCAAGAGGAAACTCGTGGGCGGGGTGGGATGGGGGGGGGGGAGGAGTTGGTGCAGTATGAAAGGCCCTATGAGAACAATACCAAATAATTTTGTTGTTGCTGTGTTCAAGAGACGTTTTCTGGGTGGCGACATGGCAATACGTCGAATGGGGCCATGTCAGAAACCCCCTCTCTATTGTTTCTTCGTTACTAACCCTTGTTATCTGCATTTTTTTTGCCATTTGAATTTCCTACGACACGTAATAAAAATGTAAGAAAAGAAATTGATTTACGACATTTCAGGGATTTACAGTAAAACACTGCAAGAAATGACTGAATAAATGGATGTCGGACCATACTTTAAAGTGAATTAACAAAAGAATTTAAAAAACGACGTATTTTAATCTCCGGAAAAAGAATCAACGAGTCTTGGTTTCAGGTGTGTTGGTGCGAGAAACACAAAATCTTTGTCTGTGTAACTACCGAACACGTTCTTTAGTTTTGTTTTGAGGAGTACAGAAAATGACATATGAAGATCCAAAATGCTCCTTAAATTTTTTGTTTTTTCAAATTCACCATTCTCACACTGAAGGGATCGCTGTTAACACGATGATGCAAGGAGCGATTTACCTGCAATCACATGTGATACTGACTCTATATGCAATAGTCTAGTTTATTTATTTATTTATTTATTCATCTGTCCTCTTATCCAAGGCAGTGCCGATATTGGCTAGTTCCGAGCAATGCAATAAAATCAGAGACCCCATATTTCTGTAAGGGTTTCTGATACCGGTAAATATTATTATAGCAGTAACACAGTCATGAGGTTTGCTGTAAGAATTTTATTGTCAGTGTCTAAAACAAGCATAACTTTTATTGGTCCATTTCCTATATTATTATGTCACCCAAAGTTGTGAAGTTGACCCCCATGGCATCTCCGCCTCTCAGTGCACGACGGCTGAGCACGCCCACTTGGAAAGATCAGCTGTAATCCAAAATGATGAACTGGCACTCTTAGGAAAACGAAACATTACAATAGCCTTGGAACTTCAGACGAAAAACGAAATCGAATTCAAAATCTCGTAGGAGCGCAAATTCTGTGACATGCAGTGAAATAAACCGATATCCACTTATTAAGATGAGTATTTGCAGGGAATTCCAGCGGCCGTCTCTCGCGGTCGGTACGCTGAGATTGTTTTAGAATTAAACGATGATTTATGTCTCCGATTTCCGCGTATAACAACACTCATGGATATTATGACAGCATTGATAAGATAAGAATCACTTCCTTGTCCCATGAGGAAATTTTGTTTTCACAGCACTTAATAGCACATACACGTATCTTACGTATTATAACGAGTATACGAACATGTCATAGTTCAACTTACAGATCCAATACATGAAGTAGCACTGAGACAGATTTACCCAGGTGCGTCGGCTTGTGTAGTCACCGTTTGTACTAGTACAATGCATTACCTGGGAGGTTTGCTCGCCCGCGGTTCATTCCCGTGACATCAGGAAGTTGAATGAGAGCACAGCAAACAAACGTTGCATTAAGTAAAGCTTTATCCAGCGGCTGGTAATACAACTAAAGGCGCTTGACAAACACAAAATCTTGTTAAAGCTTTTCTCCCCGCATCCTGCCCCCCCCCCCCACTCTTATGCTGGCAGGTAAAAATATTACAATTTTATTTGCATTCTTTCCTATATCAACACTAAATGTGAATAGATCTGAGAGATTTGCTCATAGTATCAAAGATCAGCCATTTTTCTGCATTCAGTTGAAATCTCTTGCTTCAAATCGTCTTAGAAATATTTATCTTGATTTTGCAAAGAGGTATAAAAAGGTCACCTGGAGCCCGATTTCGACAGATCCACTCACAAAATCGCCATTGTGCCAACATAGCGACGCAAGTCAGATTTCGGACAAAGCTGTACAGCCTTTTCCTGGTTTTCTTGAAGCCAAATCCAATATTGCATTGTAACCCAGATAAGAATCTGGTGTTCCAATCTTGCGGAAAAAAAATGCACTAAACAACTGACACCCTCCCCCCCCCCTCCCCTTCCTCACATATCGCCCCTTCCCCTTCACTTCCTCTCGAAAGTTCACCATTATTCGCTTCTCTTGGGTCTGTGAAAAATGGGACAGGCCATTATATTGACACAATAAGGACATGGATAACAAACACAACACTGCAGTGACAAGGTGATACTAAACTATGTTCAGGCGCCTCATAAAACATGACAAAACATACTCAAGAAAGTACCGGTACATCCGTTTCCTTCTGACAATCCAAAAAACAAAAGGCTGTTGTAGGCCTACGAACGCACCCCAAGCATTTTGCGCTAAAGGCGCGTACGTCAACGTACTATCCCTAACCCTGTCCTTATCCTCAATCCTAAATCTTATCGAATCCCTAACCCTGTCCCCTACCCTTTCAACCAAAAAACAGGAGGAAAACAAAAAGAAAGTCTGAAAGAACGAAGAATCATCATTAATTAAGGCTGTTGTCAAGGAGAATTTCGGGGAGGAGCTCTCTAGCTATGGAGACAAAAGGCTTTAAAATAGGCCTACGTACCCCTGGCGCAAACAACAACAACAACAACAACAACAACAACAACAACGGGGGACTTACGTACTTGTAACAACATCCACAACAAAAACATGTCACGATACTTAAATCTGTCCCTCTTTCTTCTTCATTCACATAAAAAAATGAACTTGTCAGAGTTTCGTTTGGTGCTTTCGACAAGGCAAAAAAAAAATTATAATAAACTCCCCCCCCCCCCCCCCCTACTCTGGTTTTAAAATCCGATAAGCAAACCTCCTATATCCGGGTTCATTATTAAATTTTGTACTCGTATACCGGTAATGTCACCACAGGCAAAGCTGGTCCTTGAATTTGAAGGAACAACACTACATAACGACACTACGCGTACCAGTTGTCCTCTTGGGTGGGGGAACGGATGAATGGATGGATGGATGGGAGGGAGGATAGGAACGTGGATGAACCATCATTTGAATCATGACAACAGTATGCGGTTATTTTATGCCCGTGATATCCATTATCCGAGTTAATAATATATTATATTTGAAATTGAAGTGTCTTAACTAAACAAGTACTACACAGTAAATTATCTGTCCAAAATTCACAGACTGATCCACAGACCGAGAATAATAATGTGCAATGTTTACGTAATATGAATCATTTAGAGTGTATAATTATTCTTAGCCATAACAATATATATTTCAAGGAAAGCGCCATAAGCTGCCTTTCACTGTATGGAGACAATGTTTCACAGCTTGAATAGGTATCAGCTGAATTAGGTCTAGTTTACTTCTTATCCTAAAACACATCATCATACTATAATGGGCCTAGAAGGTAAACAAGTAAGGATCTAAATTTCCGTGACAGTATGACCAGAGATTATGAATCTTTGTGCACTGCCTCAACCTTTGATGAAGACACATCCTGTTTTGGACAGATTTCAATCTTTTATATTATGTGTTTCGAATTTTTGAACCCCCGAAGAAAGAGGCCCTTTTACGCTAAGTAAAATTTTAAAAATATGACAGGAAATTTCGTTTCTTCGCCTCGGGCTTCGCTCTATACACTGAGAGAGCCGGATATGTACAGATGTCACAAGGTGTGCAGGTTACCATATTGCGAGAGGTACAGAGCTGTTGGTAAGTGGGTGGATCTGACAAAACCGGGATAAAGGTGAAATTTTTGTACCTTTTCGAAAGACCAAAAATAAAATATTTCAAAGGCAATTTCAGCAAAATATTTTAGATGAATGCAGAAAAATGTCTACTCTTTCACATTATCAGCAAATCTCAATGTCCACATTAAATGTTTCTCCCTTTGGAGGGGTTTACTCAGGAATTTGGTTTTTCGCCTGAAGCTCGATTTCGTCGATTCACTCACATAATTTTCCCCAAGACATAGTGAACCTAATATTGATCTCTGTACAATAAACGTTTTTCGTTTTCAAAAAAAAAATAATTATAAAATCAATAGTTTGTCACACGAAAGTAAGAAGTATTGGTTGGAGACAATTCAATTCTTTTTCTTTCAGTCACAACAAGAGAGGACAGTTTGCTCAGACTGACATATTTTTCCTCTTTAATTTCATCCTCATCACATTCACTTGAACATGCAGCCTCCTTTTAATAAGAATAAGAAATATCACAGAGAAAATCCGTATAATTGCCATATCCGCTGCCCCACTGAAACCGCACAGGTGCCTGGGACCTTATTTTATAGGACTTTTTACTTGAAACGTATTCCTTATCATTCTATAATACATATTTAGATACCACATTTGAAATATTATTCTCCGTTTTAATCAAGGAAACAATAAAATTCACCCAAAGAGTTCATAACATATTAAAAATGTTGGCAAAAGAAACGCTGTCTTTAAAGAAAAAACCAATTACAGCTGTGGGAAGACAGGAAGACACCCTTGTGATTTCAAGATAAGGTCAGGCATATATCACGGACAATCTAAAGGAAGTCAAGTAAAGGCCCCCCCCCCCCCGCCCTCCTCCCTCTCCCAAAAGATGATTAACAAAACCTCAATATGTTAAGGAACCCGAGAAATAAAAATCTTTACCAGCCGCTTCTTCTAAACAAAAAACAAAAAAGGCACTTCAGACACATCAGAGGTTGAAGATCTTTGTTTTTGGATTATGGCTGCTCTAACCATTTATCAGAGTGTTGTTGACAGTCCTTTTATATGAACAGGCACTGCAAATTGGGCAACAGAGCAGATTTTTTGGAAAGAACAGAACAATGCCACAATTTAGAACTAGTTTCCAAAAAATAGAAGCTCATGTTCATAGGCTTTTGAAGTTTCAAAAACAGCCCATTTGGGGGGGGGGGGGGGGGGACTAACAAAAAAAAGCCTTTTTGGGGGTTAACAAACAACCCATTTGAGGGCTGACAAAAGATAAGTCCATCTGAGGGCTGACAAAAGAAAGGTCCATTTGAGGGCTGACAAAAGAATAGCCCATTTAGGGCTAACACAAACAAAAGCCTTTTTGATAGCTAACAAATAAACAGCCCTTTCGAGGGCCAAGACGTCGACGACGAAGGATGGCAGAAAAGCAAGAAGAAATAAATCAACTCAACACAAGACAAGAAACCAGAAGAAAGAACAAACTCACACACATGAAGCCGAATACAAATGCCGAAAGAAGCTATATTTCAAAATCAAGGGCCTGGTACCTATAACCAACCGAAGATCACGGTATCATAGTATAATAATAGTGCCTTGCTTATCAGAGACACCACGCTAAATTTTTCATGGCGGACGACCTCAGTGCACTCTTGGTCTTTAAATTTTTTCACAAATTCCTATCTTCAGATCAAGTCAACATGCTGCATTCATTGCTCGCTTTACCTTATAGGATTTGCAATTTTCTGTCCATTCTTTGGTCTAGAATATACGACAGCGCGTCATAAACATCAATCATATTTCTATGGCACCTCGTCAACTCCGCCTCGTAGTTTGGAGCGGTTCATGGTGCCGGAAAAAAAAAAAAGAAGAAAACCTACCAAAACAACTCGTGGCATCTGGTGCGTAGCTCTTTCCTGTTCTTGGAATATAATTGTGTAAGCATAATCATGGAATGATTTGGTTCAGATTCTGTCGATTTATGAATGTTCTTAAAATTCTCTCTCATCCCAGAGAGTGATGGCCGACGACGCTTTCAACTGTGATGTTGCACCCGCTGCTGCGTGTGTTTTGTCTCTGCGAATTTTTGTTGTCTGTCTCTTTTTATAACGCATTGTTTCGTGACTGTTCACTTTTGCGTGAGTTATTGCTTGTGTTGCCGTTGGCTAAGACCCATTTCACACAGCGCGACCCGCGCCCACGCTTAAGGCTTAAGTGCGGGTCCGCGCAAACTAATGGCTAAGATTTGCAATGAAACCTTTAGCACTGCGCGGAAGGCGGGTTTTGTCCGCGCGCGGGAGAAATGCAGCTCGGGGGCCCCTTGGATCTTCTGCGGACCCGCGTCCGTACACAGGTAGAATAGGCTAACAAGGTATGCTTTTCAATGGATGTCTTCACACGTCGCAGGCCAAACTTGGCCAAACCCGCGTCTGAGCACAGCTCCGAAGATAAATTCCTGCACAATAGTCTTGCATTTCAACATGATTGTGCGTGTGTGTATTTTATCCTGCGTTTCCTTTTGATTCTGGCTTTTTTATTGGTAGAAACAATAAGGGTGCAAATATTGGTATAGATTTGTTAATATCGTCTGTGCCAGAGAGACTGGTTCTGTGGGTCAAGTTCTTTCCGCAATGAAAGGAAAGTTACATTTATTGCCTCCTTTTCTGTCACAATTACAAGAATGTTGGAGAAGAAGCCGTTCAGTGTCCATGTTTCACGACTGTACAATGTAAGATAGAAAACAAAAACTGGACAACAAAGTGCGGGTGATGGATTTCACCCGCCCCTTGTGAAAGGGTAAGCGGACTTGGGTGCATACGCGCGTAAATGGGACGCGGATATCACTCTCAGGCCACCCGACTTCCAACTTAGTTAGGGGTGGGTAAGGCCAACGACTTTTCAATATAACTGGAGTCATTACTGTCTAATATTTTGCCATGCCCCACTAAGGATAGGGTCTTTCTTCAAATTTTACCTCACTTAGGATGGGGCTAAATTACAGACTGAGCCAAAATGGTGGCAAAGGTCGTTTAGAAAGAATGTCCTACAAGACGTACCGCGAACTGAAAACAGTCATGGAATCATCCATTATCTGAGTAGCGCACTAGACTTCCCAACTTTTTCAAAATACGTTTTGAAAAAAGTGAATGATGCGCACTTTCTCGATCGGTGTCATCTCAAGCATTTCCGGTGTCGCATGTGACGTGTCGATACATGTAGCCATCACTAATATGAATATTTGTAACCACTTTTTTAATCACGCGTGTCTCGTGTCGCCCTATGTAACCAGAGCCTTACCTGTAAGCTCCGTTTAATCTTAGAATTAACCTCCCAGTGTTTGCATGATAATACACGTACGTCGAAAATGAACCTGGCTTACAGCGCCAACAACCCAACACCTTTTTTTTTTTTCGTAAAGTTTATAACGACGGGAATGGGAGTAGCTGAATTATACTTTAAAAACAAAGAAGTTCAATATTCTACCCTGTGTCATCCAGCTTTCCCTGGTTGGACCCTAGTTGTTGTGTGAGACTTAAATAGAGGAGGGGTGGCCTCTGCAACAGCAATCTGCTTTCCCGGTTAGTTCTGTAACGTATCTATATTGGAATTATAGAGATTAATGGGCACTTTTGATCAGCTTTAGGCAAACGAGGCAGGGTGTCCTTTGCTTTCATCTACATTTTGTAGAGAAAAGGAGTCAGACAGACAGACAGACAGGTGGACGGGCGGACGGGTGGACATAAAGATAGAGAAATAGATAGATGGACAGATAGACAGACAGACAGACAGACAGACAGACAGACAGACAGACAGACAGACAGACAAACAGACAGACAGACAGACAGACAGACAGACAGACAGACAGATAGATAGATAGATAGATAGATAGATAGATAGATAGATAGATAGATAGATAGATAGATAGATAGATAGATAGATTAAATCTCAATATTGCATGCCCTAGAAAATACTTTTTAAACAAATTAAAAATGAAGTAATTTTTTTTAACTCTTGTCATTCTCACTGAAAATGCCGATGCACACAAACACAAAGTGCCCCGTGAACGCGTGCTTTGAACCATATACATTACCCAGATCAAAGTCATTTAATTTTACAATACCTGTAATGTGGTAAATTACGTAGGCATCTAATTTTCATTGTCAATCAATGTGAATCGTGATACTTCTTGATGGTGTATCACATCTCAACATACAGAGGTTAGTAACTGTAATTTGCTCAATGATACACGACTATGCGGGGGAGGGCGTCCTGAAACAATTTTTGCTGTTGTTATTGTTGTTCGTTTGGGATCGTCCTACCGTTTCTCGTCGCAATTTTACGTTCCAAAAAAACAACCTTCAAAGACACGAGCGTTCACTTTTTATGACTCTTTACTACTTTTTTGGGGTCTCAGACCACAGACTAATAAAATACCCAGACTGGATGATCCCATTGTGTGACGTCACAAAACAGCGGAAGGTCATGAACCATCCGCCATTTTAAGTTTGCGGTAACGACCGACGCTTCAGCAGAGCTACAATTTTGAATGATACCATTTTGACGCACCTACTGAACGAGGAAGTTTGGTTCCGCACCAAGAAATTAATACATGTACAACCAATCTTAACAAATAAAAAGAAATTTCTACTGCAGATAGAACTAGAATCGGAATTTCCCGAGCGGCGGCCATGTTGGTTATACGGTCGCTGCTCGGGAAATTCCGTAAAAAACGACACAGCCCGAAGCTCGTGTTTCCAGTCTGGTTAATTTACTAGTCTGTGTCTCAGACTGAGGTTTTTCAATAGAAATTTGCGAACTACTTGTTTTTTTCTGGAGCTGTTACAGTGAAATTTGTGCGACTGTTGTTCTGGACAAATTAAATTTTTGTTGGAAGAAATTTTGGTGCCAGGTAGCCTAAAGGTTTCAAGAAATGAGAGATTTCAAGAAGAAAAGTTATGAAATTATGATTTGGTTATAAATATGGTAATTTTTACAAAATTATAAATGAAACAAAGAATCTGATAATGTTATTAAAATTTACATCTTTTGGCATTTAAGTATTCTTTTGAAAAGTATGTGTTCAAAATTTCAAGCATTTCGGACAAAACCGTAATGGCTTTTTTACCATGAGGCCGGCTCTGAGAAAATAGGACTATACCAAAACGAGGCTATGAGAAATCGTGGTTCTCAAAGTTTCAGAGTATGTTTGTAACCACACCATGGCGACCACGTTTTTTTTTTTGTTGTTTTCAAATTCTCTGCTGGCGGCTTCAAAAGTGATTTGCAATAAAACAGAGGCTTTAAAAATGTGGCCACGTTTCCACAAAAATATTTCATGAGGGGCACCGTTCAAATTCTTTCTGGTTTGCCTGTGTAAACCATCATAGCGTAGTGAAATCCCAGCTGATCGACTGTGAGTGTGAGACAGGCAGCGATTGGTTCATCGCGGACCACCAGTCGCCTCGCTTGTCATTCGTCACTGTTGGGGGCGGTGAAATATTTGTTTACGTTAGATCTAGGCCTAGGTTGGATTCGACCGAGTAAGGGACAACGATTTTGTTCTCCACACTCTTTTGTCAGCAGTCAATCAAGTTAGAGACATGGAATTGTTTTGGGCATGTCGATTTTTCCTGCTGCAGCTTACATTGACACATTGAAATTTGTACAAGACAATAAGAAAAGGAAAGACAAGATATGAATGGGCTACGAGTGTTGTGTCCAACATGGAATAATTCGTTTTTGGCTCGCGAGAAAAAGCTTCGAGTCCATGGTTTTTCTCTCATTATCAGCCAAATCAATTTTAAAGTAAAAATTCATATAACATCAATAACAGGTATGAAATAGGTCTAGATCTAACACTTTTGACCCAACATTTTTGCCCTCAGAAGGCCAAAACTCACAGACATTACTAGTGGCAGAGTTAGGTCTAAGTACAACGAAGGTCAACTTGGTACACATTACAAACACAGTGGCCTAAAAACAACTCGGCCACAGGCCTGCTGCTATTTATAGTAGATCTAGATCTAGTACCAAGTCACAGAATGATGCATTTCTTGATGAAAAAAGGACTTGATTGTGTGCATCACATTTCCTTGCACCTGCAATTGGTTTACTAGACCTAGATGTAGAAACTACATTGTAATTGCCTTTCTTCTTTCTTTACCTGATAATACTATTGATTTTGATCCTTTAATTTATTGATACAAAATCAGTTCAATATTTGTTCCTATGAAATCCGTGCCGTTCAGTGATGAATTAACTGACATGGTCTATGAATGATGGACTAGGTCCTAATCAAGTTTTAGTTTTTGCAACTCTGTGGGAGAATATTGTTACGCTACAAACATACAATTATCTCATAGACAGTAGAACATTTTTTTTTTTTGCGTCGGTAGGGAAAGAAATTACATGTTCATCAACAGGATCAAGTGGTGATTGAAACATTAAATAATAATATAACCCAGCGTGAGGACAAGAGGAGACGGCCCACATTCCCTGCATGTATAAGTAACTGTCATCATCATCATCATCATCATTGCCTTTCTCACCCTGAATCAGGGTATAGGCCACCAACAAACACTTTCCATCCCTCTCTATCATGGGCCAGCCTCTTTACATTATTCCAAGTCTTTCCGCTTCGTTGCTCTATAAGTAACTGCAGGAAAAGTTTATTATGCTTCACCAATGAGTACACAAAATGGATTACTAGTTTGTACTGCAGAAATGAACTTTCAGTTTCATGCCTTAAGATCTGATATGATCATACTGTAAAGGACTGTGTTAGCACATGCCTAGGACAGTGTACTATCATCACTACCAATCTCAAATCAGTTTACCCTTCTCTCTCACACTAAAGGAATGTGAAAAGGGCTGTAAAGGATGCAGCCACTGAAAAAATATAATGGAAAGTTTGAGTTTTCTCAATGCCCCTGGCTGGTATCAGACATTGACTAAATACACGTTTGCATTATCTGCCACAATGGTGCACCCTCACTGGACAGAGCTACTGACTTAAATAATTATATGAAACTGAGCAGCCTCACAGAAGGATCACTCAGGGTATATCAGATGTGCACAGCATGATCAAACGGGCATTGCAGGCCTACAAGCATGCAAAGCAGTAAAGCCATCTGGATTTTTTTTTGCCCACAGAAAAACGGGTGTATCTCTATAAACTTTTGACACTCTTCCCAGATAATGCATAAGGACGAAAAAATTCGGAGGGCCCGTGTGCACGTTGCGCACGTTAAAGATACCTTGGCAGTTGGAAATCGTAAAGAGCAGGCCGAAAGGCCGCTGCCCGGGCAAAATTGAAATTAATAGATTAAAATTTATCCATATCATCTCCCCCCCCCCCCCCCCCCCCCCGCCAGAACAAGAAATAATAAAAAAACAAGTAAAGTGAGGTGTAAATGCCAAGGGCAGCGAACCTCCTAAAATAAAGACCTCAAATCTCAGATAATGCTTGATTTGTTGCCCAACCAAGGGCATTTCTGTTAGAGAAATAATTCTCTATAATTTGATCACTATTGAGTTGTTTCTAAAATACTGCCATTTATCTTGCAACATCATCTCTACTTCTATTATCATTTTAAAAAGAGTTTACTACAATTAACAATTGGGTGAAAAGAAATTTTTGGGAGGAACCCACTTTATCCACAAGCGCAAAAAAAATATAAAAATCCTCACTATAATTTCATACAATGATTGTCAGAAAGAGATCTCAAACTGGATGAATGGATGTGTTTTCCATTTGGGGAAAGGGGGGTGGGAGGGGGGATGAGATATTAGAGCTGCGACCAGATAAGAGGCACGTTATGTATGTACATGTACTAAGATGTCTAAGCTGATACTTATACTCAATACTCAACAGTACCACGTTCACCATCACGCTCTTCAAATTTGACACATTGAATCCTATACACTGAAGGTCGTAGAACGCTTTTGGGCTTCACGCTTTCAGATTAGCAGTGTGCAATGTCATTTCTTATTTCTAATGTCAATATAAGCACATTATCTTTTAATTTTGATTTCCTCCCCATTGTGTGGAAAAGATTGCAGTAATCCTGACCATATGTGTTACGCCATGACTTTCAGCATCAAGGGACCACATGCTTACCTAACGATATATTTTCACATAATTATGAATAGGTCAAGACAAAACTAGTTTGTTTGGTATATTTATCTCTAGGAACCCCCACCATCCAAAAAAAAAAACCAAAAACCTGCCCTCATACACACACGTGCCGATAGAGCAAGTACATAAATAACACACGAGTGACTGTTTACGCCGCTGGGTTTTTTGTTTGCAAGAGTGAATGTATGGTAAGTTTAGAGTTTAAGCTGGGGCTAATGTTAGGGTTAAAATTAGGTTTAGCTGATTGGCAATAGCAATTTTTTTCCTTAGCGGACATCACCAAAATAACTTTTTTGCAAAGTAGCCACATGTTAATAACAGAAATCCTGTTGTCAGTATTTTGGCGACATGGTCCAAATACTCTCCAGCAATTAAGTGATAATAGAAAGTAAAAGACAAAATCGTCGATATTTTCCGACATGTTGTGTGTGCATTTTTGCCTTTTCGAGAAGTGAGGATTGAAAGTTTGAAGAGTTGTGTAAAATCAGGGTTTTGTTCAATGGGCTTCAAAATCGAAACTTGAATTGAAATGCCCACGAAAAATACACCCATACGATATGACACTTACACACTGTACACAATAACATTAGGAGTGAGAGAACTACTTCATGTGACAAAACCTTAAAATCGACAAAATATCGCATACAACAATATGGCAAATACACCCCGCGAAATGTTCATGACATGACCTAATTCCCCCCCCCCCCCCCCCCCGGAAAAAAAATTATTTGTAGCAAGTGTGACTAAGTCTATCAGCAATATATAGCAAAGAATAGCTTTACTAATTCAGGTTTGTGTTAAATGGGACGATGACCCAAAAACACACATTGTACCAGACAGGGCATTCACCCTCTATGATTGTACTACTAAATCCATCTACTGTAATATGACCCCAAGTAACCATTATGTTACTTCAGTGGGACACCACCAGTACTTTTGTGTACATTAATAATAGTTTCGTACCGGGCAAGACTCAAGCTTTATGAAACTGGCGGTTGTAAACATTATCACGTGACAAGCCAGAGAGCGCGGTACGAGCTGTAGCAAATTCAGGAGCGGGGCAGCAACAGATCCCCAAACCCAGGGATTTCTCGTCCTATCGAACACTGCCATGGGTGCTGCAATCTCTGGACTGTGCCTGATATGACTCTGAACGTCACCCAAAATCCCTGGGATGTGTTGGAGCTGTCCTGTGTTTGGGGGTGTGTTTCTGCCCCCGCTCCTGAATTTGCTAAAGCTCGTACGGAAAAAAATCATGCGTCTTGGATGGAACCCACTCATACACTGTGACTAAACTGAATCTTAAGAGCAAAATGGTATATCCTTCCATCATTCATTTGTAAAAATTATGTTATAACTGCTTTTATTGTATTAGAAATTATTATTTTCTCTGCGGCGCCTCTCACACTACTGGCTGGGCCACTCGTGGGTGGACGTAAGAACATAAGGTGGACGAAAGTCTGTTTTGCCTTCCCTGCAGTGTGAGATGTGCCCTATGGAGTTAAAAGGGACATCGCACACTGGCGATATTGAAACAAGTCTATCTTACTAAATTTAGTTGATTCAAGGGAAGTTCAAGCCTGAGTGATAACCGACACAAACCAGGCTTGACTCACTACTCTATCAGCCTAACTAGTAGAAAACGAGCGGGGATCTGGGAATAGTATCAGAATATTACTTAACCGGGAGCCGACATAATATTTGTGCTGTCCACGGAAAGCACATTGATGGCAAACACGTGTACAGCTGTACGTCCTGTAGAGATCGTTGGAGATATTATTATTATAATACCTTATTCATCTCTGCACTATAGAATTACAATAATATAATACCTTTTTGAAATGACAGGGTTGAAATACATGCATTAAAAAATTGCTAATGGTTCGAAAAAACTGCAAAACAGAACAGCAGGAAGCCAGGTTTTAAAATCGTAATAATGATATCCCGTTGAACATTTTTTTTTAAAAAGCCGTTTTTACTGTCTCCTCGTTCTTGTCGTGACAGTTTCATAACAGGGACTTCGATGTAGATAGGACAAAAAAAAAAGGAAATCGGAGAAAGTGCTTTCTTAGCCATATGCAGAAAGACATTCTATCTTTCTGCAATGGTCACGCATGCCTTTTCCTCATAATTAGAGCTGGCTGCAAACTTGCGCGTCCAGCTGCGACACATCCATAAAACCTACGACAAGAGGGATGTGTGAGGTTTTCATTTTCATCAAAATTCTCGTTAATGGGGTTTGCGAGAAACAGTGAAATTGTGGGTATTTATTCGTATTAACCCAGCGAGGGCAGTTTTGTAAAGTTGCTGAGCCTCTTTTTCAAATCGGAAAAAGCAAAACAACATATTTTTTTCTCACAAAACCCGGACAGGAAAAGCTAGGAATGTGACCATGGTTTGGTTCTATCTATCTATCTATCTGTGTGTCTGTCCTTCTCTCTCTCTCTCTCTCTCCCTCTCTCTCTCTCTTGATATCTGTGTCGAAATCGCTTTTTTGCTATTGTGTTTCCCAGTCTGTCTCATTCTTTCATTTATTCCGAGTTCTCACAGACAAGTTATTATGCTACTATTGCCAAGACTGCTTGTACTACAAGACTGCACGTGTAGGCCGATGTAGTTTTTATTTTTATTATTATTATTATTTTGGTCAAAGGAGTTCGCGAACGAACTAAACAGTAAAACAAAAACAAAATACGTTAAAAAGGAAAACTGATCACCAGAAAATAGAATGAGATGGGAGACTGAGATAAATCCATGTTACTTCAATGTAAATTTCCAAGAGCAGTAAGTAGAAAAGCTTACCTTGAGGTGGTGGTCAGTGATGTGAATGGTTCAAAGCCTTTGGCGTTTTTCTGGTGGGAGAGTACGAACGACGCCCGACTTTCTACCAACTCCAGCACACGAGTATGTTTTGAATGTGCCCAAGGCCGCCTGAGCAACGAGGGTGGAAATACTTCTCTGTACACAAGTACACAGCACTGCTCTGGTATGAAAAAAGGCCGTATCAAAAAAGTAGGCCTATTGTGTTGCGCTCCAGTTTATTCCTACTTCAAGTTGAATTTTGTGGTGACTAAAGAAAACTATAAGTTGTATGAAATTATAACTCATGTAGGAAAAATAGAACACGTTTCATACAATAAAATATACTGAAACATGAATTTGAAGTAGAATGGCAGGTACTGTCTTTTTCCGTTAATCAGCAGAACTCCCAAGCTTCTTCCTGCCCTCAAACCCATCACACAAAAATAGGAAAGCAAAGAAGGTTACGGCAGAGGCGAGGCAAAAGTGAGGTGAGGCCAATTTTAGGTTACTGAAACTGTCACGCACGTTCTACCTAATTTCCAGAGTAATTAAATTACAAGCATGCATGCGCGCCGGTTAATTTGTAGAGCGCCGATAGGCCAGATTGTTAATGAACACTGAACCCCACTTCCTTGAACATTAAGTTTGTTTGAAAATGAGACAACGATTATTCACATAAATCGCAGCGTATTAAGTAATCCTTGTTTAACTGACGATATTCGTCCATCGTTCTCAATGATGGCCAGGACTTCACGTCTGCTATTGGTTGGCGGAGTATCTTCTATGGTGTCTGATAAAATTTTCTCAACTAAAAACTTGACATGATATGAGCGGTTCGGAGTCACCTTGCAAAGTTGACATGAAACAGTAATGGGAGAGTTTGAACGAAAAAATTGAGCAGTCCCACTTTATTGATATAGAGAGGCTGTTATGAGAAGGGCATGGACTGAAACTATGCCCAAAGAGAGATGAACACGACGAATTGTTGTTTTTTTCCGCCTCTTGGTTACAAGAAGAAAAACTTACATCCTGATAATACGTGTTTCATTATTCAGTGGTTGTCTCTTCTGTATGAGTGGGCTAGCGCAGTGACTTAGTGGTTAGAGCACTTTATACGAGTGCCAGAGATTCCAAGTTTAAATCCATCTTGGTCAGGGGCCCTAACTAATTAATTTGTCGCTGTATCTACAGGGTTTGTAATGGATGAATTGTCAATGTGCTGATGGGGATCCAACCCTCATTTCTTGTAAAGTCTTATCTGCGCGCTTTCTCTCTCTATCACTCTCTCTCTCTCTCTCTTTCTCTCTCTCTCTCTCTCTCTCTCTCTCTCTCTCTTTCAACTCTCTCTAACGCATGGGATGATCTAGTGAGGTAAACTTTGCCACTCTTCAACTGTGCTGTTTGCTCTTCCCCAATATTTTGTTCTCTTCAATCCTTTAACGGTGTCAGAGATTCACAAACACTTGTCTGGGTCGTCAAGCCTGACGCCGCAACTTAACAAAAGCATGCACAATCTCACATATTTTATTCGCTTTTTTTTTAAAAAATCACACGGCAGTGGTGAAGTCAGCAGGTATTGAATTGGAGCCTCGCGTTGCAAGCAGAGGTGTGGTTAAACATTTTATTATAATAGCCAGTTTTCTTCCTAGCCCGAGTCTGAATGATTGTTTGCCCCCCGGTGTTCAGATAGAATCCGTCGCCCCAAATTCTGTCCCTCCACTTATCAAACCATTGAAACAAGTGAATGCATGGGAAAAAAAACACCAAAAAAATATTGTGAGAAATATTAGAAGTATCTTAGCACTTTCTTTACGAACGCAGAAAATGAAAGACTCTCACAACAGCCATATTCTGTGTTAACAGCTATTTTTATGACCTCTCATTCTCCCTCTCTCTTTAAGTTTCCTAAATAGTTTTTAAAAAATACAGAAAATGTGTGGGATCACAGCAGGGCTTGGATATGAGTCAAAATGAGCCCACAGAAAGAGGAGAGAGAGAAAAAAAGAGAAAGAGAGGATAAAGCCAGAGAGAGAGGGGGGGGGGAAGGCCAGTTGCTTGTCGCAATGCGGATTTTAGCCCCTATATTTATATTTTTTGACGTTAAATACGTCTGTCATATTAACAATGGACACAATGACCAAAAACATCCGCGCTATGGACGCCACGGACCAAGGATTCAAAACAATTATCTTCTGAGACAAGTCAATGTTTTTGGTACCCACCAAGAAACACGTAAACACAGAGATACGCCTCGGCGAATAGAATGATCATTCAGTTACTCAAGCACCGCCAGCCTCTCTGTTGAGTCCACCCACCACCGACCCATCCTACACAAAAATAGAGGGCAGCACCGTGCATTATTTTTATTCCAGATGTTTTTTATCACCAACTATCTGGCAGTGTGAAGGGCAAAGTGGCACGGGGTCATTACTTTTTACTACCGTGTGTGCACATTGATTAGGGTAATTTAATATTGTGTTCGATTAGTTAACTTGCTCGCCAAGATGAACTTAAATTATGTCTACTGTTAAGGAGGGAAGAACAAGCAACAACAAGAGCAACAGAAAGAATGAACAAACCTATCAGACATTCAGGTTGGGGGGAGGAATAATTTTGCATATTAACTCTTTATTCTTTGGCTAATTTCCTCTTTAGGACGCGAGTACGGTACCGGTAATTAGCACGCAACCGAACCCCGTGCTACTTTAGAATACCCCCTTCCCCTTTTTTATTGGTTGGGGGGGGGGGGGTCTTTCTAGCTCATTGTATTGAAGTCTGCATGAGTTTTAAGACAAGACACAACACCATTCCTGAAGAATAAAAGGAATAAAGATTGGTTTAATGTTAATGTTCAACGGACTGAACTAAATTTGAACATAAAAAGTCAAAATTCCGTTTCAAAGAGCACAACGTTATCAAATGTATCAAGGTAAACGGTCGAAATTCCATGCCAACGAGCATGTAGGTTTCAAAGATGTGGTGATAAAATGTCAGTAGTCCACGTAAAAAACAATCCAACTCAGAGAGCGTTATGTGAAGAATCAAAATCTTGTGTCCAACTACGACTCAGCATCATTTTGTCAGATAGTTGTGAACTGGCTCGAAATGAAAATGGTTCCAATCAGTGAACGACATACAGCATGACAGTGGGTACGCTACGTACACTTCCTAGAGCCTGTGCGAAATGAAACTGGTTCAACCTCCAAAACAGAATGCATGTGTGCATTTCGGCACTGTAGAAACATAGGTACCGGCATTCATACAAATGGAACAGTGCAGACCCCGCGAGAATGAATTGCTGACCCGGGCACGACCCGGTTACTTTGGTACCGGTACCGTAAATCTTGATATGACTGTATGCTGTTCACTTCCTCCTGGAGCGCCGCCAATCGCGCGAGTTTCTTCACTTGTGCTCCCCTCACAGAATTCTATTTTGAGAGCTAAGGGGTGACTCACCATTCACCTCACCCACGCGAAGTGTGGCGCAGGAATTTTTTTACTCACAGACTCTAAAAACAGAAACAAGGTACTCTCAATGCCACATAATTAGAATTCGTGTCGGCAAGGACATAGTTGTCCATAATTATTATTAACCCTATTGATATTGTTTGTGAGGCCGGCACTGAGAAAATGGGACTATCTCAAAATCGTCAGATTTAGTGTTTTTGTGACATGTCATAAATCATTCATTTTAGAGGACACATGACATACTAAATTTCATTATTTCTACAGTAGATAGTGAGTTACCCCCCTTTAAAACGAACAACTCCCAAATGTTGGCCAAATTCAGACCCGGAAATTCAATTCCTCAAAATGTGTTGGCCAAATGTTTAAAATACGTGTCATCCAATTCCATGAACAGAAAAATTAAAATTACACACGAAGTCTTGAACTGCCCAGAGTTCTGTCCCCTGGCACAAGGCGCCTTTAACTGCGGTGGCGCACCAAATCAGATAGAACATTTTTGTCGTAATGCGAACCATTTTGTTTTGAATAGTGTCATTAAACGATATGTAATAATGTGTGTGTGTGTGTGTTTGTGTGTTGCTACAGTTTTGCTTCGAATAAGTTCAAGAAATTTCTCTTTTTATATGAAGTTCGTGAAACCAAGGTCATTAACCGTCGTTATTTCTTTTTATTATGAATAATTGACTAAAGCAGTAAATAAATGTTGGTGAGAGAGAGAGAGAGAGAGAGAGACACACACACACACACACACACACACACACACACACACACACACACACACAGAGAGAAATGTAAACGGAACTTTGCCGTAGTTGCTGTTTCTGTTGCTGTTGTTTTGTTGGTGCTGTCGGAGGAGAGAAGAGTTGTAAGAAACTGTCTAAGAATGGTTAGATGTTCGGTGGTTAAGTACTGTTTTATTCAAAAATTTTTGTCTTTCTGCTCGGAAGCGACGAAACCAGCAACAGCACTAACACTGTCGAGTCTGGTAGTCCTATTAACGGACAAACATAACATTATCGAACCTAATTACCTGCGCGGTGGTAATGGTTAATTTACAGATTTTAAAGCAGTGGTATTCACTGGGCCAGAATTTGTTTTCTAGAATATAATACTTGTTCCGGGGGGGGGGGGGGGGGGAGGAGACCAACTACTTCATAGCATTTTTTCCGGGCGGACCATCTGCAATGGGGGAACAAATACTTCACAGCTGCCAAAAAGCGTGAACCACGAAGTATTTATTCTGGGGGAACCTCTACTATGGGGGACCACATACTTCGTCACACCGCCCTCAATAATTAATCACATAATATTATAGATTAAGATATTGATAACGTTGATGTTTTAAACCCAATCTTGAAAGTAACAGTGACATTTTTATGTAAATCGACTACCGTTGATAATGCAGTAATAAATATAAATGAAATAGTAACAGCCTAATATAATAATAATAATAGCCTGGCAGTGCAAAAAAAATAATAAAAAAAATCATGTTTTACAACAATGTCCTAAACATTTCCCATTGATATCCAAGGGCAAATTTAGAGGGGAAACTTCAAAATGCTAACTAAAAACCCAGTGCAGCCCGCCCATTGGCGTTCCCGGCTCACCGCCTCATCAGCACTGCAAAGAGGTCCAAAATGATGGACGCACATTATAATACACATGCATACATGTAAATAATCATCAGCATACATAGGTCAATTGTTATATTACTGCTACCATAATTAACAGTATGCACTCAGCATACCATCCGCACACGCTCACATCCACACATATTAAAGTAGGTTGCTTCCCACGTGTAGGCTATATCATTTACTGGAGAGGTAAAGACGGACACAAGCCCTCCAGGCCTGAAGACCAAATCACTATCCACCCAAGCATGAGGTTATCCTCTTCAGACAATCTCATTGTTATAACAACGATCACACCAGCGATAATAATATTATACAGTCGCCCTTTGCCGAGGCCTTGGCCACGACACCACAACATACAATACTTGTACCCATTTGTTTCGTTACCATGATCAAGTGCAAGCATGGGGCTTATCTCGTTCACATAAGGCCATCCCATTCATACGCGTCTCATTCACATCCATTCAGCACGCACACAACGACGATCCTTCTTGTAATACTATTTCACTAACCATGGATGGACACGCCAACATCCAGGCGCGGTGTCTCACCGCCTACAGCTACCCTTCTCGCTGGCACAACAGCATGACACAATGATCGTACCGGCTCTGGTCTGCAATAATGAGGACAATATACCGCATAATCCCAGTCGCCTCATGTACCACTCTACAATATATATATGGCCCTTTTCGTCTTTGCAGACGGTCAGAGCAGCTTCTAAATGTCAATGTTGGAGTCGTGAGCAACTCCTCTCGTGGCTGATCAGGCCAATGTTTGCATTACACGGCCGCTGACAATATAAGCAGGACAAGTACTGTTGTGTGGTTGCTGGGTTAGCAGCCAGCTTCCTGTCCCGCCGTTTTTGTTCTTGTTTTGTCTGTTGTGACTGCTCGTACCTCCGAGCACCCCTCCTCACATCTCCTCTCCATGTGGTTCGGTCTACAGCAATGATTTCCCAGCCTTCTGGCAACTCGAAGTCACCTAGTGATGATTTGCACAGATCTTTAAATCGGAGCTTGGGTCTGCCTCTTGCTCTGTGACCCTCCCTCAGCTCGCCATACAGCACTTGTTTTCACATGGCCTAACCTGCGAAGTCTCCTCATTCGTAAGATCGTTTGCACTGATAGAACTTGTGCCTTTCTCAATACATCTGTATTTGGGACCTTATCTTGCCACTTGATGTTGAAGATTTTCCGTAGGCATCTGAGATGAAACGTGTTCAGCCTTTTTTCTTGTTTTGAGTAGGTGGTCCAAGTCTCACATCCATATAAGAGGCTGGTCAACACACATGCTTGATAGACCAGAACCTTGGTCTTTGTTATGAGGTGTTTATTGTTCCAGACCCTTTTGAACAGTTTTCCGAACGTTGTGGCTGCTTTCCCGACTTTCATGTTAATTTCTTCATCTAGGGAGAGTGTTGCAGTGATTGTTGACCCCAGATATGTGAAAGATTCAGCATTTTTCAATTTATCTCCATTTAGGTAGATGCTTGGAGGTACACATATTCCTTGTGCGACTATTTCTGTCTTCTTCACACTGATGATTAAAGAGAAGAGCTCGCATGCACGTGCTTGTCGATCCATCAAATTCTGGAGTGTTTCGTTGTCATGTGCGACGATAGCTGCATCGTCTGCAAACAGGAGTTCGCGCAGAAGGACCTCAACTGTTTTTGTCTTTGCTTTGAGTCTTGATAGGTTGAACAGGGAGCCGTCCAGTCTTGTCCTGATGTAGATGCCTTCAGTGCTTTCGCTAAACGCATGGTGGAGGAGTGCTGCGAAGTAGATGCCGAACAGGGTTGGTGCTAGTACACATCCTTGTTTTACTCCATTTTTTATGTCGAACTTTTCTGAGATGTTTCCATCGAACTGTATACATCCAGTCATGTCTTCATGGAAGGATTTTATCAGACTCAGCAGTTTTGGGGGGCATCCTATATTTCTGAGGACTGTGTAGAGCGCTGGTCTGCTTACAGTATCAAAAGCTTTTGTCAGGTCCACGAAGGCTATGAACAGTGATCGATTTTGCTCTCTACATTTCTCTTGAAGTTGTCGGATGGTAAAGATCATGTCTATGGTCGATCTTTCGGCTCTGAACCCACATTGAGGCTCTGGAAGTATCCTTTCTGAAAGTGTTTGGAGACGTTTTAGGATGACTCTTGCAAAGACTTTTCCTGTTACACTTAGTAAGGATATGCCTCTGTAGTTATTGCAGTCACCTTTGTCGCCTTTGTTCTTGTAGAGAGTCACAATTTTTGCATTTCTCGTATCATGAGGGACCTCGCCGTTTTTCCAGCATTTGATTAGCAGTTGATGGAGATGTGGAAGAAAGGTGTCTATATTTTCTTTCAGAACTTCTGCTGGGATATTATATTCTCCAGGTGACTTCCCGTTTCTCAAGTCTTGGATTGCCTCTGTAAGTTCTTCTATTGTGGGTTCCACATCAAGTTCGTACATTGCTATGAGCGTTGGTACAGCCTCATCTAGTCCAGCGTTGACTGGTGATTCCTTTGAGTAGGTTTTGAATAGTGCTCAACCCATCTGTCTAGTTGATTCTTTTTGTCTGTGATTGATTCTCCACTTTCTGATTTGATTGGAGCACATTTGGAGACGGTGGGACCCAGTGCTACTTTCATCTTCTCGTACATTGTCCTTGGGTCTCCCATATCTGATGCTCTTTGGATATCCATGCATAGATTGGTCCAGTATTCATTTGCACATTTTCTTGCTTCTTGTTGGACTCTGGAGCGTGTATGTTTGACTCTATCATGGGTTTCCTGTGATGGTCTCTGCTTGTGATCTACCATAGCTTTTCGCCTTTCCTCAATCAGTGGGAGGAGTGTGATGGCATGTTCCTCAACCCAGTCGTGTTTGAATAGTGGTTTTGCACCATAGGAAGTGAGAGCACAGTCGTAGATGTTTGTCCTTAGAAGATTCCAGGTCTCGTCTATTGTTCCTTCTTCCAACTTTGACCCAATGCTAGTGTTGAATGTTTCCGTGAAGGCACACTTTCGTTCATTCAGCTTTGCTTTATTAATGTCTAACTTTGGTTTTGGTTTGTTACGAGTTTTGAAGATCTTCTTTGGTTGTGCTTCAATGTTTCCAATTACGAGGGCATGGTCTGTATCACAGTCTGCACTGTGGTAAGTCCTGGTCAGTTTTACTGCGTTGAGATGTTTCCTTCTTGTTAGTATGTGGTCCAGTTGATGCCAGTGGCCTGATCTTGGGTGCTTCCATGTTACCTTGTGGCAGTGCTTCACCTGGAAGTACGTGTTAGCTATGCATAGGTCGTTTTGGGTGCAGAATTCAAGAAGTCGTTGACCATTGTCGTTCATTTTCCCAATGCCATGATGACCTAAGCATGTGGGCCAAGCTTGGTGGTTGCAACCAACTCTTGCATTCAGATCGCCAATGATGATGAGTGATTCATTTGGTGGTATGGAGTTGAAAACAGAGGTCAGTTCGTCATAAAATTTGTCTTTGTTCTCTGGAGTTGATGTTAGGGTTGGTGCATAATACACAGATGATGTTCATTTGTCCTGATCTTGTTGACAATCTTAGTGACATTAATCTTTCTGTTTTTCCAATGGGTGTTGTTATGCAGCTCAGGAGTCGGTTACTGATGGCAAAGCCAACTCCGTGGTGCCTGGGTTGGTTTGAGCTCAGGCCTTGCCAGTAGAAAGTGTAGTTTTCTTCTTTCAGGGAGCCGCAGTCTGCCAGTCTGGTCTCTTGTAAGGCAGCTATGTCAACTCTCAGTCTGTGTAGCTCCTTGTCTATGATGGCGGTCTTTCTCACATCAGTGTTTGTCAGGTTAGTTGAATCTAGGCCGGGGCACATGGTCCTGACATTCCATGTTCCGACCTTCAAATATCTTTCTTTTTTTGAGCGAGGTACACTCTTTTACATCTGCTTTTCGACTTTTGCTCTATCCTCATGTACCCGTTTGAGGCAGGCAGATGTGGCGGGTCAATACCTTACTGACTGGGGGCTGCCCAGTTTAAGGCGGGCGGTAGCTGACCAGTGTGACAGAAATATCACTCCCACCGTCAGAAATGGCCCCTGGCGCTCTGACCTACGCCAATCTGTCAGAACTTATGACCGGTAACTGCCATCTCCCGTGTTTTTATCCATGCCAGTGTTAGTGACATGCATGGAGTGTCCTCTCCATGGGTCAGTGCTGTTGTAGCTTTGGTTGGGCAGAATGGGTGATGTACACTGATGTTGCCCAGAGTGCAGTGTCCTCCCTTCCCTGCTCTATTAGCCTGGGCAGAAATATGGAATCAGTGCTTAGCCCGTCTTGCACTAACCCCCTCTCCACTCCGCAGATTTAACCCAAAGGAAAGACAGAGCCAATACATATGGGAATCATACGAAGCCGCACGGGATGCCAGAAGGTGGTTTGGAACAGACCTCACCATCAGCTGCCTTAGGGTCCCTCCCTCCGGATTTTGTAGGGTTTACTCCCCTAGCCTTTTGTTCTCCCGAACATCTGCAAGGCAACAGAGTTTTCTTTCTGGGTTGTCTCCCATAGCCTTTTGTTCTCCCGAACATCTGCAAGGCAACAGAGTTTTCTTTCTGGATTGTCTCCCATAGCCTTTTGTTCTCCCGAACATCTGCAAGGCAACAGAGTTTTCTTTCTGGATTGTCTCCCCTAGCCTTTTGTTCTCCCGAACATCTGCAGGGCAACAGAGTTTTCTTTCTGGATTGTCTCCCCTAGCCTTTTGTTCTCCCGAACATCATTCTGCAAGGCAACTAAGTTTTCTTTCTGGGTTGTCTCCCATAGCCTTTAGCTCGCCAGAGCTGCACACAAGGCAGTGTGGACAGGAACAGGTTGTACCGTTACTGACATCCGGTAGCAGCTATGCTGACCTGACAGGGACTCTACAATATGGTGCAATAATAACGATCTAAACGGGGTAACCTGGTTGAAAGAGGAATGTAGGCTTCAATCTGACAGTCTCTTACTTCTCAGACTAACCTCTATGTCAAATACCCAAATGTATTTGCGCGCACTAACCAATAGGCCTACTCCTACCCGGCGATAGGTCCAATCCAATAACTATTCTTACCATTCATTAGCTACTTTCTCTACACACATCTTATCTACGCTGCCTACTCAACGGCAGGGTGGCTAGATTCCACTTCAAATTAACCAAGAGAAGGTCTCCACAGCGTCGACCTCACTTACAATATTATAATTATATGATAATGCCACATTACTGTGATACTGCAACTTTGAATTCCACTTCTGACTAAGTGATCGTTAACAATATAGCTCTACGGATAACCACGTGCCTACGCACAGAATCTATTAACCATTATACTTAATATAAAGCATACGACAGGAATTACCTATAGTATTCTCGGCACTGCAAAAGAGCGCTGTAAATACCAAAGAGCACGAAATAAAACATAACTGGACAGTCAACTCACCAGCTGTCATCGGTCAAAACCGCCCGCATACACTTGGAACGCACGAGGCCAACTTTCTCGGGTGATGGTCGAATTTCTGGCCGGTCTGAGAGCGCCGTCTGGAAGATGACCAAGCGTCCAGACCGACCGGGTTTTATCCACCCTAAGCCCGCCAAAACTGGACAAAGCGCGATTCGACCATTGGCCAAGACAGGCACTGATACATAAGTTGTTATGCCTCGAAGATGACTAGACAAAGAATGATTGGGCCATTGGTCGAGATCCTGAACACAGAATAATACACAACTTGCACCTCAATAAAGGGATAACGGTAAAACGATTTGGCCATTGGCCAATATGGGTGAAAATACACAATGCGCATTCCTCTTACATGGGCTCCCGCGCTCCGGACCCAGGTGGGCAGACAGTCCTCGGGGCGATGCCATTGTCCCGGGCCTTCCTGTTGTGCCTCAGTAACATGCCCCCAAAGAAAGGCACTTAACTATAACGGGGCGCAATTTGGCCATTGGTCAACATGAGTGAAAATATTTATACAAGACGCATCTCCGGACCCAGATGGGCAGACAGTCCTTGGAGCCAAGCCATTGTCACAAGCTTCCCTGTTTTGCCTCGGTAACATCCCACAAAAGAGAGGCAATTAACTACCCCGCCTATGCGCCGTTAGTCAGTTTATGGGACAAAGAAAACACACTCGAGATTCCTACATCCCCTGACCGTCCGGTGTTAGACAATTTGTGGGACAAAGACTACCTAATCCAGATTCTTACATCTTCTGACCGTTCAGCATTAGCAGATTCGTGACACGATCACATTATAATGACCTTATCATTCAAGTAGTATCCGTATATCAGTCCCGATAATAGGGGAAAAGGACCCAACTTCCCCGACACTTATTGAAATCGGCAATGTAGCCAGTATCAACTCAACCTTTGATAACGCCATTCTGGTACTTGGCCAGGTACTCGTCTTATGGTTTTGGAGTTAGCCTGCTCTGGACTGATTAAGAAAACACTCTACTGTTTGACTATAAACAGGAAAACAAAATTAATATGGATCGTCCTGTCTCTCTCTTTCGGCTAGATTATTCCACTTCTGACACCAAAAATGTTATGGTCTTAACCCCTGGTTCTACCATCACTTCTTGGATTTGACATCCCACTTTTGTGCCCCAAAAATGCTAGGGAGCGAATCCACTTCTAACTGTTCTTGTGTCAGACGTGGTATCAAGGCGCTAACATTTCAGTTCCTTCGTATTTCAGAGAACTAATCTCTGTAGCATTATCTTTTGTTTCGAGATTTACACAGAGGAAAGCCCGTGCTTTTGTATTTGTACCTGATGAACACGAACGAACGAAACAGTAAAACAAAAACAAAATGCGTTAAAACGGAAAATTGATCACCAGAAAAGAATGAGATGGGAGACTGAGATAAATCTAAGTTACTGTGTAATGTGTGCCTTACGAAACCACATTACTACTTACACATTTTTATAAACACTTCTGGATTTTAATTTTAGGTTGTTCAATTTTTAAACTGGAACCTTAAAAACTAGAAAGTCTCAGGCTTGTCTCTGATTTTTTTTTTTCTTTCGGTCGGATTTGTTATGAAACACCTTTACTTAGTTTGGACCAAACTCATTTCTCTTCAGACAAGCATAGATCAACTTAGGGCGCCTAGCTATCACTTCCATTAACTGCCGTACTTGAGGTCTTTATTACAATAAATTATGCAAATATGACGCCCAAGTCGTAAAACTTTAGAGGGTGGAATAAACTGAAGACAGGGAACAAAACGACACTTTCATTATCATAATATTGTCACGCTGACCATAATCTTTCAAATGGAACAGTTGTTAATCGCTAAAACCGGAGAGTGCGTTGAACAGGACCCGTGACTGGAGTACATGTATTAGATAAACTCAAGACAAGTGCCTGCGGTTACTTTTTCTTTGTTTCTTACTATTGTTGCCCAGTGCCGAAATTAGATGTGGTGAGGCCCTAAGCGATAATAAAGCATTCACGCCTTTTGTTGAACGTTACAGCCGGTTTCACAAAAGTGCCTAACAAAAGAGGTTGGGGCGGCACCAACAACAACAAAAATGAACATGCACATGCCTTACAGTTATTTTCATTCCAAAGTATTTAAAGTGAAAAATACAAATATTTTCAAATGTCTGCATAGCTGAATACAGATTTATCATTTGGCTAGCTCATAGATTGTGATATATCATTAAATTAGAACTTAAAACTTGAAATACTACTTGAAGTAATTACCTAAAAAAAGATTAATAATAATAAAATGTTAAAGTGATAAAGAACATTTCTAAAATTTTGTGAGGCCGATGTGGACTGGGTGAAGCCTTAAACTGTAGCTTTTTTAGCTTACGCCTAAATCCAGCCCTGTAGGCTGTCGTCATATGGAGCTTTGGTGTTGGGATTTTGCTAAAAGCTACAGTCAACCAGGTATTGGACAACAGAAGACAAACTTTTACGTAATGGCAATGTTGTTTATGACAATGTAATATAGCGTCTTTATCGTAACGTTACTACATTCTTGCAACATCAAATCGAAAACGATAGTTCTTAGTGTGTAAAACAGTGATGAATGAAAAACTTGAGAAAGGAGCTTACCTTTACGCCTGTCTCAGTGGTGGCTTTTATGGAAAATGAAAGCCTGTTTACAATGCTAGCCCCTAGCGCTGTTTTCCTCTTCAAACAAATTTGAGTCAGTTTTCCACGGGCGAATCCTCATTCGCATCCCTGGGGGTGCAAACAGAGCTCAGTGTCCCCAGCTCAGCTGCGCTAAACTACATCTGTGTCATTCTATTCATGAGAAATGGCAGTAATATTGTGGTAACTATTTTTATGTAGCGTCTTTACGGATAATTTACATCAAATATGAAGCACTGAAAAAAATACTGCCATGGGTGGCTGTCTTGAGATTGTACCAATGGGGCGGGAGAGAGGGGGGAAAAGGGGATGGGAAGACAGACAGAGAAAGAGACCAGAAAGAGAGAGAGAGAGAGAGCTAGAAGGGCCGGATGGGAGTAAAGAGAGACAATGAGAGACAGTGAGAGACACAGAGATAGAGAGACAAGGAAGGGAGGGAACGAAAGACAAGAGGGATTGCAGGAGGGCGGAGACTACAATCTATTTCAGTGGCTTGGAAATTTGGAGTTTGGCGATTATGATGAAGGTTTTTACTGACTAGGAACAGCGTGGCATGATTAGACAAACAATGTAGAGTGAACTACCTGGCAGATATTAAAAAATTGTTATTTTTTTGGGGTTTGTTATTTTTTTCCCACACAAGTACTTAAGTATACACTATACGTACTCGTAAGTTTGCTGAAGACCTCATGACTTACGTAGAAGAATAAGATAATATAATTGTCTTATATGATTATTTTCACAAATATAATTGGAATTGGAATTGGACTGATTTGGAATGACAGATAAAACGCTTTGAATTTTATGTATTACTATGAAACATGCTGCTTGATCGTATCTTCACATAAGTGATCATTGTCATTTTCATCTCTGGTATGATCTCATCTCATTTATGATAATTTTCATTACAGGAACTGGAATTGGGATAATTTCGAAAGACAGATAAAAGAAAACGATTTGAACTTTGTGTAATGCGTATGAACATGCCGCCCGACCTCATCTTTGTAATTTTAATACTTCCTGTCATTCTCATTCCTTAATCTCTCTCTCTCTTTGTTTCTCTCTCTCTCACACACACTCTCTCTCTCACACTCTCTTTCTCTCTCGCAGTCTCATTTCTCTCTCTCTCTCATTTTTCTCTCTCTGTCTCTCTCTTTCTCTCTTTCCCCCCTCTCTTGTCTCTCTCCCGCTCACTCTCTCTCGCTATCATTTTTTTCTTTTTTTCTCTCTCTCATTCTCTCTTTTCCCCTCTCTCCCGCCCCCCCCCCTCTCTCTCTTTCTGGCTCCTCATCTTTTTCTCGTTCCCCTCTCTTTCTCTCTCCTTCTCTATTTCTCTCTGTCCCTCTCTTTTTCTCTCTCCTTCTCTATTTCTGTCTGTTCCTCTCTTTTTCTCTCTCCTTTCCTTTTCTCTCTCTCTCTTCGGTTTCTCCCTCCCCCTCTCTCTTTTTCTCTCTCCCCTCTTTCACTCTCTTTGTATCTCTCTTCTTCATTTTCCTCGGTACGGTTCCACATTCGTAATTGTCAACATTTTCCCTTAAAACTGACGGTAAGATTCATATCGAAGTGAGTTTTTCGCATCTCTTTTGCCACGTGTTTTCCTTTTCCCGAGATCTATTACATTGTATAATAATATAAAGTGTTGGATGAACTACGAGTGGCTAATGTGGTTACTGCGTGGGTTCAATAGTAACTCCCTTAAGGATACACAGGATTAACAAACACAGGGTTCTGCTGTCAATCTTATTTATTCAAAAGCCTAACAAAGGTATAACTACCAAACAAAAGCCCAACCAGCCATAAGCCAAAGTCTCTCCGGGTCCTGCGCTACCGCTTCATGCCTTATGGGGCGGGGTGGCGATGGCAAGCGTCGGCAAGCCTCTGAGCTGCTACGGGCCCGGGTTGCTGGTCTGGGTTCACTGTGCTGTCGGCTCTTGTCTCTGCGTCTATGATGGAGTGTGCTGACCACTCGAACTCGCATCTTATTTATGAGCCCGCGCGGACGTCCGAGAGAGCTATTACGTAGTCTCGTTTTGGACACGTGAAAGGCTCGGACATGGAGTCCAGCCCGACAACATAACCGGTTAGGGTCCTAACACAATCGAACTTACAGTACGGTTAAAAGGGTGCACACAAAAGTCAATTAGGTATCCCAGTAAACTGCAGAAATTACTCTAACGTCCCCTCCAGCTATAATTGAATAAATTTGACTCAGGTTGGATTTATCGGGGATAACATGTGTCTAACTCGTGGTTTACTTTAAATCCGAGATCCTCTTATTAATTATTTCAATAGGACCCGTGCATCAAAGTACAACGAAATTGGTACCATTATAAAGTAGAAACTTGGTGCTAAAATTCTAACTGACTACTTTTACCAGAAACCCAGTAATAGTTTTAATATAAATTTTCAAAGTGTCAGGAGACAATTTTGTGCGGGATACTTTCGTCCATTAATACGACGTATCTCCATTGATAACAAACGTTATCATGAGTACCTATTTTGTACCGATAGGGTATTGCCTACTCTCAACAATGAATTCGGGTTCCCGTCTTTCTGTCGGTGGATAACAACGAGTGAGCGAGTTGTAAGAAACTCAAAGCCATGATATAAGAGTTGGAAGCCCGGTGGTCAACATTTCCAACTGACCAATCAAAAGGCGCGCTTTTCCTCGTGATGTGAATAACGGGTCCCGCGCTAGTATTACAAGGGAAATAATCCAATTAATGGTACTCTGCCAAGTGTCCCTAAACTACTATGAGTGGCCGTCCCCTACTCATGCACTAGAGTTACCATGAAAGCACATTAAAAATAGAAAGTCGTTCATCCTCTCACATTCTCCCCTGCTAAGTCACGTAGTCCCTTACGTGACACATACATCAATTCAAAGGTTTACAAAAGACCACTGAAGGTATAATCAAACTCTAAGGGGCTATGATACCATCACTTAGAGTAGAACAATTGCAAATTACACACAGTGAACCGAAGTACAACAATGGTCCATCCTCTTTATAACTACTAACAGGTGGCGTGAACCGGCTAAGTTACTACTGGCATCCTGAAGATGTACACAACAGTCTCAGCTCTGGCTGTAGTAAATTACATCATATGGACAAAACAACAGGTCCCAGACCTGAAACGGTGGTCCCAGACCACTATCAGGGTTAACGTAGGATCGAACAGTACAAAAAAGACAATATGCTATAAGGGCACTAGTGCAATGAAAAAGGCAAGGTCAACATAGGCATTAAAGGTAATTGTAACTAAGCTGTGGAGAAAGCTAACATGGGCATACTCTCTAACTTAAAATCTGGAGGCGGGGCTCACTTGATCGTCGGTCTGTCTTCTGGCCTAATGGAAACTAGGGGGGTCTTGATGGGTGCGCTCCCCTGCTCTTTCTGCACTCACAGTCAATGTCTAATGTTAATCACTAATAAGAGTCAGAGGTCCAATCTCTGGGGTTGTCTGTGTGGGCGGCTGGACCTTCGCACAGGAGGTAGGCGCTGGGAAGTTGTCATCCCAGGTTGAGGGTCCGGTCGGGCTGCAGGTGGCTGGCAAGGGTGGTGAGCCGGGAAGTACCAGACATCGGTCGACGCAGGCAGTGGAGGCGGGTGCTGTGGACGTGTGTTGACCACTGGGGGGTGAAATAACCGCAAGAGGTCTCCGTTGACCGCAGTGGCATCTCCATCTGGGTTTCTGATGGTAAAGTAACCACCATGAGGCGGGGGAACAGACAGGACGGTGTGCACAGGACCGGGGTACGGGTCCTGGATCTTGAGTTGATGTTGGATGGCGTTGGTCTTCGTGGCTCCCTGGTTCCTGTGGGGTAGGGCAGGGGTTGGCTGGCTGGCTGGGCTTCAAACTAAAAATTTCCATGGCTGGGTTTTCTACACTACAAACTAACCCTTCTGTGTATCCCACTTCTTGACACCAGAAAATGTTGGATTGACTAGGTGTGGCTAATGTGGTTACTGCGTGGGTTCAATAGTAACTCCCTTAAGGATACACAGGATTAACAAACACAGGGTTCTGCTGTCAATCTTATTTATTCAAAAGCCTAACAAAGATATCACTACCAAACAAAAGCCCAACCAGCCATAAGCCAAAGTCTCTCCGGGTCCTGCGCTACCGCTTCATGCCTTATGGGGCGGGGTGGCGATGGCAAGCGTCGGCAAGCCTCTGAGCTGCTACGGGCCCGGGTTGCTGGTCTGGGTTCACTGTGCTGTCGGCTCTTGTCTCTGCGTCTATGATGGAGTGTGCTGACCACTCGAACTCGCATCTTATTTATGAGCCCGCGCGGACGTCCGAGAGAGCTATTACGTAGTCTCGTTTTGGACACGTGAAAGGCTCGGACATGGAGTCCAGCCCGACAACATAACCGGTTAGGGTCCTAACACAATCGAACTTACAGTACGGTTAAAAGGGTGCACACAAAAGTCAATTAGGTATCTAAGTAAACTGCAGAAATTACTCTAACGTCCCCTCCAGCTATAATTGAATAAATTTGACCCAGGTTGGATTTATCGGGGATAACATGCGTCTAACTCGTGGTTTACTTTAAATCCGAGATCCTCTTATTAATTATTTCAATAGGACCCGTGCATCAAAGTACAACGAAATTGGTACCATTATAAAGTAGAAACTTGGTGCTAAAATTCTAACTGACTACTTTTACCAGAAACCCAGTAATAGTTTTAATATAAATTTTCAAAGTGTCAGGACTAACAACATTCGACAATTTTGTGCGGGATACTTTCGTCCATTAATACGACGTATCTCCATTGATAACAAACGTTATCATGAGTACCTATTTTGTACCGATAGGGTATTGCCTACTCTCAACAATGAATTCGGGTTCCCGTCTTTCTGTCGGTGGATAACAACGAGTGAGCGAGTTGTAAGAAACTCAAAGCCATGATATAAGAGTTGGAAGCCCGGTGGTCAACATTTCCAACTGACCAATCAAAATGCGCGCTTTTCCTCGTGATGTGAATAACGGGTCCCGCGCTAGTATTACAAGGGAAATAATCCAATTAATGGTACTCTGCCAAGTGTCCCTAAACTACTATGAGTGGCCGTCCCCTACTCATGCACTAGAGTTACCATGAAAGCACATTAAAAATAGAAAGTCGTTCATCCTCTCACAAAAGTGCTCTCGATTCTTCTTTTTCTATGGGTTTGTGTCACCTCACGTCACGGAACTCACGTTCCAGTGACGTTTTGAATTTTATTTGGCCCTTCCTCGGCAGTTCCATGGCCATTATGTTTCGTTTAGCCTAAAGTTTCAATTCTTGTTTTTAGATTACAGGCAAATCTTTGCAAGTGCACATGCTCAGCCGCCGTGCATTTGAGGGGGGGGAGGGGGATGCATTACAATTTTTGGTGACGTAAGTAAATCAACCCAATTGAAATACCCACGACCATGCCAACACAACACTACATACATGTTCTATCTTCCCATAATGAAGTACTATTGGAACCTTCAGATGGACTTCTAGTGAACACCACCTTTAATAAAATCATAACATTTTTACAGTTGTCTTAGAATCAACATCAGCTCTTTGGGAGCTTTACGTGTTTGCCACTAGCGTACAGCGCCTTTGCTGGGTACAAACCTAAGCACTTTTAACTCTGTTGTTGTCAGCATTGTTGGTAGAGCCCTGGGTTGGAGATCCCCTGGTCGATGGTCATTACGTTTTAGCGACCTACATAAACAGGTGGGGAGGAAGCTAGGCTTCGCCAGGTATCAGGTAAATAATGCTGAAAGATGGAACTAGAGCAGAACGGTCAAGTTATCGAATAGGAGGGGACCAGCCAAACAACGCCAACTTCCTGCCTTCAGTAATCCATCTCTATGCACAAACATAGAACTAGGTTACGATATGAGATTATGCTCTCTCTCTCTCTCTCTCTCTCTCTCTGTGTCTGTCTGTCTGTCTTTCTCAATCTCTCTCTCTTTCCTTCACTCTCTTTCTCTTTCTTTCTCTCCTCTCTTTATGTGTACACATGTGTGAGTGTGCTCGCGTTTGGCATCTGTCGTCCGGGAGGAAAAACAGATGGGGATGACAGACCCATCCCTGCGTGAACAAATCCTGGCAACAACATCGGTAAAAGTCCTGCACTGTTGCAGTTCTATCCTGGAATACTTTTGAGTATAATAATTCACAAGATTTGTTGCAATTTAAAAAAATTTTTTTTACTTTTCAAATATGTGGCAAAATATGATTGAAACTGATAAGGGTTTTATTTAGTACGCTGGAAATGTTTATGTTTGAACAAAAAAAGTTAACTTTCGTCTCCAGGTAATATTCCTTATGTAAAATATTTATTGACCATGGGACATAAGAGTGCTGAATTCATTTTCGTTCAGCTTGTCAATTCCTGGTCTGTCTATTTGAGAGTAAGTGTGTAGAGTATCAAAGCTTTTTGGTAGAAAACCAAGAAAGCAGTGAATATTTTCTTACCCAATCCCCGTTAACATTGAGCTTTATTATCTAAATAACATTGGGGACAAAATCGCAACTACATACGTAATGCCACCCTTTAGCCAAATATATCCGGCAGTTTCTTACGCCCAGGGGATCACTTTAAATGAAAATACAACAAACAAGAGTATATTTTTTAGTGCAAGGTTCACCGCTTATTTGAAGCGATAGAACAAGCTGGCCCCCTACTACCATGGTTTGTCGGGAGATAGTCTCCGTGTGTCACGCCCACCAAGGCGTACATCCTTCAGATCAATTCATGCTTCAAATGTTAAGGCAAAATTGCATAATGTTGTTTCAGTAATGTTAATCCATTTACATTCGCCGCCACCTTTTGTCAAAGAAAGACAACAACACATCCTTCTTTGCCTCCTTGTCCCCTAAATCAGATAAAGTCAAACAGGTTTAAACAAAAGAGGTTGCACATGGGCACAGGAATAGACAGACAGATATAGACAGATATAAAAACATATGAACAAAGAGAAATTATATAGGACAGAAACTTTAAATAGGTTTGGATGGTAAATGGAAGGTGAGAGACAGATGAAGTGAACCGATTTTAGGGTGAGTGGGAGGGTGAATGGATGGATGGATGGATGGGTGGCTCGGTGGATGAAAGGATTGATGGACGGATGGGTGGATAGATGGATGGACTAGCGGATGGATGAGTAAACATGAAATAGGCATGCCTAAAGTCACCGTTTCAATAAGCTTTATGTTTTAGATTGTGTAAGTCCGCGAGAACCGCGAGTGTTAAATATTTTTAATATCCTTTTACAGCAAGGGTAACTTCAGATTTTGTGGAGCCATAAATTTTACTGTACCTTTATTTTCATAGCCTGTTTCACCCCTGATACCTCTGGTAGTGTACAGAGTGAACAGGCACTGATATAAATAAAATACAGTCTTGTTCTCACCGAACTATTGTTATGCACGGCGTAATCTCATTCAAAGAATAGTACATGTAATATTAATAATGAAAGGACGAAACCTTTCTTCAACAATGTGATATTTCTTTGTGATTTTATAAAAAGATTACCAATGGAACACAATGCATTCAGTAGAACTTGAAAAAAAAATTCTCTTTGATTAAATTGGCCTTTGCTAAGACGGAAAAAAAGGTGGGAACTCGTAATGCCTTCCTATGATGTCTTGGAAAGGCGCAGGCGTTCACAATAACGGTGTTCATAGTAAAGATCTAGCATGACTTCACGGCTTTTCATGAACGCGAGAAAGCTGTATCGGTATGAAATTCAGTTCACTAGATGAATATTGTATTATGAATTTGATGTTGTTGTTGTTGTTTCTTTTAGGAGAAAGACTGTGCAATTGGGGGAAGGGGGGGGGTGGAGAACTGAATTTGGCTGTTGCAGCATTAAGGAATCGCTTGGGTGAACTTATAGAATGATTGCAAATAACGAAATATTTTTCTGAACCACTGTGATCTGGTTAGCTGCATCTTCCGTACACAAGCTTTGCTCACTGGCGGAACATCTTAATTACTGTGTAAAGTACGTAAGCCGTAGACACTGTGGATGGCAAATGTACAGTTCACAAGCTCAAGATGTTCCATGCTGAACCTTGAACCATAAAAGTGCAACTCTTGCATGAAAATGTCAAGGCCACGGAAAATTGGAACCTCTTAAAAATCTATTTGCGCATGTCAACCATTTTAGAATGGAGAAAACGTGGTGTCAGCGATAAGTGAGGCAAGAGAAAAACATCTCTCACTCTGTGTGTTTATTGCCAGTTCTTTTCACTGCTATTTCTCTCCCCTCCCCCTCTCATGTGTTTACTGCCATTTCGTTTCGCCGCTCTCTCTCTCTCTCCTTCTCTCTCTCTCTCTTTCTCTCTCTCTCTCTCTCCACACAAAATAGTTGAACTGATAGATTTGCTTACACTATAAAGCATCGATATGAATTTCAAGAGAGTCGCCCAAAGAGTGTAAAATGACTGGTGGCCTTTCTTGGGCTCATCCACTGGGATTGTCTTATTCGCATCTGTTATAAAAAGAAAAAGATTTTCATAGTGTTCTTTTGTAGTCTGTTGAGTGTCATGGCTGCTACATTGTATTTACAATCAGGTGATGGTGAAGCTCCATTGGTGGTACTGTCGATGAAAACTTTCATTTTCAAAAATTCCTCAAAGTTGAACTACCTGCCTCTCAGAGCTATAATTTACTATTTGTGTGTGTTGCATGTATGTGAGCTGTTATTGTTGGGGTCATTTTTTCCAGATCTGTAAAAAGCAATGGATCATTTAAGAGGTGAACGTTGCAATGCTGGGCTTGCTTATACAAGCACATTTTCTGACTGCTAATGTTACTGATTTACCATCTGAACAACTTTTTTTATTATTTCTCTGCAGTTAATCTAGTATCTCGAAGCAATGATTATAAACGCAAATATTTTAAACCAGCAAGACCCTGAGCAAATCTCCAAAGATTTACTATCTACATAAATAAGGACAGCATGCCCTGCCAATTGTAGACACATTTTGAAATTTATTCACAAACAACATACAACTTAGGTACAAAATACAAGATGGAAATGAACAGATCTCAGGGGCCATCCATAAAGTACATATGCTCAGCTCAGAGGGGAAGGGGGTTGCCACCAGCGAATAAAAAATGTACATGACGGAAGGAGGGGAAGGGGCTATGGCAGGCCTACATATCATCAGTGTAATTCTCTAACTGTCGAAGTACTTTTTACAAAATTTTACAGAACAGCAAAAAAACTATTCATTTCCCTCACGGGATGGAATTGGGTCATTTTTTAACACATTAATCATAAAATCATATCTTCAAAACGATGGCAGATATTTTTTGCTATTCTTTGTTAGGATATGTAATACATGTAGATTCATTTTGGAACAAGAAAGATTGGTCCAGAAAAAGTGAAGTTAGATGATTAGAGAATTACACTGATGATAAATATGCTTTTCAGTTATTGCAATGAATTTTAAAAATCAGATGAAATTGCAAAGTAAGTTGTTGAATTGTATAAAAAACAAATGTTCCAAATGAAACAGCCAAACCTTCCATGCAAAATGCCCCTCTCAGCTTTAGTACATCAAGGTCTTATCATGAACATGTATCATTCTAATAATTGTATGCTCCTACAGGCAAAGGTGGGCGGGACTTGAAGTCAAACCCATCAAAGGTATAAAATGGGGGGGGGGGGGGGGGGGGGGGGGGGGGGAGGAGGTAAAAAGTTCCAAAATCGAGCACATGAACATTATTGATGGTCCCACTCTCACTCTCTTGGTGACTTTAGTACAGACATACAGGCAAACCGGAAAGGTGACCTGATTTCATATCATCCCTCAACTCAGTTGTCGCTGGATGTACAATAAAATGTGAAAGACAATGGAGGTAAAAGTGAAAAGTACAAATGTAAAGTGAAATTGCAATAATCCATCATGAACAAAATATTGCTGGCCCTATCATGAATCTGCAAACATGCAAAAGACCTAATTTTACTCAAAAGAATAGATGGTTTTACTTGAAAAATGTATTCCTTATCTTAAATACATTTTTAGTTATATAAATAAATAATTGAAATATTGTTCTCCCCCTTAACCCAAAGAGTCTCCCAAAAACTGTCTTTCAAGGCATGGTTCAGAGTAGCGGAAGAAGCGGCAGGCAAAGACAAAAAAGGGTCAACATCACTGAATGTACCAAAAAAGCTATTGAAACATGACTGACACAGATGGAGAGAGTTGGCATGTTCTGCACAGCACTCCCCGCAATCACTCTCAGACAAGGGACCAGTAACCGGTAACTGCCCCTTAATTTCAACAATTTCACTGAACATTTAGCGAAAAAGAATTGTTATTCACAACTGTGTGGACACACTAGTGAGATTCATGATAGGGCCAGCATTGTTTGACCAAATAAATGTTTGGCTTTCACACAGAGATATATAGGCACTCCACTCCGCATGTACACCCTCTAGCATCTACACATACACTGCACTGTCAAAGAAATCTGTAATTAAAAAAACTGACTTAAAATTGGTCAAAATACAGGCAAATTTATGTACATTTTTATCAGAATTATTTACTGTTAACATCAAAAGTGCTCCAAAAAAGAGCATGTCCAATAAAAGTAATTTTTTTTTTGCTACATGAGGAACAATGAGCTTTTGAGAGTTCATATGGCCCTTAAAAGGTTAATTTACGTATCCTGATAATGTTGCAATCTGACATTTTCTCTGTTGCGTTCTTACTTCTTTCAGTACAAAGTTTCTTACTGCTGGGTAAATTTTATCAGTGCAATGAGTAAAAGAAAAGCAGATTATACACGCCCCATTCACTCATTTTCACATTTTCATATTAAATATAATTATGTAGTTAAATGATAACCATAACTCACCATCATTCTCATTCAGTGAAAAAGTGATATGAAATTTCATGAAACTGAGAGGTGTAAGGTCAGTTTACGAGGTAACAAAGATTTTCATAATTAAAACTATTTTTTAGGTGATATGATAGGAAAAACTTGCAAGAGAGATATTAAGATTTTCACACAGAGCAATATTCACAATAAAACAATACTTGTAGCACCTTCACACATCACTGACTCTGGAAATAGATATTTATTCCAACTCCTTCACAATCAGAAGATTCATTAAAATTCGTCTTTTGAATATGTATGGGTGTGGGTGTTCGTGTGTCTGTAAGGGTGTGTATATATGAGATATGTGTGTGTCGTGTGCTTGCATGTTTTTGTATGTGCATGTGTGCGTGTGTTTTTTTTCAGATAAGTGACTGTTTTCCTATGCAAACCTTCTATCTTTGGAGGTACACACACAATTAAAAATTCTCTCCATGATCATTATTTCTTCAACATGAAAAGGCACTGTATTTACAATTCAGTCTAATGTCTTGACATGCAAACGTCATTGAATACATTTTCAATTGTCCTGTCAACAGAATAAATAACCGTGTTAAACTGTTTTCAGGCCACAGTGTCTCATGTAATCAGTCACGAGTAAAGCTTAATGAATTTATAGAGGTATTTTGTAATAAATATATATTCTGGATTGGAGACCATCCATTAAGTACACATGCTCGCCAGCATATGAAAAGCATAAAAACATTAACTGGGAAGGGCGCGGGGGCGGGGTCTGGGAAGTGTAGGCCTACATTTGCTTTTGCATTGTGGAAATGAGTTAGAAGTTTCTTTTTAATTGCCTTTTTTCTCAACAAAAAAGTTGTTGGTTTGTGTAAAAACTGAAACTGAATATCTAACGGAACAAGTCCGATAATATGTGCAAAATGTCTCTTAAAATTGTTTCCAAAACATTAAGGTCTCTTCATGCATATTCACCATTCTTAGGTTTGGGGGTGTGGGGAGGGGGGTGTTGTGTAGTATTTTGAGTGTACTTATCTTATGGATGGCTCCTTGCAGAATGGCTCGTGTCAAGCCTCTTCTTGTCAATATTTCCCCATGACAGCTAAATTAATTGATTTTTAGGTCTTCTACATATTTGACATAAAATATCAATATTTCATTTATTTTGCCTTAAATATATTTTAATTAAGGTTAAAACTGATTACAATCCTACTAACCCTGGCCTTCTAAAATAAAAATATTTTCATACTTATAAGATTGCAAATGTTTGATTTTATCATAGCAGTCTTTATCCATATCACACCAAAGTGCAAGAGAAATAATTTAAAATATTGTCCTTCAATAATTGAGCATCATATATCTAGGCAAATTCGTGAAAGAATAATTTTACCATTATCACATTTCAAGGAACAACATTTCGGCACAAGTTTCTAAAGGGTGATCAAAAATAGAAATGACAATTTTCAAACATTGAATGTTTTATATATATACAACATTCTCATGACCAACAGTTCTTACAATATCTGTGAACAAATACTGAACAACCACCACATTCTCTATTAAGTTGTTAATGATAAATAGTGATAAACAAAATACAACTGATATTCTCTGTCGGTCTGTGCCATATGTTTGTTATGAATAATATCAGAGAGCCCACACTAGACTTGCAGTCTGTTATCATATGCATATGAAGCTTAACCTTTATGCGCTGTGCCATATTGACATAGTTCATTCCCTGCATACATGGGACAGGGGCTGTAGCATTCTCTACATATATGCCCATTTTGATTTTTTTTCAAAAATCCTTTCTTAATATAACTTGTACCAATGGAAAAAGCAGCTAAACTGTTTACTATACTAACATCAGTGCTAGTAGGGGACACACTTTCAGTTACATCACTTGTTTTTATAGGGATAACAAGGTTGCTCTCCGCGTAGCAAAAAGTAAAGGGCGGGCAGCATGTGATGGCCATAGAATGCATTGGAGAGCAAACTATAGTTCACTGGCACGGTATGCAAAGGTTAAAATATGTCATGCTATGATAACATGTAAATGCTCATTTTATCAGCAAACATGAAATCATGAAGACTTAGCGAGAGAATTGCTCTTTTGTTTGGTAGCTATGGTAACAACATAAATAAATAAGAATCAATTCATCCATAAAAAAGAACAACAAAAGATACAGGAACATAGATATCAAAATATAATTTCACTAACTAAAACTTCAAAAACAAACAAAAAAACAACGGAATCATAGCATAATCATAGAATTAATAATGTATAAATGATGACGCATTGAGAGAGATTGTTCGTTTTGATTAAGTGATACTTCATATTTATAACTGGAATTATAAACAAAAGAGACAACATTTTAAATAATTTGATGAACAGTGAAATAATTATATACATTAACTCAGAAAAACAGCCAGCTGCGAGGTCATACAGGAAGTATGTTATAAATCAGTTAAGGCTATGTCTCCATTTTCTCTGTAACTCCCTCGTATCCCATTTCTGAAGTCTGTGTACCCAGGGGGAATGTCATAGGTAGAACCTTTGGGAATGGCAGGTCGTTCTTGACTTGTTTCAGCAGTCTGGGCCTCTATTTCAGCATCGTGTTGGGAAATGACCGCTGACAGGTAAAGTTCTCCCTTGTTGGACTGCTGACCAGGGGCCCTGGAATAAACATCCTCATTGGTGATGGCCATTGTCATTTCTTGTTCATCGAAAGTGCTTTCACTGACAAATCCATTGTCATCGAGGGAATTCAGACTGTACGAGAGATTGAAAGAGACATCTTAAACATTTGATTTTTGAAAAAGAAAACATGCGCTGCTCATAGTACATTCTCAGGATGCAGTTCCCTGTAAAAATTTTATTTACATGAATTACGAAAAAAAAAACCAAAAAAACACCTCAGATTTTCAATGAACAAACAATTTCTGAGTCGAATAAAAAAGATATTCAAATGAGTTAATATTAACATGATATCAGCACTAATCATTATTTTCTTCCCAGGTTTCACCTAAAGCCTAAGTCTACTTTTCAACCACCTAAATACAGTGGTAAAACCAGTTGATTTGTGAAGTGTGAAGGAAAGAAATAAAAGCTTGTGATTTGGGTGACACAACAAATGAATATGTCAGGTCTACCAAACAGACAGCCAATCCACACTTGAGGAGTGTTGACAATAAATTCTAAATCTAACCATTTACAAACTTTGTATATAAATTATCAGATATATATATATGCCATTGCAGTGATGAATATATTAAGCTTTTCTGTCAATAACTTGAGAAGTTATATAAGATAGTAAAGTTTGGTAGATAAAGACATACAATATTTCTAAACAAGAGAAATCATTCAAGTATTTTCAAAACAATTTTTAAAATGATATGAATTTCTTCCGAAGTAAGATGTAAAATAAGTTGAAGTATTCCAAAATGTACGGTGATAAATCTAAAAGTATATTTCGTGCAATCTTAGAAAAATGATAAAATAAATTAAAACATGTCCCCGAATGAAGAAAAATGTGCTAGATATCACTGTTATTTGTAATACTAAAGTTGGTATATTTATTACTCTCCTCCCTTACAAAATTCTGGAATATAACTGAGCCATTTCCCAAACTGACTCATGTTTTTTACTGCTATACTAGTTCACAAATATTTTCTTTCAGAATAGACCTGTGACCAGACAAGGAGCTTCAGAGTTAGAATTCTGATGTGAAGAAAACACAAAATAAATGGTTTTATCGACCATACGAAGACTGCATCAGACAGATAAACATATAATCTGACAGAAATGACCAACGAGACTGATGGTAAAAACATTCTTGAGGGGAATTATTGTTTGTAAGTCACAGTCTGCTATCTGTCAATGTCTCCTGCGTCCATGTTGAAATCATCTGGTAGCTTCTGATTTTATTTTTTAAAAATGCGATAATTTTCAATCACTTGTACATCAAAATGAATGCACTAGCACCAACTTGTTTGACTTAAGATCAGCCACTTCCTATCAGAGAAAGGAAAGGGTGCAACCTTGAAAAGTGTTGTAAATAAAAATGGTTTTCGTGCTTGTCTAAGTCTAAAAGCTGACTTTGGCAGTGTAAATGCAGGACACGAAGATGAAAAAAAAAAAAGAGAGAAAGGCAGACAAAAGTAGTTGGTAAAACTTGCACTGTAATAATATAAACAGTTTCAGTGTTTTATAGATAGCGCAAAGTCATTCATGTGCTAGTTCAATCACGTTCAGAGGGTAGTAAATGTTTATAAATTTCATTTCACAAAGAGCAAAAATCAGTCACTGCTGATAATCGATGACACTAAATCTCCTTCCAATCTATGGGTTAGTCAGGGAAATTGCATTTAAAGATCGTGACTTTGCCATGAAGGTGTATGCTTACAACTTAAAAACTGTATAATTTTAATTATAATCAAATGGCATTTTATGGATTGAGACAGAAAATTCACAAAGGAATGGGAAGAATGAGGAATGATTTAGCTTAGTAAAAATAATGCCTATAGGAAAAGCTACATAAAAAGGCAAGCTTAAGAGGAATGTGGGCAAACTATGAAAAATGATTTTTTTTTCCTAATAAAATAGTTGGATCAAAATATGCTATATGATATATGGAATAGTAAAATGTATTAAAACGTCAAGAGAAAATACTGGAGGCAGTGTTTAAGAGTCTTTTGGAAACTTTACAGGCTGTGTTACTATTCTGCAGGCGTTATCAGCTAGGCTGTCCTTCTGACCATTTACAACGTAATAAATACAACCTTATAAATGTTCTTAATTCCACACAGCGTACATGTGTATTTCTTATTCAGTGGTACACAAATTTGTTCATGACCATTTGTCCCAAACTACAAATTTCAAGAGAAAAATTGATGGTGTTACGGGAGATTTGTAATCTGAAAGCACAAAGATTTCCCAGGAAAAATTGAAGTTGAAATCAGGTTTTGTATCATAATTTCACTTTATAATTAAGAGATGTGGGGTCACAGAGAAATTTTTAAAAATCTGTAAATTGATTCAAGAGAAAAAAGCGAAAATAAAATGGTTCAGGTGTAAACCAACCCCTACCTTCATGCTGCAGTAGTGTTCCTATGACATGCATGACAAAAGATTGAAAAATTATAATACATGTGTTTGAAATGTTACAGAACAATTACAGACAGCCTCTGAAAAACATATATGACAGCAATCCTCTAAAATGCAACCATTTCCATGGAACCAATACGTAAAGAAATGCTCTAGTAATTTTTTTTCTTGACATACTGTCGCCTGAGACATTGTGACATTTTAAATATCAAGTGTCATGGTGAGAAAGTGTCCATTTCCCTTGTGATTTGTTGTTGTTGTTCCTGTTCTTGTTGTTGTTGCTGTCGGAAATGATGACAGCAAATTATCAAAATTCTGCATTTGCTTCTGGAAAAGGCATTCTTAAGATCTGAACAAGCAGATTGTAGCAGGAGCAGGGAATTATGACAATTATGGCCATGCAATTGAGGACAGAGCAGGGACAGAGTGAAGAAATAGGTCACGAGACCAAATGCATGATAGTGATAACACGAAAATCTAAAGGGCTGCTAAACAGAAACAATCCACTGAAAGTAATATTCCTCCAAGATTTTTGCATTTTGCAGTCAGAGTCTGATATTTTCATAAAACCAAGTTAATAATGCCTAAGTCCACCTGGACTCCAAAACAAACTGTAAAGTTGTGCATTAAGATCAGCCAGTGTAGTGCCTTCAATAGAAAGCACGTTAGCCTTGTAACACATGTTATTATTAGCGAAAGGCATCTTGGAAGAGCTTTGTTTTTAAATATGCTTGGAAATACTTAAACATTTTATAACCTATCTGCCAAATGAATATTACTTTCAGAAAGCACTAAAGCAGTCTACACGTGCACTAACAAAGCATTTCTGGACTGAATATGAGCAACAAAATATACTCCTAATTTCTCAAGGAAAAATCGCACTGTTTTGTACGACCCACATCATGATAGATAACATGAGCAGAGTTTGGGTGGGGACACTGCATAGCAGATATAGCTTAAACATCTGCAACTTCTAATGAGCAGGAGAAGCTAAGCATTACAAATTATAGAAGGTCTATATGAAACTAATTTGAGAGTCAATCAAAATGCAATTACCAGTAAGCACGAAACTTTTACACCATATATATTGTGCGGATCTTTAATTTTGATGCTAATCCTCACTGTGAGAAATTGAAATTGGGCGTGTACTGATGCAGTGAAGAGAGGAGGCAGGGGTAATTATCCTATGTCCAAGAAACAATGCTGAACCCAGCCAGTGACCTTCTGTCAATCCAACTACCTAAGATCAATCTCAAGTTCAATCATCTAGGAATGAGATCATTCCGATGTAGGTCCACTGGTTATAACATCGATATCACGCAACCTTCTATTTGATGTGGGAATTCCACCCGCGTGGTATTCCTACGAGCCTTACAGAAACTCTACACACATCTACACTGGATTGACGTAGGGATGCTGGCTGGGAACTTACTCTTAAAAGTGAATATTAAGCCTTCCTGGGGAAAAAAATGAATATCTAACATAAACTGGTAAAGTTGACATTGAAATATTTTCTTTTCAATTTTTCATAGTCTATCTCTTAAAACTTGCACATTATATCAAAGTCTGGCTGCATCTGTTGTCCTTTCTAACTTTCTAATATAACTGTATCACAAGCAGGTTCTGCTATTCCACAGTCTAACTTTTAAAATGTTGGCCTATTTTCATTCTGTATCAATCACTTTTTTACATCAGCACTCATACTTTTTACATGGACAAAGTACTAGCCCATCTAATTCATGCATTGTCCTGTGGCTGCGATGTCCAGGAGCAAAATTTGCTCATCCTCAACCAGACAGAAATCTAAAAGCATCAGTGATTTCACGGTGAACTTAGAAACCTACCCGTCCTCTTGGTATCCCAACATTATCTTCTCAAGGAAAATAGGATTTGCACTGGAAAAAGGAAGCGCACACTTTTTATAAGAAAAGTCAGCAACAAAACACAATAAAGCAAAAATTCCATGTGGTAAAACGGTTTTAAAATTTGGGAAACACTGGTGCTTTCCCACGTACAGGTCTATAGTATGAATACTCAATAAATTATCAAATGTCAATAATTAATAAGTATTTTGTTCCACTTCTCCCAGCAATCAAAGGCCACCACTTTTTTGTAAAGAGAAGGATGTTGGGTGGGATGTTTATGTGAATTAAAGAAGTACATGTGTTCCAAAATACGGAGATAATATACTGTTTAAAATTTTGAACTTTTGACATTTTTTTTGTCTTCAAATTTCACACTACCCATTCTCCGCCAGAGTTCCACAAAAAAAAAAAATAATAATAATAATGAAAAGAAAATTCCTGACACTAATTTTCAAAATTTTATGAGAAAAGGACAAATATTCATATTCTTGCAATGCTTGTCGAGTTTTCTTTATCAATGTAGAGCTAGCTGTGTGTCACAAGGCGCCTCGAATTCCAGAAATATGAACATTTGAATAATCAGAACTTGAAATAAAATGTTAGTAACAGGGGGGTTTGGTTTCAAGCCACGAGTTGATGATTGAATTTGAATACACAACAGAGAAAAAAGGGAAGATTACTATACTCGAGGAAGCCAACAAAAATCCTGACAACAATATAATTCCATAGTGCATAATGTGCAACAATTAACACGCTGCTGTGTACAGCCATACTTGAAGGATAATGTAATACAACTCATACACAACAGATCCACTGAACTGAGAATGTACAGGTCCCAGGAAAGCCAAAAGAAATTTAATGCATGTATTTGTGCAAAGGCAGCATCATCTGAAGGGAAGACTGCACTGCAGTTTTTCAGTTACAGCTTTCGGTTATATTATGATAATAATGCTCAGAATTTATGAAGCACTTCATGCGGTGGCCAAAGTTCTATACTTAGTTGATTAGGATCATGGGTATGCAGTGGAGTTAGCAGTGTTTTCAAAAAAGAAATTAAAAAATGACATGATGAATTCTTGTAGTTATTACAAAACGTTCTTTGGATGTAAATTTAATGAGAAAAATACTTTCCTACAAACACATTAAGAACATTACTGAACAATACTCTGACGAATAAGGGGAACAACTTGGAAATTAAATTTCAATATTTGAATGCAGAGATCCAAAGCATGCAACAATACAGGAGATTATAATACTGATAATATTAGTGTTCACATTTAAGAGTACAGTATGTATTTGTGAACAGCATCAATAACATTCCCCAGTGTGTGTCCTGAAATAAACACAGCCCATAATTATGTCTCGCCACAGTTTGAGACATAATTATTATAACTGACTATAAACACTGATCTTATTGTGGGTAGGTGGCTTTAGATACAGTGTATCTATTCTTATGACTGAATCTTTCAATTTCCCTAAAATCTACAATGACAAGTCTATTGCCTCTCATAATTCTCTTCTATATCAAAGACTATTGCCTTTATAAATGGGCATTCAATTGTCTCAGGACACTGGGAAAACTTAAGTACTACCGTTATTCCATTTTACTATGATCAGAACATCTATATATATATGCATGTATAAGATTCCTTGAATATTATTCTAGTTAAAATCAAAAGCATAATATGAAGTAGAAAGAAAAGACTGAAAATAAAGTAGTAATTACAATAAGCATGCGATATAACATAATCGAATTGGCAGTGATTGGATACAATCAACACCAGTGAAGAATACATAGAGAGAAATACTGCTGACTGGAAAAGATGTACAGTTCGTGGCTTCTGCAATTGTTATACCTACATCAAAATCGGGTTTGTCCTTCAAACATTCGGGGTCTGTGTGCGACAGAGTGAATGAGGGAAGAAAAGCAGAGTAATGAAAATAAAAGTGGGCATTCCAAAATGAGAAACACAAGCATTCCAGGTTCAGTTCCGTTGGGTCCACAATTCATTTGATCACACTTACCATTGACCAACACTAATGTTATGTGAACATTTGTGATGCTTTGAATTTTGTTTTCATTTTATTTTTTTCAGAGCCTTATCAATAACTTTTCTTTATTCTGCTAATAATTCCTCTGTTGTGTAGTGTAAATTTTTGCCAGAAAAATAAAATCACATTTATTCACATCTGTTTCTCCTTCCTCATTTTGTCTTTCTTTTCACCATTATCTTCAATCATAGTTAAAACTAAATCACCTGTTCATGACTCTGAACTCCCTAATTGTTCTCCTCAACTTTTGGGCACAAGTAGTACATGTATTAAATACATGTATATCAAGTTATGGCTTATTATACTCTATGCTCCTCTTTTATGTGGATTCTGTTTATCAGGTTTCTATCTAATGTTGAAACATCTCTGTCTTGAATTCAATTTCCATTTCTACTTTTGTCCCTGTCTCTAACAAACAGATAAGCCTACATGATTAAATATTGCCTATTTTAGTGTTCATCAGTTAAATAAATCTATGTAGCTCTCTACTTCCACCCAAATAATTATTTCTCTGTCACTTTAAATAATCATGTAGGCCTACTGTAATTATAACATAAAGTATTACATATCAGGTACTCTGCTTGTAACATAGAGTATTACAGGACCGGCTCTGTACAGATGGTGACCCACACACACATTCACTCTAAAAAAATTGATATTAAAAGTGAAAGACAGGTGAGGGATGTGCTTATCGGAAATTCTTTTCATTGTCAACAAGTCAAGTCAGCATGCAAGGAAAGGAAGCCATTCGTTACTTAATTTTCCTTCCATTTTGATAGATGACACAAGAACAGTTTTCATACTTTCATAAAATAATATATAGTATCTGCTGTTCTGTCTCCAAAGCTTTACTGCTCATAATATAAATTCCTGATATTCCATCACATTTCACACTATTGACTGTTGAAGTTGTCGATACCTCCTGGCGACAAATTGTTTTGATAGCATGGACTCCTGAACGTTGGACTTAATTGCAAGGAGAAATTTTTGTTGGTATATGAAATGTATTCTTCAGGGTAGTCGAACATGAAATATATGGAAATAAATGGGCTGAAATGATTGGAATCAAAATAAAATTAAAATAGCACGAAAACACAAACATTATGGATTAAACACACGATGAAGCTTGGGTGGGCGTGGTTAAGCTGCATTATCAAAAGTGATGAAAGAATGCACTCATTTTAATGCAAACTACTCTACGGACTTATGAGGGGGACAAAGGTATGTTAGTCATAATAGAGTACATGTTATAAGGAAATGCTGTTATAGATAAGCCAATCAAACTACAGGGTCTGCACAAACCGAACAGGAATATTTATATATATGTGTAAAAAATCTACTTGATGGACATTGCAAAATGTCATTCACAAATTATCTGACAAAAATCACACATCTACTAAATTCAGTGTGTTTCACTAATAAAAGCTGTGGAATAACTTCAACAAATAACAAATTTCAAAATCTCAAAGACTCTAAAACAAATCTAGATCAGTTACTTGTACTTAATCCACAAAAATATTCAATATCACTTTGCCCACTTCAGAAAATTAGAATTAGCAAAATACAATTTAAAATGTCAGAATTATGGAGCTGTTAGTTAGTAGGTAAAGACCTCAAAACTGAGGAAGGTAGGAACTAATATACAAAATGTAAAATACTTACTTTTCATAGGAGTGGATATTTGTTCCTGGAATGTCATTTTTGAACAAATCAGCATCATTTGGTTCTGTTAACGAAAAGACATTATTAAATGTTAGTAAATGTTTCGAGCTGTTCATTATGAAGCAGCATTAAACAGATACACATTCATGTTTTAATAATTTCACTGCAAGTTTTGGTAGTTTTCTCAAAATGGGCAAGGTTATGACTTAAATAATCATTCAAATTTGCTATATTTATGTACATTTCCCGATTCAATCATCAACTCCTATTCAAAATAGATTTTAAAATTTTGCCAAACAAGACCAAAGAGTGCTACAACTAATTTCACTATAATTAAACCTCATCTTTCATTAGGAACAACTACACACTAACATGGCCATCTAAAAACACAAAATAAAAATTTCAAAACTGATTCCTTGCCCACAATTTGCCTTACCAATATATAAAGAGTTCATAGCACTCAAGATTACTTCAAAGTGGAAATACGCTTTCCCTTTTTTTTTTTTTTTTGTATTATAAAAATACAACTCAATTGATATTTGTGCAACATCTCCAAGATTCTTATTTTGATTTGATGAATTTATTGTTGGCATGTACTGTAATTTCTCCAATAGGAGATTGGGGGTGCAAATGTGAAAATAACTATTACTTTCAAACAGCAGCTCAAGCAAACCAGTCATGACTGACACGGAAACACTGATCAAGGAAAAAATGTGATTTTTAAAAAAAAAAAAAAGAGGAGGAAAGTAAAACCTTCTTGACCATATTTAATTACGCTAATGCATCCCACTTTTCTAAAAGAACAAAGAGAGAGGGAGAAAAATTTAACTTGTCCAGTTTCACTTGGTAACCATAACAACTGCAAGACACAGTAGGGGAAAAGCAATGCTATTAATTCATCCAAGCACCCTGTTCTTGTTGAATTCAAACTGACCAAAAAGAACAAAGTTTTATTTTTTTTAGAAGTGAAGGAACAAACTATGCCATATAGTATTTCATCAGTGTAATTATAGCAAGTGCAAGACACAGCTATATAACAAATATGTGAAAGTTCTTGAGGGTAGGGGGGTGAAACCGCCCTTATGAAGGCTCTGGGAGTAAGGTGGAAGAAGAATAAAGTCACAAGAAAGTGACAAGAAAGACAAAAAAAAATCAAAATTTAATCCCAGGAAACAAGGTGAAACAATCCAATCTAAAATTCTGGTAAGAGCAAGGATATAGGCTTAAAATTATATTCTTAAAACTGGGTGCAGATAAGCTATATGATTCAGAGGGAGTTCAGTGGTTTTCAAAACTTTTCATTTTGAGTCCTATATAGCTATTTGCCATAATTAGCTCACAGAAGTATTTTCTTTTCCAAACGATTTTGTGATAAGTGCTATATTAAGCCAAAGAAAATGTTTCTAAGTTTTCATATCCTCCTGCATGCAACTTTCAGGGCCATCACCACTTTACTATGTTAAAAAATTGTCAAAATAAACTTCTATTCAAAACAAAAAGACAGTGATAGAAACATATGCATGCATTGAAAGAAGAACATACCAACTCCTGAGTTGACTGCAATGGAAAAAGTATGACAAGTGTTATCAAATCTTGTTTAAATAGAAACAATGTAGTAATGAAATGTTTAATTTGTGAAATTGTTGGTATAATAAATATACAATTAATTTCAAATGTACAATTAAATTATTCATTCTAATCAAGCAATGACATTACATCAGAGCAATTCTCAACAAAAGAACAAATCAGTTCACAAACTTACCATATGCCAGTGCTGTGGCTGCCTTCAATTTTCTTTGGTATCTGTTGAATAAATATTGGATAATTATAATTTTTTAAACAAAATATTCAGTAGGCTTTGGCGTTTGATGTGATGCATCATTTGCGACAAAGAAATACCTGAAGACTTGGGTGCATATAATATTATGACAGAAATGCTCTACGTATAGAAAGACATGCACGATGTTTCAATTAGATCTCTTTCAATTCTCTGACAATGATTCCACGTGAGAAGAATTTATACATGGACAAGAGTGATTTAATAATAAAATGGCCCATCTCAAATAACTTCAAATCAAGAAATTGTGATTTACATTGCTCTTGTGACATTATTATAATTCCAAGCCATAGAATTTTCAATTGTGGCATGTCACTGGCTCTGCCATGAATTTATTCACATGTGTATGTCTGAAAAACAGTAAATGGCAAAAAAAATTTTTGCCAAATAGTCTATGGATTCCCGTAAGAAATTTACTTTTTTTCTTTTTCTATTGATGAAAGGAGAGTACAATAGTTCAAACTATTATAATTAAAAATGTATTTAGGATAAGGAATTAGCTTTTTCCTCTCCTATAAAATTAGGTCTTTAGCAATTGTGTCATTTCATGATCTGTCAAGAAACAATAGACCACTGATAAACATATTAAAAAGTAAATGCTGCAACTGCAGAGACAAATTTGAAGACCAACTAACCTCTTATAGACATAATACAGCACCACAGCTAAAATTATGCAAAGTGAACCAAGAACAACTGACACTAGAATGAGAGCCATCTTCAACTTCTCTTCCGTGCCATCATCCAGCTCTCTTCTTTGAGTGGGCTGCAAATTGAGAGAATCACATTAAATTATCTAAATTTCAACATTCTGCCTATATTTTTGCCTAATTATCAAATCTCACAATTGTCATAATTGACAGATTATGCCATATACTGCAATAATCTAAAATTTGATGTGCAATATGCAATCACTATGGCTGGAACCTTAACTTCTGAAACCCATAATGTGTGAAGAAATGTAACATTTTACAGATCTTTGTCTATTAAGATGGTATTTGTCTTCTCTACTATAACAAGTAGAAGGAGATAGCTTCTATGACCTGAAAAGAAACTGATATTTCTTGAAATCAATACTGTCTTTAACAGATAAAATCTCCACATGCAAAGTAAAAAACTGACATGAAAATATATCACAAAATGTTCAAGAATGGATGTTAACTGAAATCTTGCTGATAACTTTTTCTTCCACATTTTGACACCTAGAAAGGTTTTTCTAGTTCGGTACAACAACTCCTTCATTGGCAAAATGGTACAGTAAATGTTTTGGTCACTAAGGCCTTTCATGAACATTTTGGCTGCACTGTCCAAATAGCCCCAGTCTTTTCATATTTATCTGAAACATTAGATTGGATTGCTATCTAAGAATGTGTGATGTTTACACTTACCATAACTTCCAAAATATTGTAATCATTCAGAAGATCTATCAAGATTGCATTCCTTTGATCTATCAAACTGGAATTGAAAGGAAAACAATAGATTTACATTTAGTTGAAGTTTTTCATTACAAACACAGATGTATGCATTTCATCTAGAGATTTTATAAATTCAGCTACAAGTTGATTATTTGAAGAAACCATACTTTACGAAGCACTTTACAATTACAATGAAACTTTAATCATTGTAAGAAAACATTTTGTACTATATGGTCCTCAGTAATGGTATAGTTTAATGTAAGTCTTGCCTTCCATTTTTTGTCCAAGTGCTAACTACAGACATTTTCATATAAGTAATGTATGAACTGTTTAAAAAATATAAGAATGTGATAAGTGTTTTGACACAAGCTCTTTCTTTTCCTTCATTTGAGGCTTAAACTTCGCATAATTAACACAGAAATAAAATACTTATCCCACATATTGTCCAAAGAGAAATATGATTACCAAATCTGAGGGTTCTTTCAATGTTCAAAACCTTGACATAGATATACCTGACTTTTTTTTCATTCCAATGTAATGAAAAGTCTTTGGTAATTTCTTAAAAGCTGAAAATTATAACTTTCACGTACTTTGCTTTGATCAGAATTACATGTTGTATAATAATAATAACAAGAGTGAATATCAGGAAAAGATATTAGTTAGATTCATTACTTTCGTACCATCTCTTTTACTGGCAACATTCATTCAATTGTACGTGTGCTTTGGCACAACTAAACATTGATAGAGATGTCACAAAGTAAAGATATGCATGCAGTTCCTGAATGTTTCAGTAGGATATACTCATACATTATTCTTATGGTGTACATATAGCCTTGCTGCATCCCCCCAGTTTTTCTGTGGTTTTTACAATACTTGAGCTATTAGGCCATAGCAATAATATCACAAAAGACCAATCTTCAAACAGTTGCCAAGTATCCTTTAAAATCAGCCTTGATGAAATTCTTATGATTCTAATTTTCAGATATACTAATAAGAAGATAACTGTATTATTTTAGAAAGAGTGGTGGGATCCTGAAGAAGAGCTTAGGCATGCATTTGTATGGGACCACAGTTACAGGAAAGAGATCAGTCATTCAACCCACGTTAGTTCACAGAGAAGAGAGGCGGAAACTGTGTAAATAGCATAAATTTAGAGGACTGTGGGAACAAAATACATGAAAACTGTTTCTTAAAACAGTGTTAGTTTTAGTCAACACAGAAAGTCAAACAGTTCATAAACTTGCACATATCTGACGAAGAATAGTGGCCTCTAGAGTATGTTATAAGGAGGTTGTTATTGTAGAAAAATCAAAATGTCATTTTTATGAGACAGGGAGATACGAAAGAAAAAAAGAAACTACACTTCCTTTTGTTAAAGAGAGTAGAAGATAATTCAAAGGATACAAGAAATAATGGAATAAATTTTTTTTTTTAAAGCACAAGTATGTATACTCAACCAAAAAAAAATTTTTTTTTCAGCCCTCTCTGAAGCAAAGCCTATTTGCCCATCATAAGCAAGTTCAAAAATATAATTTTGTAATTACTTTTTTTGTTTTTGTTTTGTTATGATTTCATTTTTTTCCATAAACTTTTTTCCCCTCATCTTCCAACAGTTTTTCTACCTCATTCTTCAAGCTCACTGTTTCTTAGAGTAGAACTTATCTCTCACAGTTATAGAATCAGGCATCACTCCCCTCTTTTTGTGCTGATGAAACAATGGGCAAAGTAAGATTCTCTTCAATATTTTTTTTTTTTTTTTTCGCCAAGTATACGTACCTCAGTAACCTTGCAGCAGGGATGACTTCATTAGTTTCAAAATCTTCCGCATGAATAAACATGTCTGTTCTGTAGAAGTTATATCACAAATATGCCAAATTAAACATTTCCATAATTAGATAGCACAAATTTCACTTAAAATGTTGTCATTAAATCTACACAACATGACCAGTCTCATCAAATCAATAATTAAGTACGATTTGATCATAATGGAATCCTATTTACCTCAGTTAGGCATTGAATTCATAAAAACTATTTTGTACATTTTACAAAAGAGATAAAGAAGGATCATAGTCAACCAAAGCCTCAGTTTTGTTTTTGTAAATGTATGCAAGCTGTTCAAGGGCAATTTTTAACACTGCCTAGGCTTCATTATACATTTTATGTTACACGATTCTTCACATCAAGCTCCTAACATACAATATGCAAACTCTTGTCAACATTTGTTGAAAAAAAAAATTGCTTTGAATTCAAAACTTTCAAGATTAATATACAATCTGATAGAAAAAGATTTTAAAAATTAAATTAAAAATAAGGATAGCATATGTTACAACCATATAATTCAAACATCTCCCTTACCAATGTATTTTGGTTTTAAACATTTTTTTTTCTTCATTTCTTGTAAAAGGTACCCTAATCTCTCAACACCAATTAGATATAGGTAGAATGCGCATATCCGCCATCTTTAGTGTCCGGACCCGTGCATCACCATGGCGATTGTGGCATCGATTTTGATTCATTGGGTGATTTGCATTGCAAGGCATGGGAGGTGCCACAAACCAACAGGCAGTGAGCTAAAAGTAGGTCTCTACAGTAAACAATGGCATGTGTGTACATGTTCAATGGGAGATGTTCAGTCAATTCTTTCACTTCCTTTCCTTTGTTTACACGGATGATAGGGAATCTGACCAGCTTGGATCCATCCTTTCCAACCCTGTCATAACAATCAACTACAATGCAACAAGCAGGCATTTTAACCACTTCCACAAATCTCAAAGTTACACTAATCAGCTGATTAACCGGCCATCTTTAGTGGTGGAAGAACAAAACAAAATCACTCTGCGACGTCATGCGCATTCTACCTATATCTGGATTTTGTTACAATTGTAAATCTAACATGTATAACCATATGTAATCACAATTGTGTAAAACTCTTAATAAGAAATTTGTTAAAAGCAAACTAGTGAAACTTTCACTCTTCCAATTCACATCTTGAATTTCAGGCCCTGAATTTTCATGACGTAAACATGTTTTGCAATGCCAATACTGACAACAAACAATTATTAAACTTCAGTAAAAACTTTAGTGATGTTATTGCGATTTGGACAACAGCAGATTTTTCTGTTCTTACTTTGCAGCATCAGCTTGTCCAGACTCTGTTTCATGTGTCTGTATGGAGTCAACAACAACACGATAGCCAATCTTTGATGAAAGACGTCTGCAAAAGTAAAAGTGATTGAAAGATTATCAATACAGAGGTAGGAGCCATCCACAAAGTACATTTGCATGATTTCGGCTATTTTTGAGATCCCACCTCTCCCCAGTGTACACTTTTTGTACACTCAAGTCTTCATTTCTGTATTTCTTTGCATTTTTTTTTATGCCAGCAAATGACTAAATCCCATAGAGAAAAACTGAAAGAGGGTCCCATGTCAGCCAACTTCATTCACTGACAGTTCTAGGACATAAAGACTCCCTAAAGGTCTAATACCCAGTATTATCATAATGGATAAATGGTGTTGAATTGTTCCCTAATTTAGCCATTAATGATATCTTCATATAATAATCATAGGTGGAAATGAAAAATCTTCATAGAGCTGAACATAGACCAAAACCACGAAACTGCGAACTTGTATATGTAATATTTTTATGAATATATGATGACACATGAATATACAAAGGCTGAGGTTAGTCCTGAGAAGGACAATTTCCACCTATGAATAATAATCACTGAGCCTTGCATAGATCCTATATGGACCAAATAAGAGCTAAATTTGAGGAACAAAAACAAAATTCAGAATTTAAACCTGACCTGGCAACTTCGTCTTTGATAGGTCCAACATCATCAATGGTTCGTCTGAATATGATGATCAGTCTTTGGTTGTCATTAATCAAAGAAATCTGAAGGTGGAAAACATAAAAATTTGTGTACATTGAAAAATAGAAATAAACATACTACACTCTTCTCTTCTGCCAACAAAATAAGGCTTGAAAAAAAATTACCAATTAATAAAATATGTGAATAGGGCAGGAACAGAAGTAAACTTGATGACATGAAGTAAATATGTCATATATTTCTTATCAGGGAATTGCCAAGCAATCTGCATGACTGGAGCTACTGACAGAAAACTTTCTTGAACATCAAAAAACGCATCACCGCCATGCGCAGTGCACATTCGAGAGTATATATAGACCCAAACATGGACTGCACAACGCAAAAAAAACAATGCTTACTAATAATAGTAATACTTCCTTTTTTAAATGATATTGAATAAGAAATAGAATCAGAAGAAAAGCAAAAGAGAAGACAGGAGAAAAAGAGTAACCATAGGCTGGGGAAAAAAATTCCACGATCCCAGAAATGAGGAAGTTTCAGATGGAATTCCATCCCTCATCCTGACATCAACCATATACCTTACTGATAATTCCATGAATTGTTTTCTCTTTACAACACTCTGTTGCACAACCATGATATTCTTACACATTCAGTAATGAAATTTTATTCACAGTCTTATATGTGCAGCAACGACACAGTAAAATCAGTAAAATGACACAGCCGTCCAGCTTGAGAAAATCAAGCAAACAAGTGGCCTGGATAAAAATTTACCATTCTGTTTATAAAAGGCGATAGGAAATATAATCTAAATTGACAAAATGTGGAAACTCTATTTTGAGATCCAACCACATTTTCCTCAATCTTCTCAACTTGGGAGGCTGCCACATGTTGACTCACTCTGAGCTTGGCTGTATCACTCAGCCCTCCTTTGTCAAAGACTTTCAAATCCACAGTGAAATAGCCTGACATCTGTGGCTTAAAGTACATATTGGTTGTGACTGAGCCATCTGGCGAAAGTATAAATGGTTCATCTACTCCCATCTCTTCTAATTCCTTCCTCAGTGCTTCCGGATGAGCTGTGAAGGCTGAGGTTGTTTGAAAGTTGTCTACCCCCCATCTGGTTGAGTCTGCATCTTCAACATCGTCCTGAAAAGTATTGAATGAATATTTAGACAATATCATCAAAACATTAAATGCCATTCAACTCTTAGCTACTTCTTTACCATGCCTAAATCCAGCTGGACTACAAAACAAACAGTCTGAAGTTTTCAGTCTTACCAGATATGAAGTACAATTTTAGATCAATATCTCAGTTTCAGCTTTTTGTGACTTGAACCTAAGACAGAAATAAGCCTTTAAATTTTAAATTTGAGCACCACTTTTTCCCAAATGATATGACACTAATTTCTCTGCGGTATACTTCTTTTTCTCCCAACGAACAAGCCACTTCAAAAATTCAGTGCTGAGAGAAGAACCCAATAACAGACAATAGTAAACATGACAGAAGCTAACTGCAAAGAAGAAATTCATTTCACATTGACAGTAAAAGAAAAGACTAAAAACATCACATGAAAAACACAAAAACAATACATGGTTATAAACAAATATTGCCTGTTACCTTCAGTTCAAGTATGAGTTTGCCAAATTGTGTGACTCGAGTCACACCCAAAGCCAGATCTTTACTTTTAAATCTAGGAGGATTATCGTTGATATCTGCCACCTGAATAGGAAATAAATAACCACAAACAATATTTAAGTCTAAGGTGCATGTGTAATGTTTCAGTGTGCTAGAACTTTCAGTGATTAAATATATTAGCTTCACAATTGTGACTGAAATATTTATTGTGCTTTCTGCTTTTGAAATATTTTTGAGCAAACATCACTTTGTTGCAACATTTACATTATATACTTAAACCCGTACATTTTATATTTATCATGCAATAACTTTTAAAAGTGGATATATAAAATTTCAATATTTGCCTAAAAGTTTATGCCATGATGAATGATTCTATATTTACATTTTCTTTCAGCTAGCAATTTATGTTTAAAACGTATGTTATTAATCATGTCAAGAATAAATTTCTTGGAAATGGACTGAAGATGAAATAGAATTTCAAAATACTGACCGCAATTTCTATCCATAGTTTGTCTATCTGTGTTGGTCTGTACATAGGAGGAAAGCGTTCACCTTCTGATAAGGGAGGAATCACATCTGTAGTTAGGTCAGATCTGTGGAGCAATGGAAACTTTGTATGATTGTTATATGGGCTAGAAAAAGGGTTAGGGTGGTATTGTCTAAGTTGTTTGATGCCTGGAAAAAGCCAAACTGTGATGTATATGTTTGGTACACACAGCAGTACCTACTGAAGCATTCAGGGGCGAAGCGTGGCCCTCTGCAGAGGGTAATCAGAATTTAAGCTATTAAGAACCTTATAATAGTAGGACGTATCGCTTCATCATATTTACATAATTATAAATGCAGGGACTAAAACAATGAAACGGTTGCTAGGCACTGCAAAATCTAAAGAGCGGACTATTCTTGTCAACAGGACAGGAATGCAGCAATTTACAAGCCAAACTAATCTGAAAATACCATTCATTCATACTAACAGACTTATAGACTCATATTTTTCATCCATTTTTTAAAATTTAATTTGAACGGCAAGTTTTCATTGTCATATTCATAGCCAGAGATTTTGTTATTCTACCATCTCATAAAGTTTCTCGAAAAAAAAACATTAATATTAAATGGCAGAAAGTGCTTAACTGGCATCTCTGTGACACAACAATGTGCAGCGATCTCGTAGAAGTGGCTATCTGCCGTTGCGGTGTAGATTCGAGCAACCTATCAAGTGAATTGATGTTCTTAATACGTTCTACTGATTTTGATCACAGTTATGTCTAGATCTAGACTATACATTATTATGCTTTAATAGCTCTTGCTGTGCATAGAGTAAATTATTCTTAGATTACCTCAAACAAATAAACAAAAATCCACGCAAACTCTTTCACTCTACTCTTTACCTTTTGATTGGGATGAAAACAACCGCATAGTGAAAAACCTGCGTAAGTACGTAAAATCAGGTCAAACTTTGATTATGATCCTATTTTTTTTCCCCCACTATTTTGCTGTCTGCGGCGCTACTTCGGCGAATACAGGCTATGCTCAAGCTAGCTTCTGGGTGTAGTCAAGTCTTCTTCGTCTTTGTTAATCACTGATTTTGGACCAGTTCATATGGTGTAGGTCTCTACAAAGATGCTTTTCGATGAGGGGTGTTAGACTATAACGACAAACCAAAAATAGCAAGGTAGAATAGAATGCTGAACTGACTAAATGAACTTGGGAGTTTGGCTTGATCTGAAAAGCGTAGTAATTCTACAATTAATATTCGAAGGGTAATCACCGATTATTTGGTTACCAGGAAGCCTTGCCCCTGGAAGCACTTACAAAAAAGAAAAGTTATTTCCAGGCATTGACTCAGACAACCCATGGAGACAATTGTCCACACCTTGTTGTGGAAATGTGCAGATCATTTCCCTTCGCAGGAACTTATCTTGGAAACATACAGACCACAAAAATTTGGATGTCTCAAATAAGCCAACAATCTATATTAAGAACAGAGAAAGCACAACATTGCAGCAAGCCTTTACTTACTTCTCCATCAACAGTAAAAATATAAGTTATAAATGACCTTGAAATGTATATACTACATACTGAGGATCATCTTTACGATGCAGTCATGAAACATTCAACCAAACAAAGGATTCAGTTTGTGTCAGTAAAATACATGACTTATTGACAGAACTTACCTATAACAGTCTTCAAGGGCTTGAATGACAATGTCAACGAAAGGCGTTGTTTCTCTGTCAATGCTTTTGTTCAAGCAAAGCATCCCATCTTCTCTGTTTAGTGTAAAAGTATCCATGAGGGATGAACCTAAAGGCAAGAAATAAAAATGCCCTCAGAATACTGGAAAATAAACTCAAAAGACAACAACATCAGCTCTATAGAGAGAGTGAATGACCGGGTCTTTTTTCTTTTTTTTAATGTCTTTTCAAAGCTTGTTTACATGATTCTACTGTTTATTCTGAATTGGCCGTCAGGCCTACAATAAACTTGAACTGTGCACCAAAATTAGTATGTTGGATACTCAACTACCAAAATATCATCACTGTCATCACTGGATAATACAATGGCCTGCCTCATTTTTCAAAGTTTTAAGAAATTCAAATAAAACAGTTTATCAAGGTGAAGTATTTATCATATGCTGTCAGTTTAGGTTATTACTACAAACTGTGCATTACATTGTTCAGTCATTGTTCTTGCGAATAGGTCATTCTGATTTATGTTTCTTGATGTTTTTTTACGGTGCAATTTATGAACTGTTTATCCAGACAGCCATATAGCAGTATTACATTCAGTAATCGTTTCAATACTTACAAAAATGAAAACATCTTTACCTCTTAAATTTGAAAATTACTGGTACATTCTTTTAAATATTTTTTGTTTCCAGATGAAGAGAGTAAACTGAATTATCTTCTCCATAGCAGAAATATAAAAATCGACTTCTTAAAAAACCATCTCACCGATGCACATATTTAAACTGCTGTAAATTTTGCACATACTGAGACTTACCTATCAGGTAATAACATATGACAGTAAATGTGGTATTCAGATCTCTGTCAATAGCAAGGCTGACATTGGCACATGACTTTGTCTTGTTTTCCTGCATGCTGATTTGATGTGGGACCGTGTAGCCATCAAACTCTGGCTTGTGGTCATTTTTATCCAGAACCATAATAATCATTGTCAGTGATGTCTTGTATGAATCTGGTTCTCCCTGATCCCTGGCCTCGAGTTTCAACTGTTTGTTGAATATGAAACAAATCAACCCCAAACCAAAACAATGTAAGTTCTTACAAAAATATACTTTTCATGCTATAGGCGTTTGAGACAAATTGGAAAATGCAACTGGCTTTTGTTGAGCTGATTGCAAAAAACTATGGTTATCATCTGAAATGAAGCCAATTTTTTAATGTCGATTTTCAATGATCAAATGTTAATTTTTACATACACTGGCTTTCTTTGCACATTATGTCATTTCATGTACATTTCCTTTAATACAAGTTTCATTTTGTGAAAAAAAAAATCCATCTGAAAGAGGTCAATGGTTTACCTTAGGCATAAATATAATCTCATTATTGGTAAATGCCAGTCACTTTGATAAAAACATTTTTTTCTCCACGTTATGGCAGAAAATTAAAAAATGAACATTAAGATAAAAATAAGTTAGTGATAAACATAAAATGCTAATTTCTATTTATCGATGCAAATTTTATGAAGATGACGAAGATTTCACTAACCACATGACTGCACTGTGGACATAAGTCATTCTAAAACTGATAGAACCGGTGGTGCACTGTTACATTCATTATACAGCTCACTAAAATCATGTAGCTATAAGCTCACCCAAACACTTTTTTTCAGTAAACAGCAGGGAAAAACATGTAGCAGTGAAGGGATTAAGATAAAAAAACATGTTTTATGACACCAAAGTAACTTTCATCTCACTGTTGAGAAGTAATGGCTTTTAGAAAAAAAGTTTTAACTCTTTCATGACTCTCACCTCATAACGATCTTGCCCTTCTGCATTTATTTCACCTTTAGTGGTGATGAGACCCGTCGTAGAATCTACATTAAATATTTCAGACCCATCTTGTTCACTGTTGGGGAGTTTGAGGATGGAATAAATGATCTCTCCATTGGGTCCAGCATCATTATCAACAGCCTCTAGTTGAAAAACTGATGTTCCTGGTTCAGAGTTCTGGAAAGAGCAGCAGGATAAAGTGTTTTTCTCACAAAAGGTGAACAGTCGCATTACTTGAGCGAAGCTGTCTTCTGGTTCCACAAAATACAAAATTTCAAGATTTCAGAGTCGGGCGATCATGTGACATCGCGTGTACATGTGACTATATCGTCAGCATCACTTTTCAAGGTAAATAAGAAATGTCTTTCAAGAGATGATACAATCTTTCCCGTGCCATGCATGAAGAAAATGAATACAATTAGTTATATGCTTCAAGTTTCCATCATGAAGTAGAAAGCATTGGTATAATCCACTTGGTGCAAGCCGCTATACATGAAATACATGAAAATGTTAGTATGAAAAACTGCTCAGAGCTCAAATACAAATAAACCCTGGCATTGTTCACTTTGCACTCGCAGCAAAATTCCCTAATTTCTTTACTCTTTTTTTCTTTAAATGTAAAGAGAGAAATAAGTGAAATATACAGCAAACTAAATCACAATGGCAAAATTTTTTGTTTTTACCAAAAAGCTGCAAAAATTGAGAATGAGTTACTGACAGAAAATTTCAAATAGGTTGTATGAGACACAATCATGCAAAGAATCTTTAGGAACATTCGGCAAATCTATGCATATAACTTGTAATTATGATACGCACTACATTTGCAGAGATATAATAAGGGATTAAGTGCCACATATAGATTGGAATCTCTAAAACCAAGTGGTGAAGATAGGCATTTCTCTCAGGTAACTAGAAGATTGTTATTTTTTGTGGTTGGTCATAACATAAAATAGCTGAAAAAAAGAACATAAGAACTCATCACTATATGTGTGACTGAATAGGAAATCTGAAAAGTACACATACCTCTAAAACATAAGCCACAGCATTATCATCGCTGGGCTTGACAAACTTTGGAATGTCATCATTAACATCCACTACTTTAATGAACATGATCCGGTCGTCTTTATTACTCTGAGCACCATTGCTTGCCCTAATGGTAATGTAGTAGAACCCTGCATAACCATCCAGAGTGGCTGCCGTGGAGATAGTCCCAGTGGATGGGTTGATCTTGAACAATGGATCGCCATTTATTAGCGTTGCATTTGTGTCACTTGTTAGAGTATATCTGCTCAGACAAATAAAATAATTTCAACTTACAATATTTAAACAGCATTTTTTCTTAATTAAGTGTACACTTTTTCTTATTTGACATCTTTGTTACTTTCGGTTTAGCTTTTCTCCATTATATTACCACTGTCTTTTTATTTCCAGGTCAAGAGTGAAAAGCAATCTTTTCCACTGAAATTGTACTTTAAAAATCTGTTTTATGTAACCGAATTTTTAGTGACTTGTCTTCTTGCCATGACTTTTTAGTTCTATATTGTAAAGTGCCGAGAGCCTACTTTAAATGGGAAGTGTGAGCTGTATTGGTTACTATAAGCGTGCCTCATTATTATTATTATTATTCACAGCTAGGCTCTTCACCCCAAGCTGTATTGCTGCATTGGGATCATAAAAAAGATAAACGTGCATGTAATATACATTATATGTGGTATTTTCTGATGAGTGTACTGAGGAAGAAGGGCCAACCAACCATCCCTGTTCCACTGATGTGTGGATCTGGAGCTTGAAAAAAACTACAAGTTACTTATGTAATGCAGACTGAATAATAAGCTCCATATTATGTATCACATGCCAGGTTCATTAGAAAGATTTTACAAAAGTAATAGAGCAGTCTTTATACACAATATTTAAAAGATTCAAATTCACTGTGTTCCAAAACTTTCAAATTCTGAAACGAAGCAGTTTTTCTTCAATTTCTTTTTCCTCGCACCATTTGCGTAATATTACAAAATATGAAAATTCAGTGAGATTTTCTAATTTTCTCAAATGTTTCAGTTATTCTATACATTGTCCCACAAAATAAAAGTATTATTTATTAGGTGTAAACATTTACTTCACTTATTTGGAATACAAACGGGAATTTTGTGAATTCTGCTCAGATTTTCAAAATTTTACATATCTTTAACATTCATGTGCTATATGTTAACTAATGGACCAAACTGAATGGCTTTTTGCTCATGACAAGAGCTAATGAATTTAATTTGATATAGTAATAAACATTTGGGTCTTGAACTTCACACTTATATTTTTCCATCTTTGAGACTATATATTCTGGGCTAGGCCAGATTAACCCAGGTGTAGCAGGCCAGATTATACCCCCGCCAGACTATACCCGGGGTTAAACTGGCCTAGCCCAGAATATCCCCCGGGGTATATTCTGGGCTAGGCCAGTTTATACCCCGGGGTTTACTTTGGGCTAGGCCAGACTATACCCCCCCAGTCCAGATTATACCCCCTACTTTTTTTTAAAAACAAGTCAAGACCGTAGTTTATTTCAACTTTAGTTTGAATTGTTCATTATCACTGTCATCAGATATCATATTGAAGCATACATTTTTGACTCTTGTAAATTATGATACATTTAAAAGGACATAAACATGCTTAAAAAGCATTGATTTACAAAAGGATTGAAAATCCATTGAAACTGATATGATTAAACTTTAACACTAATTTTACTTGTGTCCGTTGGTATTATTATTGTTCTGGTTTTTTTATAATTAGTTGACCATGAGTTAAACATGTATTGTATTTTTTTTGTTTGGCACCACTAACATATACTTAGTGGCAAGGTATGAACTAATTATAAGACTCATAAGTGTAAAGTTATCTGAATCTTATTATAATTTTTGAAAATAAGAAATGTGCTTGATATGTCGGAACAATTAGATCTATATACAAAGTTACACTGATGCAGAGAGAAAGGCCAGAAAAGAATACATAGAGAAAAAAACAACAACATTTTAACAGCTGAACTGGCAGATGGTGCAATTCCATCATCCAGCAAACATTAAATACTTCACACAAAACTAAATACATACTAAAATTGTTTCACATAATGAATTTAACCTGTCCAGATCCACTTGAAACGTTACAGAAAGCTAACCAGTAATATACAATAATAACAATAAGAAAACCAAATCATCTTATTTACTCTTGAAAATAAAGAGAATATAATCAATATCAGAATCACCATCATCTTGGAATAATACAAAGATAAGAGGGAATATAAAAATGACCTACACATCATTCTAGAATCTATAAGCAGCAATAATATATGTAATATATGTGCAAGTACATGTAAAAAATAATGTGTTAAATCTTTTCAACTATTCAAGTAGAACTGGACTGAAAGCTTTAGCGAAGTAGCTTTGATAGTCATGTAAAATGACAGATTAAATCCACTGAGACAACAGTGCATTGCAGAAAGTAATTATAGTATGTTATGGCAAAAATTCGATGGATCATGTTGAATGAACATGTCTTGTTAGTAAATTCTTTGATAGCGTATTTGTAGAAATGTATACATTTTATGTAGCTCATGGTTTAAGGCACGGGATTAGTGTCACTCACGTTCGTTGGCATGTTGTAGTTGTTTTTGTAGTTGATTGCCATTGAGTAAAATTTGCACAGTACTGTTTGTTTGGCACTGACATACACATCCCAATGGATGAAATAATTAACGGACTCATAAAAATGAAGTCATTTTAAATATTTTTTTGTGTACAAATACACAATTGTTAAATCCCTTGGCAAGGGACGTGTTAAGCTTAGGAAGGTAAAGACGGACAAGGTCTTTTCTTTTTTTATTTTTATTTCATTTCACTCGCGAGTGACATTCCCTTACTCACTATAAGTTATAACACATAAGTTCAGTCTTTCAAATACCTTGCAAACTAATCCAGTGTCTTAAACCGTAATGTACATGAAATGTATATCTTTCTACAAATAACCTATCAAAGAATGATACTCACTGACAAGAAATACTGTTAATGTAACATGATCCATCGAATTTTGCCTCAACATGCTATAGATCTAATTACCTTTTATAATGCACTACTTTTGTCTCAGTGGACTTACTCTGTCGGCCTACACAACTGTCAAGGCTATTTAGTATTTCACTAAAGCTTTCTGTCCAGTTCTGCTTGAATATTTGAAAAGATTTAACACGTTTTTTATATATAGTTGATACACATACATTGCTGCTTATAAATTCTAGAATGATTTGTAGGCTTACGCTGCCATTTTTACACTCCCTCTCATATCTTTGCAATTTCCAAGATGATGATGATGATTCTGATATTGATATTTCTCTATATTTTCAAGAGTAAATAACATGATTTCGTGTTCTTATTGTTATCATTATTACTGGTTAGCATTCTGTAACGTTTCAAGTGGATCTGGACAGGTGGAGTTCATCAGTCGCAAACATTAAGTGCCTATTTAGTTTTATATCTGCTGGATGATGGAATTGCACTATCTGTCAGTTGGATTATCATTATTATTTTTTTCTGTGTGTTCTTTTCTGGCCTTTTCTCCCTACATCATTGTAACAAAAAATACAATGCGTGTTTTACTCATGGCCAACTAACTATCAAAATAATAATAATAATAATAATATCATCAACACTCACGAGTGAAATTAATGCTGAAGTCTAATCATGTCAGTTTGAATGGATACTCAACTCTTTTGTATATCAATGCATTTTAAGGCATGTTTGTTCCTTCTAAAATGTATCATGATTTACAGGAGTCGAGAATGTAGGCCTATGTATGTACACCAAAGTAAACTAAGGCTGAAATAAACTGTTATTATTATTTTCTCTAAATTGCATTATGACTTGTTGGTGTCAAGAATGTGTTCATGTATGTCTTAATATGATATCTGATGACAGTGATGAAGAACAGGCTGAAATAAACTGTGGTCTTGACTTGTTTTTAAAGAAAAAGCAGGGGGTATAATCTGGACTGGGGGGGTATAGTCTGGCCTAGCCCAAAGTAACCCCGGGGTATAAACTGGCCTAGCCCAGAATATACCCCGGGGGATATTCTGGGCTAGGCCAGTTTAACCCCGGGTATATTCTGGGCGGGGGGTATATTTTGGCCTGTTACACCGGGTATAGTCTGGTGGGCATATAATCTGGCCTGCTACACTGGTAATCTTCTAACCTAAATGATATTTTTTCTTTCTTCATATACAAATTATTGATGTTTCAATCATACTTCCAAACTTTGCCACAGCCTGATGTCATATTCATTTGCTAATATCCACCCACTAAGTATAATTTTTTTCCACTTGTTTTAAAACAGCATGTAAATATCACTGCTCTGAAAAACTGTTTTGCCTGCCCCTCATCAACTTCCTACATAGCCCATCTCTTATCTGTGCTAACTTACATAACTCGTCCATTGTCTGTGTTTTCATCATCAGCATCCTCTGCTTTTACTGTTGCCACTTGCTGATCAGCTGCGGTTGACTCATAGATGACTAGCTTCTCAGGAGTGATCATCGTGATGACTGGGGCGTTGTCATCCACATCAGTGATGGTGATTGTAATAGACTGAGAACTTGCACTTTCCTGCTCTTCAGGGTCACTGGCAACCACTATAAATCTGTAGACTGCTTTAGTTTCTCTGTCTAAGGTTTTAGCCACTCTGAGTTCTCCCTGAAAGTAGGAATATGGTGGCACGAATTATCAGCAATGCAATGTGAATGTGTTTTGTTTTCTTTTCTATTTTGTGAGTAAATTTATCTGTCTGTGTGTATGTGTGTTGTGTATGTGTGTGTAGTATTCAGAATAAACATGAAACAAATGTTCTAAAGTATTTTGAGCCTGGTCCATAGCAGAATGGCGAGCAATGTATCATAATCCCTATCTTTCCCACCACCCCCCCCCCCTCCCCCCACCCAAAAAAAACCAACCATGCTGACCAGCACTGCACAGTGGCGATGACATGTCTGCTTCAGTTGTAACTGGGCTGCAATGACACTAAGGCAAATTTCCCAAATGGGATGAAAAAAGTATACAATACAAAATACAAATAAGTGCTGTGAACTAATATTACCCAGTAAGTTTCATATCATCAGCTTCAATGCTTGTCTTGGTAAAATATACACTGCATTCACATTGCATATTATCTGTAACTAAAACTGTTAACAGTAAATTATATAATGCAATGCCACTGTGAGATTAACTTTTGTCACAAAAAGAAACAGAACAGTACATCTGGCCCTCATTTCTCCCAGTTCCAGTTGATATAGAAAAAGCTGATGATGTGAACAGTTGCATCATCTTTGAAATATTGTTTATAATTAGTTGACGCAGGTAGGAGATCATTTTATCTGCGTGATTTAATGTTAGGATTACATGAATGTGGAAACTTCAAGACAGGTGTCCTAATTAGAAAGCAGTTAACAAAAAAAAAAAGTAAAAAAAGGGAGCTCACTGATGACACAGATAAAAAAAAAAATCGATAGACACAAGTAATGAAGGTCTTCAAAGATGAACTCTATAGTGGAAGAAAATAATGATTATATGCAAAAAAAAATAGCAAACTGAGATACCATAAGCGGTTCATAAATGACATTTTTAGTAGTTGTATTTTTCTTGTTTTCCTATGGTAAGATGTTTTACAAATGATGCACAAATTGGGGCTATTCTGTTGCCATTGAAGAAAAAAAACATTGTGACATTCCAGAGTTCTGCCATTTGTGCTTGAAACCATCAATATGGCACAATCATAAAGCCCTTAAAATTGTCGTTCAGATTTAAAATCATTCAACAGTGTCACTCACCGAACTTGAGTTAATGACAAAACTTCCATCTCCATTATCCAGTCCTGCCAGAGCATAGACAACAGTACCAAAGTCTCCGGAGTCTTTATCCGTGGCAGAGAATGTAGTCACCAGGTAGTCAATACTCACGTCTTCAGAGACATTGAAACTGGTCTCATAGGCATCGAAGACAGGTTTATTGTCATTAGCATCTAGGACATCAACTATGACAGTTGCTGTCGATGTCAACTCAGGTCTGCCATTGTCTCGAGCTATAACTTCAAACTCTACCTGCTCATTCTTTTCTCTGTCCAGCTGCTGCTTAAGGCGTACTGTACCTAAAGAGTGAAATTAATATGAAAAAAAACTGCTGTGTCTTCATTAAATGGCACACAAAAAAAGAAAGAGAAAAAGTTTTGTTGTAAAGCCCTAGGTCACATTAAAAGCAAACAATAAAGAAATGAAACAATAGATCACTAAAGAACTGAAACGAAAACAGAAAAAAATGCAAGTGTTTTGTCACAAAAGGAACTTCTTCAGGCAAAAACACTGAAGCAATGTTTAAAGTAAATCTGTAAATATTACAGTGAAGTAGACAATTATCTGTTGCCAGTTGTTCTGAGACTTCTTGAAATGACTGTGACATTGTGCATGAGTAAAACTGCAAACATTTTACAGGGCCTTTACCTCCAACAAAAAAAAACAACAACAACAACTGTGTTTACTCAGTATACACTAAATGATCATGTAATGTTTTGTGTTTACCAGTAAATATCCAAAATTTCCCATCAAAAAGAAAGAATGAAAATTTATGAACTGAAAAACCACAGGTTTCCCATTCAAAATCTTCAATCCTATTCAGGAAGCCACAATAAAGCAATCCCCAAATATATTCTTACTGATCCTGCATACATTTTTGTTTATCTTAAAACAATATTGTAATGGGAAGGACAACAGATTTTGATAACAAAGAAATCCCAAGCTAGTCTTGTGAAAGTTGAAAAACAATTAATGTCTTTGTTAGTGTAAGAAAACAATTAATGATAAGTTTCATGGAGTTTGTCTTATAGTTGTTGAAAAACATACCATCACTACTAATTTCAAAAGCATCAACAGTGCTGGTTCCAATACTGTATCTCGCAGTCTGACCATCATCTGCATCAGAGGTGGACACTTGTAATACAATGGACAGCACAGTTTCTGTTTCCGACACCTCAACAGTGTACAGTGCAGATGGCAAAAACTGGGGTGCATTGTCATTGTAGTCCAATATCTGCACAGTCAGAGTGCCTGAAATGTGAATGTTCTTAATTTACAATTACTGTGCAGTAACAAATGACAGTGAATACATTCTTCCCACATTTTGAGTTTCAGTTCATTTTTGTTGTTCTTATTATTGTTGTCCTTTCTCTTGTGTAGTCTGCAAACTAATTCACACATATTTTTTTTTCCATAATTTCTTTGAATGTAAGATTTTTCCTACTCGTAAACCTCAGCATGTTGTAAACATCAAGCAAGTGTTTCAGATTCACTGAATTTCAGAGCATGTCAAATTTTTCAAAAATTGAAAATCTCGCATGGTATAGTATTTGCCAGTCTAACTAGCTGGTGCAAGACAACAGTGATTCCTACTTATGGGAATCAGACTGGAAGAAAAAAAATAGTTAATCCGTATAAATTCATCATTATAAACAAAAAACTTAACATTTCCATAGTTTGGTAAAGAAATATATGTGATATTAAATGCTTTGCTACCTGTGGCAGTTTGCTCTCCTTCTTCTGCATTTTTGTCTTCTACAATCACCTCCAGAATGACTCTCACAGCTGTTTCTCTGTCCAGCTCATTCTTGACAAAGACTAGTCCATTCGTTGGGTTAACATCAAAGTAATTCTGGAATGGCAATCAGTAAATTAGTCAATCTGTGTTCTTAAGCTTAACAACACAGAGAATGTATGCAGTGGGAAGGCTCACTATTGGTCGATGGCACTGGTAAACAGAAAAGGCTCAGTGAACCACAGTTGGCACAGAGCTAGAAGTAGGTCAGTGCAGTAAACAATGTGTGTTTGCATACTTTCACTGGGAGAAAATCAAGGCTTTTCAGTTTCAATCAACCTCAAAAAGTGAAGAATCCAAAATAACCAGATCCATGCGTTCTCTGTGGTGCTGACAGCCCTTTCCAAATTCTAGCTTACCACACTGACCTAGATTTGACATTGGTAGCAGTCATATATCTTTGTCTACTTCTATCTTAGTTACATCTTACCAAGGGACAGGAAATCATCGTTCTACCAACACAGTAATGGAGAACACATTTTCATATGTGAGGCAATAGCACTTAATCAGTAGTATGTCCCAGCACCCAAAGTTAAGAAAGTCTAGCAGGATGATCATTGGGTCTCAAAATACAGAATTTTTTATTTTTACAAATTTAGATTATTATGTCCACTATCGTTTTCTATAACAAACTGGTAAATTTTTGCTCAATTTTTTAAACTTGGGCAGCTGCAACATATGCTATCACCTCATATATAACCATCCCATCACCATGTCAGTGGAATAACAAAAGGATTGACTTGGAAATGAAAGTAACACCAACATTGGTCATCTTTGTAAAACCTACACATCAACTTCGAGACACCATTGTTTGACTGAAAAATTTTCTCTCCTGCATAGAAAGTCTATGTTCATAAAGCCAACTGACTGGTGAAAAGTAGTTTTACTAAACCAAAAGACAATAGTTAAAAATAAGTGTTGTGAAAAAAACTTCACTGAAATTACTATTTATATCATCCTCATAAATCTCTAACAATGTTTCTGACCAAATGTATGCTGGGCTGAGAAATCTTATATGTAAAACATGTCCACATTGACTGTGTTCAGCTGCAATAAAATAAGTCATTACCTGTACTCCTGTTGCTGTGACATTCAACCTTTCCTCTGCCTTATCCTCACTGAAGGCTAGCACTTCCCCAAGACTATAGTGTAAATCTTGGCTTAAGTCAGGATCTGCTGCACCAAACAAGTGGACTGGTGAACTGATCACTGTGTTTTCTTGCACCTCCACTTGAATTGTGTCTGGTATGAATTCTGGGGCCTCATCATTGACATCTGTTAATTTGATCTGTCGTGAAAAGTGTTCATTAGCAAGAATTAGGTGATTTTCAGAATAAAATTTTCATAGCCAGAATTTGGTGATTAAAAAAAAAAGATTTAATTTCCAATTCATTTCATTTCAGATCCTCCAACAGTAAACTGACAAAAACAAAAAAAAGCACACAAAAAAATAAAAATCTCTAACCAATTCCTATGGCATGGAGAAAATGCTGAGCTACAGTCCCACACACTTTCTGTTTCCTCATTTATTTTTGCATTCCTCTCTCTTTCTTGCTTTCCTGTTTCAGTTGTAGCGGTAATAAAAATAACAGTTTCTCTCTTTTTAAGTTTTATATTTTGAAAAAACTGAGTAATTAAGTACCGAGAAATGGTTTGGCATCTCCAGCCCATTTCTTATCCCAATGATTCTTTGTGAGCAATTCAAAAGCACATTTCACAGAAAACTAATTAACCATGAATTGGATGGAAGTGGCTTTTATGGATCATGCACATATTTATGGATGAACTCCAGTAAAAACAACGAACATAAAGAAAATTAACAAACCGCAGTTGAACCTGCCCTAGAGATAGTCACAGACCGGTAAAGATATTTATTCCCTACCTTCAGAGTGCAGTATCCTGTGCGTGGTGGAGTGCCTCTGTCAATAGCTGAGAGAGTCAAGGTGTACTCATCTCGACTTTCCCGATCCAAAGCTGCCCCCTTGTCAACTTCAACAGCGCCTGTTTCAAAGTTGACCCTAAATTTGTCTAAGGCACCACTTTCAATACGATAAATGAAATCATTGTTTGGGCTGGTTGCATCCGAATCCCTTGCTTGAACAATGAGTACAGTAAAACCTGCACAAAAATTCAAAACATAATGCATGTAATATCAAAAATATTCAGCTGAAATAGGATCAAACAGTTGACGATAGTGCTGACTCAAACTTACTGAGGTAGAAATTAAAGTTATTATTATAGAGTCCGAATCACAAAATGATCATTTCATGAATTGAAGAGTAGGCACTAACAAATTTCCTTTTTTTTTTTTTCTTTTGGAAGTGCCTTCCTCAGAAAGAGAGTTAATGGGAGTTGTTGTTCCTCTTTGGATATATGTGAATGATCCTTTTGTGGCTTTCACTGATTATATTATTTCACAACCACAGGATGCCCACTCCAGAAAAACATGTGTAGCGAAGTAAATTTTATCAGCAGGCTAAAACGTTGCTCTGACACTATCACTTTTGGCTCAGTGGTCCTCTCTTTCCAATATAAAGGCAGCTGCAACTAATGTCAAGTGCCAATATAATAATGTGAATGTGAAATGCCTTACCCTCTTTAGAATTTTCTGGAATGTTCGTTGAATACTGCGTCTCGGTGAACTCAGGACTGAAGTCATTGACATCCTGACAGACAACAAGGAGAAAACTTTTCTATAAACTTCACATAAAACCTTTGACAGTATTTTCACATAATATGAGAACAAAAACTGTCCAAATAAAATTTTTTTGCTGCCCCTTATTATCATATCTGAAAGATTTCACTGCATCAAAATGCATAATTTATATTTCAGTGTTCCTCAGTGAATAGAACAAATACTGACTTTGGAAATGCCGTGGAGAATTGTGATTGTTTTGATGATGATTGTTTTTCAGTGCTGTACACTGTGTTTGATTTACCGGAAATTTTCCAAATTTAAGTTCTCTATGGGACTGATCTGAGATAAAACTGTAGACATAAATATAACTTATTTCTCCAATGAGTTGGGCTAGTTTTGTAAAATAATTTATAAAATATCATATAAAATAGTAAATTAATTCTAAATTACAAAATGGGGGGGGGGGGGGGGGGGCATGCAAAATATTTTATGCAAGCCATCAAGAGCAAAATAATATTCTGAACAGTTAAGAACATGAATATGTTCCTAAAAGCTTCTGTAATATTCATTGATGATTCATGGAAATTAAAATAGAATGTTGGCATGTTTACCTCAACAGTTATATTTACAAATACTTGGGATGAAAGCACTGGCGATCCTGCATCATAAGCTTCCACAATGAGGGTCACCCTGCCATCCAGAGCTGGGTCTAAGGTCTCAAAGTCCAGAGGTTGAACCAGTGTGATTTCACCTGTGTCTGGGTCAATGGTGAAGTTACTATCCAACCCAGCTGATGTAGCCGCTATCCTGTAGGAGATTTGACTGTTTGGTGTGTTTTGTTCATCTTCATCGAAAGCCTGGAAAAGGAATTGTAAATCTGAGTTAAAAAAGAAGTGTGCCAGAATGTATCATCACTGGACTAACATATTGGCTTGTCTTATAATTATTTCACAGTTTTGATAAAAGCATTAAACAAAACTGTTTTAAGATGGTAAAATATTGATTTTTTTTTAGTGTCAGTAATCTAATGCATTATTATGGACACCGATTGATGCCGCTGGGTTTTGTTGACATCACAGTATTTAATTTGATTTTAACTCTTTCCATGCCAAGGCCATTTCCACACTTGTGCCAAGGGTTTTTTGCTTGCAAAAAATCAAAGCAAGGGTGAATCAGAAAATTGAGAATTTTACTACTTCAATTTACTACCTCAAATCATTGAAACCTAAGCATGTTATGTATCAAATTGGAGGAAAATGGATGAAGAAGCTGAAAAACACATAAAGAAGTGTATGATAGATAGGAATGTGAAGAACAAGCAATAGGAAGAGCAGAGTCGTGTGAGATGAAACAAACCCTGGAATTGATATCGACGATAGATCGTGGGTTGGTTCAAACGCGGTTGGCTATAGCGACGATATATCGGGGATTGGCATGGAAAGAGTTAAGAAGAACATGAAAATTCAAGCAATTTTGGCCAGTCTGACTTTAAGCCAATATCTTAGCACAGCAACAGTATAAATCAATAGTCAAACCCAAAGATTAACAAATCTGATCTAACCTCTGATTTTGCAACAAAAAAACTAACTGATTCTGGTGTCACTGTTCATATAATTAAGCTAACTATTTTTTTGAGAAAGCATTTGATTGTTGTCAGGAGCATAAAGTATTTTGAAAAACAGCCACTAAAACATGACAATAAATACTTGACTCTAGGTATCTAGCTGAATTTCTTAATAATTCAGACTGCTGCAGGACAAACCTTTCTCTTTGAACTTTTTGTCCATATACTTGAGACACTAAAAGGACAGATTTATTCATTTCAGGTTCACCTTTCTGCCAACAACTTCATATTCCATGTCAAATAAATAAATATAATCCTTTCGAAACAACTGTGAAGAACACACATCTGTCACTTTCATGGTGTGGATATGTGGATACAGCTGAATACATATCAGAGGAATAATGGAAATAAAATTTCATTCATGAAAACATTCTTGATATCTTTTTGTCGTTTCATTTTCAAATTCCACTTACCTCTACTTTCAAAGGCCTCAGAAACTTGGTAGCCCCTTCTCTAACAATTCCTTCATAGTCATCTCGTCTGAATACTGGTTTGTTATCATTCATATCCGAAACAGTCACAATGATCTCAGAGGGTGTACGCAGGCCGCCACCATCTTTGGCCTCTACAGTCAGGTAAAACTGCTGGTTTTCTTCCCTGTTAATATTGCCAGTCACCCTCAAAATGCCAGTGGCTTCTTCCATTCTGAATCTGAAATTTAAAAGAAAATAAAAATTGAAATTGAGAATAAAAGGAAACAAGAGCAAGAAATAATTACCTGTACAAATCTTATAACAATAATTTTTTTCAATGTTTATCTTGAAAGTCGCTTTCATCTAAGGTAAGGACAAAACAGTGAATGACTGAGTAAATTTCCTGTCTCCATGACAAATCATCACAAACCAGGAAAGTTATCATCTGTCAATATCACTACTTTTCAGAGAAGTAAAAAACTGATACATACCTGCTGTACTAGTCATAAAGAAAAATTCAGATTCAAAACAGATTCCTAAATACAGTAAGCAGGTACCATCTTATAACCCAGCGAGCTAGATTGGCGAGGTAAAAAAACATGTCATCAGATTTTCAGTTTTTTGGAAAATTTGACAAACAACAGCTTTCTTGGACAGTGACGATATCATAAATTATTGTATGCAAACAAAACCTGACAGTTGAAAGTAAAGAGAAAGAATGCTCAGATGTTTACATGATATATAAAAGATAAGAAAAAAATGAGGAAAACATAAGCAAGCTTGATCTAACAGTTACGATTAATAAAATCTTTCCCCCTGAATTTCACCTCAGGGTCATAACAAAGAAATTTGCACTATTAATGTATAGCTATTTTCTACCACAGTTGTTCATTCATTCATAGTGTGATTTATTATAATTCCTCTCTGGTTTTGCTTGTTGTGATGGACATTATGGGAATGCAAATGTAAATATTGTTTACATATTCATAGGTCAAACAAAATTAAAATGTAGCAGAAAAAAAGGAGAGAAAGTCATATGTTTCAAAGCCCTATCTCAGCTTTATTCCAAACCCTGCTGTAATCCTGCAGAATTTGGCAGTTAATTCAAATATTTTGACTAGGTCAGTTAAAACTTCTTTTTTTCATAGGTATGATATTTCTAATGATACTCACTTTCCATTTCCACCCCGAAGAGAATAAGTAATATTGCCAAAGGTTCCAGAGTCTTTGTCTGTTGCCTGTGGAATTATTATGATTGAGAGTTTTAAATTCAATTTTAAAATTCCTTGAAGACAACAATGAGGTGCAAATATTTTCCACAAGATTACCTGTCCTCATCAAGGAAGTGTCAAATGTTCTCACAATCAATGCAAATGAACTTAAAATTTTCATTAAAACTTTATCAAAATATTCACATCCGCCCTAAAAATTTTGCAAACAAACAGACAAAAGGATATTATTTAATGAGGCTCGAAGATAGTTGCAATAGAAACTCGAAAATGAGATGACAGATTTTTCTCAGTATATTCAAAACCATGACCATCATCTACTAGTATGGTTTGGTAATCTGGGGTTATGTTCTCATATTTGAAAAAAAATGGCTGAATATTATACAATCATGAAATTTTGGGTGATGAAAAGTAATGGAATAAGCTAGGTCTTTATGGATGCAGTTTGTGGATACATTTTCTGTAAAGCAATTAAAAGAAAACAAAATATTGTGACATTGTGCATTTCTTTCCCAACTTTTTAGAATCCAATTCCGAACATAGCACCACCTATCCATAAATAACTCGATGGCATGATAATTAGAGCAGAGTTTTATGCATCTAAAAAAGTTAATTTAATAAAAAAAAACTATAGCTTTTGCTCTCTGTATTTTGTTTGACAAAAAAAAAACAGTTTCATCTTCTGGTGTTTAATGAGTTAAAAGAGTCTGCAAGATTCTCTAGCAAGGATTGGCTAGTCATTGACAGTACTGAACTCCATTCCTTGAATGAGCTGGCTTTCCCACCATTCAACACAAATACCCCTGTTGCTATTGTCAGCTATCAAATAAATTTATATTTTATGTCTCAAGCCCTGTATGTTTTTGTACCACCTGAAAGTATATTTGTAAGTACATAAAAAAGAGAGACAGTGAGAGAGAGTGAGAAAGAGAGAGAGTCATTACTGTTTCATTGTAAAGTACTTTGGGTCCACTTTGCGGAGACAGGTGCTATATAAATGTGTTCCATTATTATTATTATTGTCATATTTTCAGGGTAGTATTAACGGTACAAAATGGTTTGGCAGTACTTACAATATACTCAGCCAAAGATGTGCCAGTCTGTGTATTTTCCTGTACAGTGAGAGAGAATTCTGATTCTGCAAATACTGGTGCATTGTCATTCATGTCTTCAATATCAATAGTAACTGTGGCTGTACTGGATCTTTTTTCCTGTGTGTCCAGCTCTCGAGCTACAACCTGTACCATAAAGAGTATTTCATATCTTGACTTTCAGCATGAATATCACTAATTAACATAAATCTATACCTTGCGTTTGAGTTTCGGTTTAATGGCGTCAAACTATCAGTTAATACTTAGTCAGTTCAAAACTTCTATTGATTTGATAAACATGTGTTATAAATTAATCCTTTTAGTTTTTCTGACATTAGCAGGAATTTTTGGATATATAATTATTCAGTGCATATTTCCCATGTAATTGTCGTTGCTTACCTGAAAGACTACTCTCTGATTTGTTTCGTAATCTAAGACATCAGAATTGTTTACTCTGATTAGCACTGAAGATTCAGTGTAAATTTCCTGAGGTAGTGGTGCAAAATCGTAATACGGCTGTCCATCCTTCTGTAGTGTAAGAGAGAAATGGCTGTTGGTACCCTGTGAATTGAAAGAGAAGACTCAGTTACAATGTAAACAAAGCACAAGAAAAAATAACATATAATGAAGTCTTGTGAACAAGGTAAAAAATGTACAGGGCTTGTTTTCCGCAAGGTTTTTCAACCTTTTTTTTATGTACAACCCATGTCAAAGCCATGATCACCATCTGAGACACCCTCACACCTAACAAAGTTTTTAATGCATACTGAATCTTGCCATATAGCTGTAGAATTACTGTCTTTGCATTCTGCTTTTTTTTTTTTCACACAACTAAACCATTAAATTCCTATTCACATGAATAGATTCCATAAAAGTTGAAAAGGAATGGACAGAATGAAATAAACAGCTAAGACAGAAGAATACCTGATCAATATCTGACACCCTCATAATGCTTCCCTGGAAGCCTACAGGTACACCTGGCTGCATGTTTTCCAGTATAGTTGCACTGTATGTGGGTTGGCTAAAGAGCGGACCATTGTCGTTGACATCTCTAACTGTGATGGTGACCAAAGTTGTGGCTGTCGTCTCTCCATTGTTGACCTGGCCTGGCGGTACTACTTCAGCCGCCTGTTACACAGAATTAAATGGTATACCTTTCATGAGCATGCATCACAGGTGAATCTTAAATTAGATCCAAAAATTCACTCAACTGAGCCACTAAATCAGTGGTTCTTTGCAGGAAGTGAGGGGGGAGGAATTTCTCCCACAGCAGCAATTTGGGGTTTCATGAGAGAATACATACGCCATCAAAGAATGCACACTCCATGTATTGTGAGAGTACTAAGACATTTCTAATTTTGTTATTCCAGACTGTGCATAGAAACTTCCACTGACTTTCGACTCAATCTCCCTTACTTAATTTCACTGACCTGGGTTGTCCTATCAGTGTTGTTAGCTCTACGGAATTGAAACAGAATAGTGGAGGAGATAAAACCACGAGACATGACTGTAGGTGGAAACATATTTTAAAATGTTATGAATCACTACAATTAATAAGACAAAGTAAATAATCACTTGGTATATGGACACAAAAAAAACAGAACGTGATAGATGTACATGTATTAACTGGTCACATACTTTCACTGAGGGAAATTTTTTTTTTTTGTATATTGGACAGAAGGACTTACTTAGTATCTACCTCGGGAAACAGAAAAAAACACAAGATTTCTTACCTTGACCATCATGGCATAGACACCACCTGTATTTCTCATAGTGTCAGAGTCTCTGTCAAGGCTGGTCTTAATGGTAATGACACCAGTTGCAGAATCAATATCAAAATTTTCATAGTCACCTGTGAATCAATAACATAAGGACAGTCTCAAGATTCATTTACGCCATTAAATAGACAAAAAATGTCATTTACTGAGATGCTAATACATGAACATTACAGGTTACTGGTCCCTTGACCAAGAGTGATCACGGGCGCACTGTGCTGATGAACACGCCAGCTCTCTCCATCTGTGTTGATCATGCGCCCATCATTGAATGTCAGCATAGCTTAGCTCAACAATTCTTTTGAGTACTGACTGATTGTATATAATTGCAGAAACTAATTTTCTCATAGCTATAAACACTCTCAACTTCTTAGGCTTTTTGCTATTGTTCGCAGAAGTTCATGCTGTATTATAGACTACAAACTTTCTGCTATAAAGTTGTGAATTGTTTATACATGTATTGTACTTTCAGTGGCATGCGCCACATCAGGGTTTTCATCTTATTGTGGTTGTACGAGTCTGCAATTCATGATTATAGGCTAGAACAGTCTTCTCAGAATCCCAAGCAAGCTCAAAGTTCCTCAGTTCCTTCTCCACACTGAATTATCATCTAATATTTTTTTCAGTCTGAAGCTGTTTTTGGGAAATGTTTATTTTTATAATCACCCTCGCAGCTGTTCATTTGATATTATTATACACAGTGAAGAGTGTACATTCTTTCAATTTGGAGTTTTTTTTTAAATTCCTCCTCTGGATGTCATGTGCCTCCCACTTGAGCATCACTGGCACAGGCTATGTACATTCATTTCTGTAACCATTTTCCTCTATCACACTAACAGTAACACCTTTCCATCTGAACTGTTCATTAATTCCTCTGTTTCTGATTCCCCTCCTTTTTGTTTTTACTTAAAATGCCAGCCTCAACTATCCTCCTATTGGGCCTGGTAGTCAGAATAAAACACAGTTCACTATTTAAAATCCAGCTTGATGTCACATTTTACAGCTTTCATAGGTAGTCACTTTGCATTGAAACAATTCCTCAGCTTAACACAGTAATTTACCGCAATAGCCAACATAACATAAATGCACAACTACAAAATAGTTTCTTCTCTTGTTTACCTATGTGATGGTCACTCAAAAACAAATAAAAAAGTCAACAATTCCCAAGACATGTCTTTCCCGAAAAATCTCCACTTACGTTGTTTTAATTCTGACTTACCACTTTCAAAACTGTAGACGATACTGTTTGGAATACCTCTATCTCCATCTACCGCAACCACTTTCTGTATTGACTGACCCTGAGGAAAAAAGTCATACAGAGAATGTCAGATTGGAAAATCAATCAAATGTTTTCTTGACTTGGGTGTGAATTTCTTTCAGAGGGCAAGACTTTGAACTTTGTTCCAGGGAATAGGCATACAAGACAATGGCATATAACAATGTTCATGATGCTCCACACTGTTAATTCAATAAAGTTCAAGCAAAGAAGAAATTTTCTTCAAGATGCCTAGGCCCATTCCAGAGGCATTTCCCTTTGGTAAAGAGTTTGAAAGCTTTAATTACAAAGCTGCAGTCACAAGGTCACTGCATGCTGTGTGATATGTATGTTACATAACTGCATAGACTATGATTTGTCCTCAGGTATCATCCCGAGCACTGGCTGACAGGAAGAGGGACAATTCTCCAAGGTATTTGAAAAGGATTAGGCTGAGCACCTTCAAGAAATTTTGTTCCACTGGAAATCGCTTCTTAAACACATCACATTTTTAAAATCTAGGCAAATGAGCAGAGATGCTTTAACATGATAGACACTGCCACATTGCAGAGTTAACAGGAACATTTAAGCTAAGACATAACTGCAACACAACATCTAGTTACACGTGTGTGCCTGGTGCCTGGCCTAACTATTGTCCAGTCATTGGTCAACATAGGCCAACAGTGTCCTGGCCTTGCATCCCCCTCCCCCCAGACTGTTAATTGATGTAGGGAACATTGTTTAAGAATTATACCTAGATTTGAGATGGATTGACTACAGAATACTCAGTATGATGAACATCATATTACGATAATTAAAATCACCAACAAATTTATGTATACTGGACATTCTGATGAACGCCAATGGTCTTACCACCGCCAAATCCTCATCTATTTGTGTACTGTATGGGAGATTGACAAATGAAGGTGGACTGTCCTGTACGTCCAACACATACACGACAAACCCAGCTGGGTCTGCTCTGAGACCACCCTCATCCTGAAACAGAAAGAGATTGTTAATCAGACAAAAAGAGAAATGATTTTTTTATGAGTATTTCTCATAGTCATATTTTTCACCAAAGAATTCAAGTATACACTAATGGTCACAGCACGAACCATCCACGGCTAAATAAGTCAACTTTACTGTTGGAATAAAAAACTAACTAACGGAGTAAAGAGTAAACTGAGATAGATAGTTTGATCACAGTGGATTTTCTGGGAATTTCTTTTGTGTTCATTAGTAAGACATTTTTATCCATGATACAGAATGAGTTTGTCTTCTATTTACATCTCAAAGAAAAATGGCCAAAATTTGAGAGTTGACCATCTGCACCAATATACTCTTCTCCTTTGAGTTCCTTGGTGCTAGTAAATCAATTCTGTCTAGATCAAGATCTTACATGCTCTTAACAATGTCCACCTTTCCTGTTAAAATATCGTGCATTCCTAGACAAGCCTAATGCTAGGGGTTTGACAGTAGGTTTATTTAGACATTCACCAACACAATTTCTCCTAGCACAGTCTAGTTATTGATTCTCCTGTACTGTACTGCGAATAGCTTGTACAGTTGTATCCATTTGGTTGTTCAAACATGAACAGGTAAAATTGTAAAACTATTTGCTCATAAATCAAACATTTTGTTCTTGAGCAAATTTGCCAAGTTTCCTGTGAAAAGCATATTTCTTTGTCATATTTTCTGCCCATGCACATACATTTCAAAGAATGTTAGTTTGACCTGCAAACAACTGACGTGGAAAAAGAGAAAAATAAAAATGTTCAACTTAAATGCAAAATATCGATATATTTCATCAAGAACATCAAACTACCTGAATACATGCATGTACATGTATTTCTTTTTCCAATTAGTTACTTAATTTTAAAACTCAGGTTTATTTTTCAAAGTATTCTCTAACCTCAGCCATAATTCTGAACTGGTAATAGCTGTGCTTCTCATAGTCCAGTGGTCGACTGAGCGTGATGTTGCCATTGTATTGATTAATCTCAAATGTTGTCAGGTATTCTGCATCTGCTGCCTGTCAAGAGGGAGAATCCAGAACACGTTTGGGTACAACAGATCAAACTGGGTAAAGTCAAAGAAACACCACACAGATAAGTAAGTATACAGAAATGAATAATCATAATAATCAAATTTGATTGACTGACTTAAACAGTGAGTACAAAAAAAGAAAGATGTGGAGGAAAGCGGCAACGAGAAACTGTGAAATCCAGAAATGAAACACTGCACAACATAAAGTGTGTCATGACCTACAGTTTAAAAAACACTGGTCTAGGCCATTGTTCTCTTGTAAAGTAAATGGCACACATTCATTGTGAATGTCTTAAAAATCAATGTCTTGTGGAAAGAACATTATTGTGTTGCACTAGGAGGCCCTTCTGCAGACAGACAGTATCCAACTTAAAAATATAAAGAGGAAGCTACTCACCTGAGCATTTGTCTGAAAAGGGACATGTAAGATAAAATGAGATATATGTTTAATAATGACACAATGCTGCACCCTTTTTTTTTTTTATGAAAACTAATTTCTTAGGAAACAATTCTTTACATGAAATGAAAATGTTGAATTTTATCCTAGAATGCTAGCACTTTCTATATCTCGAGTGTACTGATTAGAAACAGAGGAACACTCATACATTGGGACATCCTTTATCAACAATAGACTGGTTAATACTTTGTAAGTATACCAAAAATAGAACTCCATCATCTCGTAACAGACACAAAACTGTTTCATACATGGTACTTAAACCTTGCATATGGTGACAATGGCAACACTCTGCTTGTGATGTATCACATTTACAACTGGCTTTTATGGTTCTCTTAGATCGATATGTCCCATTTTATCTTTGACTTAACCAGATTGCTTTCAAATCAAAGTAAATCTCACCTCCATGGTAAAGAGGAGACTGCGGCCATTATCAGGATCTTTGGCTGAAACACCACTGAATATCACAGAGCCAGGACTGGCGTTCTGAAATGGTAGAAAAAAAAGTTAAGTGGACAAAGACAGTTGGTACGGCAGAGTTTTTCATGATCATCATTTGTGTGTCCACACAATGAAATGAGCCAACTCTCAAATTTGAGTGATGTGGAGAGTAAAGTTGCAATGGAAAGGTTTTTGCCCTTTACTACGGTGAACAAAATTTTGTCTAGCACAATTCAAGGCAGACATGATCTTTCAAAGACAGGATGTCATTCATGTACAGTTTGATCATATGAAGTGTTTTTGAGTCATTCTCCTTTAACCCTTTCAGTGTCACAGACCGCCATAGTGGTCACCAGCATTTTCCTAAATATGTGCATCAAGACCCCTATAGCGGTCGATCAGGGGTTGGTAAAGTATTATGAGAATATGAACGAGGGCTTTACAATTTCTTTTCCATAAGTTCCAGAAGTGATTTTCGGGTAATATAATTGGCCACCATGTCCCAGGGCCGTGACACCAAAACGGTTAAGTGAATATCGAGATCCTAATGATTTTGTGACAGCAGCCCACACTAGTGCCCATTTACTCCCTGAGATTTTTTCTTGTTTGCGCAAAAAAATAAAATAAATATAATAAAATTCCGCAACGACATATATCATCCTTTCAAAAGAAGACTTACCTCTTTGATTGTCACTTCATAGGGTAAATTCACAAACTGAGGCGCTACGTCATTGACATCAGATATAAATAGTGTAATCCATACAGGTATCTGTCACAAACAAGAGTCAGTATTAATACTGATACTGACACAGAAATACACAGCATAGAACCAACAATCTCTTTCTTCATAAGAGGAACTATAGAGTGGACCTCCCATGAAACCCAGCAGATGGTTGCAAAGTTGCAGAGTTTCTGGCACTAATATAAAAAAAAATTTAAAAAGCAAAAAAATTAATGACAAGCTCACATTATGGGATGCTGATAGTGAATGATGAGTTAAATTTTCCTTTCCAAAAATGGATATTTTTTTATTTTACTTTAATTTTTAAACATGCTATTTAAATATTGGGAATAAGATGGCTCATTGAACTTACAGCACTGGCTTGATCTGATACAGTGAAGTACAGTTTTCTCTCTTTGGGTTCCTGTGGAGAGAAATGGAATAAAATCACCCAAAGTTTCAGTCACCAAGACCGGGGGTTTATAACCCCCCCCCCCCCCATTCCTTTTTTGTTTGTTTGTTGTTTGGGTGTTGCTATTGCTGTTGTTGCCTAGCTAGCAATCCTGTGTCAATCCAATGTAGATTTCCATAAGATTGGTGGGATTACCATTGGGGCTGGTTTCCTACATCAAACCGATGTTCACGTGATGTTGTAACCAGTGGATCTATGAAGGAACAATGTCATTCCTAGCTCAACCTTGATGTCAGTCCTACACATTGCATTCCAACGCCACACATCGCATTTCAATCCCACACATCCCATTTCAATCCCACATATCACATTTCAATCCCACACATCACATTTCAATCCCACACATTGCATTTCCATAGGGTTGCTGGCTGGGTGTGTTCTGCTCACACACTCCTCTTTCAATGATACTTACAAAGTCTCTGTCTAGTATTGATTTGAGTATTATGTCCACTGCCCAGGTGTTGGCTACGCCGGGTACTTCTCTGGCTGGGCTGAGTTCAACCAGGTCTGCAGTGTCATCCGTGTCTGTTTTGAAAATTAACTGCTGCCCATCAGTATCTCTTGCTGTGATGTTGCCTATGACTGTCCCTGGTTGAAGAAATATTAATTATCTATGAAATCATGTAATAGAAATGGTTTATGATCGTGGATTCTATTCATACAATGACAATATATTTTGGGGCCACTGGCGCATCAAGCAGTTATTGTGTCGCATTCTCAGATTGCAAACTCAGTGTTCTAAAATTAGTGTAAACTATAAACTATTTAGGATCTAACTTCATTTCAAATTAATTCTCGGACATGTACATTCAATATGGGATGAGCGTCCTCAATTTATTGGGGCCTACATTTATTTTTTTCAAAATGTCGTCTTCAAAAGTAGTTGTGTATTTGGACATCGATTTTTTAACTGCTTTCTTTAGGCTAATACTGACGTTTGTAATTTTCTACATTTTCAGAATTAACCCCCCTATGAAAAAAAAAAAAAAAACCATTTCCCCCATCGATATTTCTCAGCTGAGAAACTACAACAACAAGACCAATATGTATGTATATATAATTATCATTTGTCAACCCAAACAAAGCAGCTCTATGTTGTGAGAAAAAAACAATAAACCTTTGTCAGAAAGCTAAAATACTGTGGGTATGATATTGAATGTATGGATTACCATAACTAATAAGCTATCAAATTAAGTACAAAAATATCACCTTACAGATGCTTTGTTTTTGCAGGTATTGGACACTAACAAACTGGTGCATCTTTCTGGCAAATTAACATTAGGCTTAAACAATTAAATTATGACCCTAGTTTGATTTCATTACACAAGAGCTGTATTTTGACGTCAACAGGGGAAATGGACAAAGGAAACCATAACAGGTGAGACAACCTCAGCATAAATTCTCTATCTCCAAGATAAAACAGAATACCGCAATTTTATATCAGACTTACCCACTGGGGTGTCTTCTGCCCAAATCAGTGTTGTTTCAAATGTGCCAGTCTGCGGAGGACTATTTCCCACCACTGAAGACAAAAAATTGTGAGAAGAAAACACATTAAAAGCATGGAAAAGACTACATCTACTATAAATAGCTCATACTCAGAGAAAGAGTGGGGGCTGGGGGAGGTGCCCTGTGTCTGGGGTAATAATTATGATACCTAACAGTGACCATAACTGTTTTCACAGTTACTTCCGTAAGACTAGTTTTTTTATGTCTACAAAATATTATTTAGATCAAACCAGGAATGTGCATAAAGTAAAAACTGATACAACAAGGAAGGAATGAATGAAGAAACTTGCAGAGAACAGAGATAGAAACAATCGAATATTGTATGGTAAAGATATTTCATTTGTGACCTAGTTATTTTGGATTGTTGTTGTTTTTTTTTAAATGGTGGAAATGATTTTTGATACACGGGCATCTTAGGCACAGAGATAAAATAAGTCAACAGGTATTATTCTGTATTATGCAACAGTACCCTATTTCAAATTACACAGTTTTACAATAGTGTCCAGTTAACATGACAAATGAAATCTCGCTTGCCTTTATTGGCAGAATGACGGAGAAAATTTTAAACACTATCTTTCGTATTGCTGACTTTAAGCTTGAATAAAAACAGCATCATGGATTTTCTGCTTCAACAGCAAGAATCTTATGAAAAACAGCACTACCTCACAGGTAAGATTATAATTTATGCACATAATTTTCATAAAATGTTGTGTGGCATCTGAAAATACCGTTTCTAAATTGTGCACTTGCTTTTAGGATATGCAAAGAGAATAACGTATAACAAAACATATAAAATAAGATTGAGATTTCATAATTATGTGTGTGGACTTGTTTTTCATTGTGAATAAATTATTAACCCAGTGTGTCTCATGAGTAATATCATTTGAACATTTTAGCTACAGGACAGCCTATAGCAGACTTTAATTTTTGCATTCCTAACACTGAGTAGTTCAAGTCACGCATGCCCATATAACCAGCTGAATGCACACTTTTGACTTTGAGCATGCATGCAGAGGATTTTCATAATTTTTAAGCTTTTTCATGTATTATAGGATATGAACGGTAATATAATATTGATACCAAATACAGCACAGTGCATCAGTGAACGTATCTCCAATAGAAAAAAAATACTAAATTAAAAATCACAAAAATGCAAAATTAAAAAAATGCAAGATCAAAAAAAAAAAAAAAAAAGAAAGAAAGAAAGAAAAAACAAACACAGTTTTGTGGATCATGCACATTGCTATTATGTTAAATGCTTTGCACCCAAACTTGAAAATGCCTAGCTAGCAGACTACTCGAAGTCAAACATGATATGAAATTTCACAAAGCACCAAACCGGTAGTCATCCAATGTGAATAATTAAATACACCTGTAATATTCAAAAGGAGCTGCAGGAAGATAAAATGATTCTTAAAAAAGCCAAAAATTCTATGCTTGGAAACCAGTTGACAAGATGCAAGCAATAATTAATAAAACGGCATATCACTCAAATGTAGGACACTTTTCTTTTGTTATATACGGTATGTAAGCACGGAATTACAAAAGGCGCACTTTTCTTTAGTTGTATGGGCTATAAATTATAAGCAAAAAACTGGAGAGATACACTTTTCTTTGGTTGTGGACGTTATGTGAGGAGGGAACTGTGAAAGGCACATTTTCTTTAGTTGCATACGTTATGTAAGCAGGGAACTGTAAAAGGCGCACTTTTCTTTAGTTGCATACGTTATGTAAGCAGGGAACTGTAAAAGGCGCACTTTTCTTTAGTCATGTGCGTTATGTAAGCAGGGAACTACGAAAGGTGCACATTTATTTGGTTATGTACGTTATGTAAGCAGGGAACTATGAAAGGCGCATATTTTTTTTACTTGTATGTTACATGGCATGTACGCGGGGAACTACAGAAGGCTCAATGCTATCTACACCATTGGGTGAGACTGGAATCTAGCTATCTGACAGGATCCTGCTGCCGTGCAAAAACAAAAAGTATTTGGTTATATGTTCATATTATTATATTACATGTATGTTTCTACCATACACAACAAGAACAAGAAGAACTCTCTAACTGAACATACATTCTAGTCCAGCAAGATTAAATGGGGTGCTTGAAATAGACCTGGGACATGCCGACTCCAAAATCATCATGCATGTGCAGTCACTCACAGTTGCGGCAAAACATATTGTCAATAAATGCAGTCTTTTCACACAATAAGAATTAAGATTGGAAGAAGTGCAAGAAAAGGTGACATTAGCAAATTTCGCACTTTAGACCATACTTATACAATCTAAATTGAAGTTCAGTCTCCATGCAAAGTGCTGGCATGCCTCCTGGGTGTTACGTCTGCAGCTAGGTAAGTTAACACAAAAGAATTCATGGCCAGTGGCATCAAATTAAATATCTGACAACGCTAAAAACTTGACTGCTTTGCATACTGATTGTCATCAGTGGTAGCAGTAGTGTCTAATGTTTGATTTGCGATGTCTGATGTCTGGTGTCTGATGCCAAATGTGAGGTGTATGGTGTCTAATTAATGTCTGTTGTCCTTTTTCTGGCATCCGACGTGAGATATCCGGTGTCTGATGCCAGATGTCTAATTAATGTCTTTTGTCTAGTGTCTGATGTCTAATCTCCGTTTTTCTGGTGTCTGATGTCTAATCTCAGTTTGTCTGGTGTCTGATGTCTAATCTCCATTTTTCTGGTGTCTGATGTCTAATCTCCGTTTTTCTGGTGTCTGATGTCTAATCTCCGTTTTTCTGGTGTCTGATGTCTAATCTCCGTTTTTCTGGTGTCTGATGTCTAATCTCAGTTTGTCTGGTGGCTGACGCCAGATGTCAGGTGTATGATGTCTAATGCCTGTGGTATGATGTTTGGTATCTGATCTGTGATCGCTGATGTCGTTGTCTGGTGTCTGGTGTCTGATGTCTGATGTCTGGCCTCTTATGTTTGATAACATATCCTGGTTTCGCCTCTACGCTGATTTGTAACTGCTCTTAATTTGGACCTTTTGCGTCTGTAGAAAATTAACCGGGTGAAATAGAATCCGTAATATTAGTATTCTGGTCTCTTGCTTTTGCACTTTGAGTAATATAGGTCCTTACCTTTTATGACTATTCCCAGTGTTAGTTATGATGACTGTGATATGGAGGTTTTAAAGAAATAATAATTTCTGATCTTTGTAAACTTTTTTTGCTTTGGGAAATAGGCAGGAAAAAATCATGATTCATAGGGAGCAGTTTATCTCTAAACATTAAACTTGTGAAAAAGTAGATTGGCTGATCAATGGTAGTTAATATTAACATGCTGCTCCCCTTTCTTCCACCTCTTTCCAAGAGAAAAAAAAATCAGACATAATGAATTATAAAGTCAGCAAAAAATCACAGAACAAAGACACCGTAGAAAGAAATGGCAGGTGTAAAATCATGCAACCAGGCAAGCCTTTCAATCAACAGACCAAATTCGTCTTGCCAGTGAGCATGCTTATATACAGTAGGTATATATGGATAGCTATTGTATAATATTTGGAAAATGAAGACGATATAATATGATAAAATGCAGGATATATTTGAATAAACGCTGCTTCAATGATAATTTGTTGCTTACCTTGACCTAAAACTGTGTCTAGATGTAAAACAGGAAAAATCAGGTACACAATATGGATTTGACATAGAAAGAGACGAAGAGGAAATGAAGAATGCGTTCACACCAGTCAAATAACGACAGCAAGCAAGATGTGTTCAAGACTGCATATTACTGTTTGGATTCTAAGCCGTCAGGCCACTAGGTGTGAAATAAATCTCTTGACAAATTATGGACGGTAAACTTAACCCGTCTCTACATTTTAAATCAATGCCTGAAAAACTTTCATTTTAACATCTCTGGCATCCCTGTTAAGCTCTCCTATGCCCAAAAATTAAAGTTAGAGGCTATTTGGACCATGGGGCCAAAATACATGTATTTACAATGAACTGTTTTTGAGACTAATTTGTGGCCAATGTTCAAACACGTTACTGACGCCATTTTGCCAAAGAAAAAAGTTAATGTGATTGGCGAGACAAACATAGGCTTAACCATTGCACATTCCCCAAAAATCACTATACAAACCAAGTCACATGGCCCAAATAGTCACTCCCAAAAATAAATCTTGTTTAAAAAAAAATTATGAAGATCAGGTCTCAGATATGACGAACAGTTATGAGCACCCTAAAAGTATGTCACTTCTTTCTGAGTAAGACGGGTCTTTTTACGAGTAAATCCGCCTGAAGACAAAATAAAACTTGAAAGAAAAGACAAAATGTAGTTACAGAAGAAATGTAAATGACACATAAATAAGGACAGGTGTTACGGCGGAAAAAGGTTAGTTCTACGGAGAAGGGATCTCTTTCAGATGATATTTGTATGCACCTACAAATTAGGACAGTTCGGTAATGAAATTACCTACAACGGAAAAGAGAAAAAACGAGAGAGATGACTATATAACATAAAACGAAAGAAAGATGATGAAAGCGTATGGATGTACAAAACAACAAATTACAAATGAAACAAAGAAATAAAAGATCAGTTTCGAAACAAATTTGCTGAGAGTTTTCTGATAGTTACAAGGCATAGGAATTGGAATGTTAATCGTGTCAGTACCCTCTTAGACCAAATGCAAATGTCATCTCCAAAGTTCAGAAACACAAACAACTTTTATCTACAGACATATTTCAAGCATTGCTGAATTGCAACATCGCTACCTATGACAAAGACAAAAGGACACTGATGATTTTATCGATAACATGTTGTATAGTTTTGTGTCTGTCAAATCAACTTTCACAATTTGAAGCAAAATGTTAATCAGTCTAAAAAGAGACCTAGATTCTACCATAAGACACGGCAGTCTGTAACTTAAACGCAGTGTTTCTCAAAGAATAGGTCGGCAGAGGATGGAGAGCCTGCCTTATTTTCTGATTGAAGATGTGTTTATTTTAATTTGTTGATTTTGAACATTATTATGAAAGACTTAAATTTGTTGAGCGTATATTAAAATGTCCACCCTAGTTCCTGGCAACAATAATAAAATAATATAGTATGAACGCTACACCATTGACGGGTGAAGCTGATCAAGTGATATGCTGACGGTTTTAAGTGGGTCGCATAATAAAAAAAATTTAAAAAGAAACTGCTATGGAAAGAACAAATTCACGGGAACAACATAATTTTATTCCAGTCCATGCATAAATCTGATATTAGTTTACTACTCTGTGGAGGAAGACGTAGACAAATGCATACAATGACCATAAATTATGAATGAAACTTACCGTAGAGAACCAGGAAAGACGCTATGATGGTCAGCTGAAGGAAGCAAGAGTGACACCCGGAGAGTCTTGGCAGTCGGATACAATACGAAGTTGACCGCATTCTGCTAGCAGCCATTTGAGCTGCAATAAGAAGATATTCAACATACGAAAGCTGTGAAATAATGAACTCATTGAGCCATAGCGCACTAGGTTATGTCTGTTTTGCCTTGGTTTTGGCTCAGATTTAACTTTCTTTAAATCAACTAGAGAGATGGTTTTTCATTCTCACTAGCTCGCAAGGTCCTATTGAACTCCATAATACACATCTCACACCAAATACCGAGGCAAAATAGACTTGAGACAGTGCTCTAGGACAGATACGACAAGACAGAAGCAAGTTGAGCCATGTAAGTAAATAAATCCTCTACGATGGTTTTTTAGTGACAGTCTGTGGCCAACTTCCAAAACGTCACTGGGGCCAATTCGCCAACGAAAGAACTGTTATAGCATACATGCCATTAGAAATCCAAATCTTAAGCGTAACCTTAGCATTTTCTCCAAAATTCACTGAGCCAAGAAAAGCCAATTTGGCCAGGTTGCACAAGTACTCACTCCAATGCTTTCATTTAGTTGTCCCCATTTAAGTCCCTGTCCTCTACTACACAATACTGCCATCAAATATAAAATGAATAATAGACATCCCTCATCCATAAAACAGAAATTCAGTCATTCATTCATCTAATCTTCCTTACAAATTAAAACATGTCTAGTCAGACAGATAACGTCCAAAATGAATGAAAAAAAAAAGAAGTAGAAAGTATGTGTTAACCTTTTAAGACAGAAATGATTGAGTGTAGGGGTGTTCTGTCATAAAGGGGGTGGGGAGGCTTTCTGCAATATTACAACGCCCGGGGTGGGCTTTCGGTAATGGGGACCCTTTTTAATGTCACACTGGCTAGCAATCTACAAGTAACAGAAACATACCTTTGATTATTGTTCAGGTAATACTGGTGCAAGGAAAGACTGAAGGGCTGACAATCTCCACAGTTTCACATTCAGCTATCAGTCTAAACCGAAGAAAAAACAAATGATAATGACAATTAATATACACTCATAAATTTAAACAGCAAACATCTTATTGAAAAGTTTCCCGTATTCCCCTTTCAGAGAGAAAAAATAAAAGTTTAACTTTTGGAGTAAAACCAACGCAGTATAATTAATATTAGCCAGATAATGTGGTTCTGCCAAAATATAGGTCAAAATCATTGCTATGACAAAATACCTTATTGTGGTAACTCATGAACTTAATCGCCATTGTTTTTTGGTATAGCCAGTTCAGTAGTGTATATCTATGGTGCAGCCGGAGATCGGTAGGATAACCTGAATGGATGATTCATACGGGGATATGGCGTTATGATAGCCACACATTCTTTTATAGTGCATTAGTAGCGCAGTTTCATCTCAGTAGATCAGGGAAAGGATGTCAGTGAAATCAAATGTTGAAAACAGCGAATGCCATTGATTTTTTTACGCATTAAAAAGATCGTCACTGAAGATGGATGTCAAGTGTTTTAGACTGCCTCCAAAATGACAGTAATCATAATTAGGAAAAACGAAGTTCTATAATGTGACACGTTGTCAATATGCAGCTGATTATTCAAGCGCTGTTACAGTGGCAGGTTCTAAAATAATATATACGGTACAATGAACGAGTGTATGCAATCCGCAAAGAAACGGTGCACATCGATAATACCGCTTTCTATAGAATAAGCCATCTGCAGTCCTAACATCTAAGAAAAAATAGGCAGAAGTATTTTTGGGTCAGGTGGCAAAAATACAATACAACTCTTGTTACCAGCTTACGGTCATTTTTCAATTTGGCTATTGTGGCTGTCACCAAGGAAAAGTTGTTGTGGCCTGTTCATCAAATCTAATCCTAGCCGTAACTCCAACTTTAACTTTAAAACTTTCCCAGAAGTTCACTGTGCAAAAAAAAAAATTAACTCCATTTAGGTTACATCAATCAGATAGTTACCCTCAAAAAAATGTTATTGCCCCTCTTTGTCGCCTGCAAATTCATCAACTCTTGATGCCTCAGCAAGTTCCCCGCGTAAATCTAATTCAATTTAGCATTTGTAAAGAAATCATAACCAACGCTGAAGAAGAAAAAAAAAACAACTTCATTTTGAAACAGCAATGCTTGAGGCAAAAGAAAGGAAATAAATTAAAATGTCTGTTTCAAATATATTTTATATTTTGAGAATACGGATACATGTGTATTATGTGTGTGGTGGAAGGGTGAAGGGGTGAGGGTGAAGGGGGGAGTAACAAGATACATAACGACTAATACGCCAGAGAAGATTACTTTTCCTTGGTGCCGGCATTTGTCTCATAATTTTATATCATATCTGTGATCCCGATGTAGCTTACTCTATGTGCTAACAATCTTCCCTATCCCGACAGTTCCTTTACCTCTTCAGTGCCACAGAAATAAAAAAAATTTAAAAGCCGATGTCCTGATTGATGTTGTTAGATTTCTTCCGTCTCACTGCCAACTTTATAATCTCTTTCCAGCAGCAACAAATCCTCAGCTTGCCCTTCCCTTCTCATCTGTGAAAAAACAAAATGCAAAACAAAAGATGTGTAAAACTTTCTTTTCCAAAAGAAGGGGTAAAATATCACGGGGGTATAAAGGCGTTCTCTAGCTCTGGAGTCACAAAAGGCTTTACAAATACGTGCGCCTAGCGCGTAAAACTGGCAGATGTATATGCTTGTAACAACATTTTTTTATTCATTGTTCTTAAATGCCTGTAGGTATCCAAGACAAAAGGTACGTGACTGTATTTCATAACCTAATAAAGGTATTCATATGACAGTTTTGATGTTATTTGAATTTTCAGTAATTGTCATTAAATTTGATAATTCTTAACATTAAACAGTCTGGAAGCCAATCCTCGAAATATAAGACTAAAATATTTAGCAGTAATTGGAAACATTCTTAATGAGCAGTTTGAAATAGACTTATATATCCCATCTGGCCTGGGCTGCTGACAGCTTTGCACAGGCCTGAATATTGTCATTTTCATCCAGGAGCGCCAATTGGCAGTCGATAGTGAAATTGTTTTGCTTAAAGGATGGAATTGTATACGTAAAGATGGGAAGCCTTAACTTTCATGTGAAAACACTAGACAGTCAGATGGGACTTTATAGCCTACCAAGCAAACTCACACAGTTCACGACTTCAAAGGCAGAGTAAACAAACCACTTCGTATCCATGACAACGCTGTAAAGGCACGAGCGAGAAATAGCAAAAGCGTTAGTTTTAATCGACATTTCCGAATCTATCTAAGGACTTTGCGGTTCAATATCGCCCGTTCAACTGTTGTTGGTATAATTTTGCCCCGAGATCAAAGCCTTAGCATGGGAAAGAGGGGCTTTAAAACAAGATTATCAAATATAATAAACCCAATTCAATATCATTACAGTCTAACAAGTGGGCGTGGTCGCTAAGAAATGTTGATAACAAAGTCCAATCATTTTCATTTCTCTGAGCTCATACACATAACCACTGAGAAAGCGATTTATAACGATATCAAACAAAGTAATTGTATGTGGGTGTGGCTGTGAAGTCCAGGAGAGAAATCTTAACGATCGTTATGATCTATCTATCTATCTATCTATCTATCTATCTATCTATCTATCTATCTATCTATCTATCTATCTATCTATCTATCTATCTATCTATCAATCTCTATCTGTCTATCTATCTATCTATCAAGCTGTCTGTCTATCTATCTTTCTCTCTCTCTCTCTCTCTATCTATCTATCTCTCTACCTATCTCTCTATCTATATCTATCATTGTTCTGTCTGTCTGTACATCTGTTTATCTATCTATCTATCTATCTATCTATCTATCTATCTATCTATCTATCTATCTATCTATCTATCTATCAAGCTGTCTATCTATCTATCTGTCTCTCTCTCTCTCTCTCTCTCTCTATCTATCTCTCTGTCTATCTCTCTATCTATCTCTCTATCTATATCTATCATTGGTTCTGTCTTTCTGTACATCTGTTTATCTATCTATCTATCTAGCTAGATAGCTAGCTATCTGTAAGTCTGTGTATCTACTTAGCTATCATCTGTCTGTCTGTGTGTCTGTCTGTCCATCAATCCATCTACTTAGCTGTCTGACTGTTTGTCTGTCTGCCTGGCTGACTAGAAATGATGTCATCACCAATGTGTACATCTGTTTCATCAATTCAGAACAATAATGACATTTTGACACATCACTCTCTGAGTGAATGTCGCAGAAAACAACTCCTCCAGGGACACATTGACGTCACATCACGACTTATCACCCTTGTTCATTACAGTGAAAACCACAATGGGCGTAGGTGGTCGTGGATAACAATGAACAAGCTGGAGTTATCCACAAGTAAATGTTAATGACATCCGGGAGGTTACCGTGAAAAATCAATAACACTGAAACTTATCTCAAGATATCACTGACAGTAGATCTGAGCTGTGTGTGAACGCTGGGTGAGAATTGTTTTACCATGATTTTTAATCTGGGTGTAGTTTTTTTTTTCCCTATTATATCGAGTAAATTCCAATACAGTGAGTTAGTTCTATTATCAGTTTCTGCCTGCGAGCCAGGAGAATTATGAATGTAGTGTGGTACTCGCTTGGAAAATGCATTGACTCTCGAAGTTCTGACAGCTAAAAAGATATTGATAAACAGACAGACAAGTAAGCGGCCAGGTAAAGCCATACGAACGGACGGACTGACAGACGTACGGACAGATAGACAGACAAACAGGCAGACAGGAATTCAGATAGATAGATAGATAGATAGATAGATAGATAGATAGATAGATAGATAGATAGATAGATAGATAGATAGATAGATAGATAGATAGATAGATTATCTGTGGAACTGCGTGGTTTCTCCATCTATAGGAGAAATACTGAGTCAGTTCTCTTCAGAGGATTTCCCCGGTTTAATATCGATGAACATTTTGTAATCACACCCAGATGCTCCGCCATAATGATAAGTATTTTCGTTTTATCTCGGCGCGAGTGCGGACTCACGTTGTAATGTCTAAAGTTGTCGTTGAGACAGAGCTGGGCTGATCATAGAGGAAATTAAAATGACTGAAATGAAACGCTACTGATACCGAGAGTGCCTAATTTGTTTCATTTACGAAAACAGATAGCATTTATTTATGGTGACGCCGGTTGTCATAGCGACAGGGATGGCCGTGAAAGCGGTGTGAAATATGATCATTGCTAAAGTTTCATCTGAGGTATGTGCATCAGTGAAGGTCCTTCGTTGATTCCAAAAGAAAAGGGAGTGACTGCCTATACGAGGTTGCCAAATTGGGTTTAGTTTGCACGGTGAAGTCTTGGGAAAGTTTATTGGTTAAGATTAGGTTTGGCTCGTTGACCACAAGAACCTCTTCGATGGCGACTCAGCCATAATAATTTTTTTCCAAGTCATGAACAAAAATTGTATTGTGAGTATTTTGGCTGCATTTTGCCTCCGCGCAAAAAAAGAGTGGGGGGGGGGGTGGAAAAAAAAAGCCTTGTGTAATGAAAGGAGTGGGTATTAAATCATGGAGAAAAGAAAGCTACAAAGAAGACAGTGATAAATAAAACAACAACCTTATTTCTTTTAAGGGCATGACTTCGTTTGTTTGTTCGGCAACGATCAATAATTATATCACGAGCATAACTTGCACGTTTATTGATAACTGAGTCATTCATATTATCTTCAGCCTGTGATTCATTCAGGTTTTTACTGCTGCCTGCCGGGGTGTGTAGTTCGTGATAGTGATTGATTTTGAATGTTGTTGTTGTTGTTGTTTCTGCTGCTGCTGTTATATTTTTCGCAAGTGTTGTTGGCAGTGACACCGATGTTGACGTGGATGATTATGTTGTTGATTATGATGGTTGTGTTATTGAGAGGGTGACTAGGGAGCGAAGAATGCACAGCTTTCTTGTCAACTGTCATCCTAACAAGCAATGAAGGTTACAGTTCTCTTTCTTTCTCTCTCTCTCTCTTTCTCTCTCTCTCTCTCTTTCTCTCTCTCTCGTTCTCTCTGTCTCTCTCTCTTTCTCTCTCTCTCTCTCTCTCTCTCTCTCTCTCTCTCTCTTATGTTGTCGCTCTCTTTCTCTCGCACCCCCTTTCTCCATTTCCCTCTCTCTCTCTTATGTTTTTGTGCTCTCTCTCACTTGCCCCCTCTCTCCCTATCATCCTTTTCTCTCTCCCTCTTTCTGTTTCTCTCTCTCCTTCTGTCTGTGAATATGTATGCCTGTGTATGTGGTCTATCGCCCGAATACATATACAGAAGAGAAAGAATTCTTCAGAATAACTTTAGTGATAGAGCTAAAAAAAAACAAAAAAAACAGGACATTGAACTAGAACATAAAACTGCGTAATCCTTTGATTGCCTTGCTGAACAAGACTGTTTAAAAATACTGCAACAGACTAAAGTGATCAGAGGAAACACAGCATAGAATGGTGTTGGCGCGCCTTCATTCCAAGAGAATACAATAATATAAGACTGGTGAGGGATTAGGAGAACGCAGAGGCACACACACAAATAAACACACACAAAAAGAGACAGACTGACAGAAATTCAATACATCAATTTTCCAACCAGATATCGTGAGAACGAGAAGCAGCAAGAGGCTGGTAAGTAAACCGATACAGCACTGGCAGATCGCAGAATACATCAATAAATCATGAACCATGACAGTGCAGGAAAAAACAAATCTAACTATTGTAGCCTGACTCCATCCAAAATCGATTGCGTTTCAGGCTGCATGCAGCGGGCGTTCAGTTTTCATCTATCACTGGGGCTCTGTGCTACATGAGATGGGATTAGTGTCATCAATGACATGTTCACGACAATACTCGTCGTTCAGATTACTTTGTTCATTTTGGCCACCTTTTAGTTTTGCTTTCATTCGCCCATTTGGTAAATGGGTTTGGGGGTTGCTTTCATTTAAGCTTGATTGTTTCCATTTGTTTTATCGCAGTTGTTTCTCGCCATCCTGTTTTTGGTGCGGCTGGTGTTGTTGTGTTGTTGTTGTTCGTAAACACATGAATGATGTCTTTATTGGTGTTGTTACTGCTGCTGCTGTTGTTATTGTATTGTTGTTTATTTGCCAATGAATTGCGTCTTTGTTGCTGATGGCGTTGGTGGTGGGGGTGCCGTTGTTGTTGTTGTTTATATGAACAAAGACCTGTCCAATCTACTGCCATTGTTTGGAATTCTGCTTCATTAATTTTTCATTTGTTTGGAAGGAAAATGGATTGTGTCTGCCTCACACAAAAGACAGTTTCAGATCCATTATGTCGCTCTCGCGGTCTTAATGAACACCCACACACCCACACACATATACCACCACATATGCGCGCGCCCACACCCACCCACAGACATACACCACGCCCACCCACGCATGTAAACTCCTCCCAGCTAACCCGAACAACAGCTCAGCTCATGGATGGCGGGCACTGAATCGTAAAACGCCTAGAGGTATACTGTACATCTGAATAAATGATATGTTTGACATAAAGGCATTTTTATTGCAAGAACAAAGTGTGCAGCGAGAGTGTGTGGAACGAGAGATTCATGGAAACAGCCAGATCGACAAATCAAGAGACAGTCACGGGTGCAGATAGACAAACAAATACCCATAGGCGCACAAACAAAAATGAGACACAGACAAACAGGCCGATAAATGACAAGGGCAAATAAGATAAGATTGTCACAAATCCCAGACTGGGAGATGTAATAGTTGATGACAGGACGACAATCACGAACAAACAAGTTTAACACTTAACAAAACACCCCATCAGACTCACACATTTATTAAACATAATTATACATATAATAGCGCAGTTACATACATTATATTATCGAAATGAACTGCCGTACAACGGCCTTATTCTCACACACACTCTCCCTCGGATCCACAATCCGGTAGTTACTCCTAAAGGCACTTCGGCCTCAGCCTCTCCCCTCAGGGTCTTAATAGTACATTAATGATTCACTGGCACCGCAGTCTCTCAACATCACCTTCCTATTGCCATACAACTTATCAGTTCACTTGCCCATCATCATGGCAATAATATAGTATCTCATTCACTCTCATATCTACGTCCCTGTCCGTGGCCCGACTGCCACGACTTTATGTGCCTCTACTGTCCTGCACCGACAGTCTCACTTCTGGCCTATGTACGGCCTCCGGCCCTATGCTGGCCTATCACTTGTGCTCATCGAGGTGGCTCTTCGGCCCGTCCCCGACACCTACAAGAATAACATTACATTGGTATAATACCCTACCATCTCTATTCACTCCACCTCTCCTTACAATCCATAAAGCGTACACACACTAGTTCACCTTTCACTCACCACACATCTTACGGTAACACACCTCCATCGGAGTACACACTACTCACTCGCGCTACAAATCCATGAACTCACTTTCATCTATCGCTCGTGGCGCACATTGCTATATCCAATATCAAGGACTTCCACATTCCTCACATATACTTATTCACATCATGGTAATAGACGAATATAATATAATACATCAATCATAATAATCAATCAACGTTCTACATACCAGTCATTACTGGAAAGACTCTTCCACTAGTCTTCTCGACTGCTCCCTTTATGTCCGCCCGATGGGCTCTTATTCACAGGTCCGCTCCGTCGGACCTTCTAACTTGCAGTGATAGTAATACCGCGCTTTCGCCTCATTCAGACCCCCCCACTACTCACAACAGCACGCTTAACTTACTTGCCTCCTGTGAGCCCTTCTTACTCTACACCCGCTCTGTAGCAATCCCCTTAATTGCACTCACTCCACTCGTGACAAAGATGAGATAAGATAAGAATCAGTTTATTATTCCCTGAGGGAAAATTACTTTTACCTAGCATTTAAGAGCACAAACATGGTACACACATCGGACACATCACTACATAAACACACCATAACTCAATAACAGGTTTATTACATGAAGTAACACGGCATGGAACCTTGGTCAAATTTGGCACACATCTGGCTGTAGTGTCTTGTTTGAAAGAAATGCGTGGGGGCAAAGACGATCATCTGTATCTTTCTTCTGTTTGCTTTGATGTGTATTATTCTGTTGCTTTGGGATGATTTAGACTTTTGATGAAACAAGGAATGATGACTGTCATTTGAGATGGATACAGATTTCTTTACACAAGCATTTGAGTACAGAAGGTCAAAGCGAAATATGCCGTGTCTGTCATGTTACATGTTTTCTTGATGATCGTGTTGTTGATTTTGTTCTTGCCACTTTCTCTGGCAATGCGAGGAGTAGAAAGAGCTCAAGCGGACATCATTTCAAGATCCTTTCATGTTGACAAAACACTGTTTTTCTTGTTCTTTGAAAGCCATCATCGAAAGCATAATAACGTATCCCTCTTCATTTCATAGAAAAACCATCTACACAGGGTTGTAAAGGCAAACAAGGAGGGATGGACAAGGAGTATGGATAGACCGACTAACGAGCAAACATACAGAGTAAAGATGCAAAGGTGAGTTAAGAACACTAAGCAGTAAGTATAGGTAACGATAACCCATTTAGTAGCACCACGGGTACATGTTATGAAAAGGTGACATCCCCAGAAATAGTCATCGCACAAAGAGCCGTGGGTTGGCGAGTTCTTTCAGCGCAATCTTCTAATCAAACACTGTCGTGACGAGTAAGGTGATTACGCCGTCATAATTATTTATCTAACCAAATGGTCCCTGCGGATTGCAGTTACACGGGTCAGACAAATGTGACAATTTATAATGGGCTTACCGTCCAAAGTGAAAAGCTCTTGTCGTTGGTTCTTTTGAAGGACGTATTTTATACCACCACCACCAACCCTCCCACCCCCTCCCCCTTCTTCCAAAAAGGGAAGAAAAAGGTCGATAAATGACTTAATTCTGCACTATATGATGCACTTTTTCCGATAAAATCAATCAATAAATTTTCAGAACACTCGCTTGCGTGAGGAAATTCATGAGAGTTCGTAAGGCTGGTCCAGCACAAAACAAGGAATACACACGCAAATAGGAGGCTGTTTGGACTGATTTATCATTTGTGAGGGAAAAAGTAACGATTGTTGTTAGGGGACCGTACCCTAATTACAAAGCCGAATAGATAAAATACTGAGTTGTGTTCACTCTTCATCTATCGCTTGCTATGCACAATACCATGGTCCTTTAACAGCAGCGAAAATGAATCGGGTGCTTACTTCGGCTGGGTGGGCAGATTGGGTTGTCTTTGCATGGTGAAATTTAAAGGAAATGCAAGAGTAGACCAAAACGCGCACATGGGGCTTTGTTGTTTTACTGTCGTGTTAAGTATTTAAAGAACTCTAGGTGATGGAATGGAATTGCGCTCACTTATCAGATACGGGCTCATTACAGACTCAAAGGGAACATGAAACTAAGGCACGAGTACAACATGATAGCAAGTCGTATGAACGTGCGCGCCCAGCCGCAGGGATTTGGGTCAGGATTACGTTTGGCTCGCCCCAGGCAACTATAGCCATATATCGCTGAATAACTGGCCATAGTCACGTTTTTGAAAATTGATCACAACTTGTCACAAGAAAGCCCTTTGTGGAGTATTTTCAGCTGCCTGGCCAAAATAGACCTTATCAAATAATTTATTATCAAAGGAAATATCTATTTTGTCGCGTGCTTGATCAGATGTAATCTGTTAAACGGATTTATTTGAAGGATCTATGAAATGATGTATGTGATACGGAATGATCTATATATTATGTATTCGTTAGCGAGGTATCTAATACCATCATCATTAACTGAATTGATTTTATGTCATATTCGATACTCAATTATTAGAGAAGGACCTGATACAGTACAAGTATGTGTTTAATATGGTGGGATCAACTGAGATGGGCGTTCAACAAGGAGGAATAAAATAATTTGTGTTCTGCTATTTTCATAACTTTGATAAAATGGGATCAACCTTCTCTTAATATGTTAGCTATGAAGTGATTTCGCACAAAAGATATTCGAAGTGGTTATTTTCAAGGTATGCCTTGGAACTAACGCCAGGGTTATTTTCAAGGCATGTTTCATTGCATCCTTTTCCGATTTCATATCAAAGTTGGAAAAATATAAATCTGAAACCTGGAGTTAAGTTTCAAGGTATGCCTTATAAATAACGGCTTGCTTGACTAATCAGGCGAAAAGGGGCTGGGATAGCCACTGGCGATCGATGTACACTCAAGTAGGTATACCTTGAAAATAACGCTGGAGTTAGTTTCAAGGTATGCCTTGTAAATAACGGCTTGCAAAGATATTCGATGTGGTGGATTGGGTGGGTGGGGGTGGGGGCGGGGGGCTACATTACTGGACGGAAAATCCATACATTATATTAGATATGAACTGATGTATTGTATTAAGTGTTCATAACGAGAGGTTCGCTATATTAATCATCAAATTTATACATTAAGTTAGATATGAAGTGCTGGACTACATTAGGTGTTCCATTTCGGAAAGACTGCACTTAGAGTTGATGCTGTTACCTGGTGCTATTCAAAAGATACTAATAATAGTTGTGATTGCAGGGCGGTGGAAATAAAAATGAAACCAAAAAACCAGAGCCATTTCCTGTGTTTCACCAATACCATGGTTTGGTTTCATTCCTGGCTGACTGTGTTAAAGACGTCTTTATTAGATCAAATTACCGTAGTTAATCTTACTGATAATTAGCATCGCAGTCCATGAAATGGCATGGCCCATTGATCACCTGTGCATGTCATTCCTGGACATGGTCGTCATGGTAACTGTGTGAATGTCCAATGTCACGATTAAGGTTGATGACCTTGTACGCCACGAGTATAGAGGGGGTAAACTTAGTAGGGGAGAAGGGGAGTTTTTAAGTTGTTGACTACCATGAAAGATTACTATCACGAGGAAGGTCGGTGGCCTTGTGCGCCACGAGTCTAGGGGGGTGAGCTTAGCAGGGGAAAACACGGTTTTTAACATTGTTGACGAGCGTGAATAGATACACACGACTCGCTTTAAAACTAGTCGCGTGTGCAAAGACCTCGGGAGTATAAGTAGAGGAGAAGCTCGACACACGAGGTTCCCAAGTTATTCATTCCTAAAGGAAGACGCAGAATTTATCGGTCCGGGCGACAAGTGGAAGGTCGTGCCAGTGGGGACCAGAAGTGTTAGGTGTGTGAGGGATCCATGATGTTCACATTTATTTCCCAATAAGAAGAATTTATCGGTCCGGGCGACAAGTGGAAGGTCGTGCCATGGGGACCAGAAGTTGAGAAGTCCTGATGATAGGATGGGAACCCTTCAGGAGCTCGTGATTTACGATGGCGGGTGTGAACCGTCGGTGTGCTGTGTGTTTGCAGAAGTTGAAGAGTCTTGAGGACGGGATGATGAGAACCCCTCAAGGAGCTAGTAATCTACGATGGCGGGTGTGAACTGTGTGTTCTGATTTGTGAGAAGCCAGGGGCGTCTGTTTCCCCTTTTATCGTCGAAGTTAGATATCTAGAAAGGATCGTGTGAACTCTGTAGACGTGAAACTGCATCAACGAGGAGGGCAGCTGTTGACAGAGACTATTAAGTATACGTAGTTAAGTTTATGGACAGAGGGATTAGATCTAGATGTGAAACGAGGAATAGAGAATAGCCATGATCCCCAAGGGTAAATTTGAAATATCTCTGTTTTTGTGATTATGTATGTGATTATCATGAGTTGAATGTTTTGACATAAGTTTTGTCATGCATTTATAATTAAATATCGTTTAATTTAAATCTCACTCCATGTGTCCGTTGATCGCTGGTCTGCTTGCTTGGCTTGTTAGCTGGGTTTGAAAGGTAAATAAGTTAGGTACTCATCACACACGTGGTCGTGACCATCTTCACGCACGTGATCGTGACACCAATCAAAGTCAGACTGAACCAAAAAGGAAAGATTATGAGCTTCGGAGTACAGGATAAAACAGTGGTTCTCAAACGGGGGCGCTTGGCTCCCAGATGAGCAATTTCAAATCTGAAGCTGAGTTTTCATGTGTACGGAAATGGGAGCGGAAAAGCCAAACATTTATCAAGGTCGTAAAAAGAAAGAGTATTTCCGTGTGTACGGAAACAGCGTTCGTGTACAAATGAAAATTTTCTTTCTATTTCACTATAGGAAGGGTTTTTTGACGTTTCGGTTGCCGTTTCCGATCCCGTACACATGGAAACTCAGCTTTAGAGGAAGAAGTTTATTCAGGGAAGGAATTGGGGAGAATTTTAAGACAGAGGGTGGAATTTTAAAGAGGTGGAGAATACAGTGTGCACACCGTGTATACAAAAGTTTCATGACCCATTGAAATAACGGTTTGTTTTTTTGTTGGTTTTTGTATTTCATTGCAGTTAATGAAGAAATTAGGTTTCAGAAATTGGTTCAGTAATTACCACTGTAAAAGTATAATGATAAAAAAGATATTAGATTCTGATGACAATTCAAAATGGGGAGGAATTGAGAAACCTGGGACTCTAAAAACCACAAGGATATATAACCAATAATTGGTTTGTTTCAAGTATGTCAACCAAACTTGTGATGGCCACTTGCAAAGAATTTTTTTGTTTTTGGAATGGCGGTTGAGTATGAACACTCGCAAAGATTAGTTGTAATGCAAGAAAAGAAGAACTGAAACTCTTAAGAGAGTAAAACATTAATTAGGCCTTGGAACTCCCAACAAAAGCGAAATAAAATTCACAACTTCGTAGGAGCACAAGTTCTGTGGCGTCAATGGAACTAACGAATTGAATTACTCGGGATCGGAATCTCCGCTCGTAGTTTCATGTGACGGTAACAGCTTCCATAATTATTCTTACGTGGGCTGACCTAAATTGAACATTACTGTCAAAATTGCCGAGAATACTGGTTTCTTCAAGGGTTTCTCACATGTCCTTACCATTGCAGCCCTCTGCCACCTGACCACGGGGAGAATCCCAGCAAATCCACTAACTAAGCTCGCAAAAAAAAAAGTAAACATCAACAAAATAATGTGCCAGTTAATCAGAAATCTCCAGAATAGCGGTTTGCTTAAACGTGCCGGTCGATTGCCACTAAAATAGCATGCGAGTTGGCATGTCAGTGTGAGGAAATGTATTGAGCAGGTACTCATCGATTAAATAACCGGGAGGCATTGTAAGCCCCATTACTATTAAAGATGAATGTCACTTGTGTAGAGGACCTGGAGTGAAGGCGTCAGTAGGAAGCGGAATGGGGTAGGGACAGTGATGGAGGACGAAAGGGGGTGGGGTGGAGAAGACATTTCCAGTTTATGTCGACACTTGTGACAAAAGCCGAAGGCACGGTGTCATGAGAGAACAGTGAATCCCTTAATTTAAAGAACGCACGTTGATTCTGCCCTGAAGAGTAGAGAAGTGGTAACATTTAAGTGAATTTAAAATCCACCGCAGCGTTTCTATGCAATTTGCTGCACTTTTATACCATTTGGATATGTTCCATAATTGAAATAAATGAAGAGTTTCTCTGATCCAGAACTTACATAAGGCTGAAGTTAGTATGGACTGTAATCCTATTTATTTGATAAATGTGCTGATCCTTGCATAAGAAGGCTAAATAATACATATCATCACTGTGTTAAAACAATGGCCTAGGTCATTCTTTGGCCAAAATTGCTTTGACCGTTCACGTTCTTCTGTGTATAAAGTCCAACGTTGCTATGTGAATAAAAACAAAAACAAAAATGCCCTAATCCGTAAGAAGGAAAACCTAAACAACTGACACCAGAAGTAAATATTCACTTTGATAAAATTGTTCAATTCTCTTTTCTAAAAACTATGAGAAATGGGATAAGCCATTCTGTTGGAGCAGTTTCGAATTAATTATTACACTGAGAGTAGACAGCTGGCCAGCGAGTCCCTCATCTTTTCATGTCTTTATATTAATAAAATTTGGATTGCCTCAATTTCGTTTTGGCCTCAATCATACAAACTGGCATGATGATAAAGAAAACGTATTGCGTGTCATGCGGTCTGTATGAGTGGTTCTTAGCCCGTGGGAAGGGGGGGGGGGTCGTGAAATTCCACGGCGGAAATACCTATGCTTTTAATGCACACTAAGTGTGTTGTGGAAATACAGATGTTTATTTTTCTAATTCCATATTGTGCCTAACAATTTCTCTGATGTTGAACCCAATTTCTGTTGCTTAATATTCCAGTGACAAGGATTGCCTCATCAGTGTAGCCAGGTCTCTGTAATCGTACCGGCTAAAATATGATATCTCATAAAGCGCCAGTGGAAGTTAAAAATGCAGTATATACGGAGAAAATATTTTTTTTTAAAAACACACAGAGAGACAAATAAAGCCCTTAGACATGAATGTAGGGGAGACACCGGTTTTCAAAAGGTTGAGGATCACTGGGATCTATTGTAAATAATGCATCAGAAGTGGGGGAAACAGATCGAACTAAGGTCATGCTTCATTGATAGCTTTCGTAACAACGTATTGACTCGGTAACTCGACTAAGACCACTGTAGGCGGAGACAGAAAAAGTCTGACCAAAGTGGTTGGAAAAATGGGAAATTGGTTCCATAGCTTAGGTGCCTTTTGGTCCTTTGGAAAAAGATTGCGATGAATTTTGGTCCTGGAGGAAAGATTGAGATGGCTTTTGGTCCTTGGGGAAAGGTTGGGATAGCTTTTTTGTCCTTAGGGAAAGGTTGAGAATGACAGAATACGCCAGAAAACTGAAGCAATAATTTAGAAAAAGGTTTGCAGTATTCTTTGGGGTTCAAGTTTTAATCTTATGTAAATAAACTCAGCACAATAAGTCAAGGAACAAAATTTCAAAGAACACAATTAATTCATTTTTTCTACAATCTGTCTTTGACACCATAGATTACATCTGTGTAATTTGAATTCTAAACGAGGTCGCGATTTTGTTTTAACAAGAGTTCATGACAGTCTGGTTGATTAGACATAACGGGTTTGCGAGATACTGAAGTTTTATTTTGACATGTGAAAATGTAAGTTGTTCCTTGGCTTATTGTGCCGAGTTTATATTAAAATTTGCCATTTCATGATGCACTTGGAAACATTAGTGAAAGTATTAAAATGTCCCTAACATCCATAATTCATATCTATCTGATAGCGACTGAACGATCACAGGGAATATCTGATGTGTTCTTGTTCTGTTCTCATTATTTTTTGGCGGCTTTGCTACATTAGAGAAGTGGCATGAGAAGTTAACTGAAAGTAGACAAAAGGAATGACAAATGACTTTGATCTCCACCTATATGTCCTTGCTTTTTCAGGTGGATGAACATTTTATGTTATGAAATCAGGGAGTTTGTCAGAGACATTAACATTTGCCGCATAAACCAATGGAGTAGTCAGGGGAAGGACGATGGAACTGAGTTTGGGAAGGTCTTCAACAAGTGCCAAATCAGTAGCAATTCTATTACGATGGTTATTAAGAGGGTTGGCAAGTTATTACGATGGTTATTAAGAGGGTTGGCAAGTTGTTACGATGGTTATTAAGAGGGTTGGCAAGTTGTTACGATGGTTATTAAGAGGGTTGGCAAGTTATTACGATGGTTATTAAGAGGGTTGGCAAGTTGTTACGATGGTTATTAAGAGGGTTGGCAAGTTATTACGATGGTTATTAAGAGGGTTGGCAAGTTATTACGATGGTTATTAAGAGGGTTGGCAAGTTATTACGATGGTTATTAAGAGGGTTGGCAAGTTGTTTTGTGTTTAAATTTAGATGAAGATGCCTCAGGTATTTGCAGCCATGCCCATTATTTAATCATTCTAACAGTTTCATTCTGCCCTGCACTATTCTCAAGTAAGATCGATAAAAATAGGGAACCAGGTCACTCGAGTGTTCAGTGGCACAACCTGATAACGATTTCTCTGCCAGGAAAATGCCATGAGCAAAGTAGGTGAAAAACCAACCGATTTTTTAATACCCTGTTTTTTCTACTAATGCTATATTTATATACCAATGTAATTATTGATTTGTGTAGGGGGGGGGGGGGTTCCCAATTGTTCTAAATCAATACAGGACCAGCTTTTCATTTTGTTTCGTTAAGTTCTATTGACCAGCTTTTGTGAGCGAGTTTTGAGGTTACTCCTTTACAAGACCCGAGGGCACCATAAAGTGTACGGTAAATTTTATCTGCGCGTTTTGGTTCCATCGTTTCCATTTAATAACTTGAAATATTAGAATCTGGTCTCATCTATTATGAACACTGGTGTCTGCTCAGTATTCACTGACGATGGTATAATCATGCCCTCCCGTATAATCTTTATGCTTATAATCTGAACGTTTTGTCATCTTGGAAAGCAACATCCAGGAGTTGGCTATCTCAAAATTTTCATTTCCGAAATTTGGTGATTGACAGATATCTCTCTCTCTCTCTCTCTCTCTCTCTCTCTCTCTCTCTCTCTCTCTCTCTCTCTCTCTCTCTCTCTCTCTCTCTCTCTCTCTCTCTCTCTCTAAATGACATTTTAAACAAATCAGAGACGCTCAGCACACAAATCATTATATCAGATTTGACACTAAGCTGGTCTAATAATTTTCTAGTGTCTTTTCCCAAAGTGTCCTTTCCCTTATAATGGCACTTATGCAGAACCCTAATCTATCCCAGACAACATGATATCGATGGTGAAACAACTCTGAATGTTTAATAACTGTGTAAAGTAACCTGACGGCCCGGAAATTCAAACATAAACTATCCTATAATCGACTTGTTGAACGGAAACCTCAACTGGCGGGGTAAACATTCAGAGGCGGACCTAGCAAGGGAGCAGGGTGATAGGTGGGGTGGGGGGACCCACCAGCAAGCACATTCTTCAAAAGTGCAGCCTAAAGTGTTTAATTCATTATTATCATGTTATATTTTTAAAAACACTATCAATTTATTGGCCTATACTATTGCAAAACCTTTTCCAAGCGTGTAACACAAAAGAAAGATACAGTTTATAAAGAAGTACATCCTTGTTATTCGTTTAAATGCAAAATACCAATGATGTACATCTTTTACGTCGTCACCCTCAATTGTTCTGATTTTATGCACACAAAAAAAAAAAAAATTGGCGAAAGGATTCAAAATTAATTTGGTAGCTGTCCTGGCGCCTGTTTTATGTGCTGGCTCCCACTAGGTTTGGAACCCGGTTCTGCCCATGTGAACACTATGGCCCTGTGTACACTAGACTTAGAGACCTGAGTGATGCTAGTAGACACTTCTACACTGATAGCCACTTCAACTGGCCATGTTTCAAGTTTTCACTGGACTACGCAAGCATTTACTCTTACTATTTCAGACCCGTTGTGTTTCCCATACATTGTTAGACACAGGCGGAAAGGAAACCAGAAAAAGTGAGACAGACAGACAGACAGAGCAACAGATGGGGGCAAGAGAGTGAGGGGTGAGAGAGGGACACATAAAGACAGCAGACAAACAGACAGACAGATAGATAGAGCGACGGGAGGGGGCGAGAGTGAGGGGCACAGACAGACAGACAGACAGACAGGTATATAGGCTACAGCGACGGAGGGGTAGAATAAGAGAGAGTCGGGGGGGGGGGCGGGGGTGATGAGAGACGGGGCACAGACAGGCGGCAGACAAACAGACAGACTGACAGGACAAAAGTGTTTTGTTATCCATTTTACTCTACAACCAGGGCATTCAAACAGAATCACCAATGCAATGATTAACCTGACACATACTGTGATTACAAGCAGTCATTTTTCCTCCCAAGTCTTAGCAAACTTTACCCTGACCCACAGTGGCACTTTGTTGTTATGTATGTTCTCATAATTTTAGAACTTTGTTTCTTTACGTATTTGCCAAACAAATAACGTAGGGTGAATTGCCGATTTCTGGCGTCCAATCAGTTTAGACAAATGCTCGAAAGCTGATTTATCTTTGGAAAATGACATTTTAAATTCCCTTGAAAATTCTTCTTTTTCTCCTGAAGGGATGGCAACTGGCACTGTCAGTGGTATCATTTTTGGAATTCTTCGATCTTAAACTTGTAATCATTTATGATCCGTCCGAATGCCTCGACACATCTCGATTATTTTGGGGACAAAATATTTTTTTTAAAAACGAAACAAGAACAGAACATGAAAATCTGTGAGGTCGCAGCCGGGCAAAGTTAGATTATGGCAAAATTGGAAAAATTGATAGGATTCAAAATCGTTTCTTACGCAGTTTTTGTTGGGGTTGTTTGGCATAAAAATATTAACTTTGATTATTTTTTCATTTAAAGCGTCAGTGGTGTGAAGAGAAAGGGGGAAACCTTACTGTATATTTACAGGAAACAGTATATTTACAGGAAACAGTATATTTACAGGAAACAGTCTATTTACACGAAACAGTATATTTACAGGAAACAGTATATTTACAGGAAACAGTATATTTACAGGAAACAGTCTTGTCAAGAACAACCCTCCACGGGTTTCTCCCCATTTGAGTTATTATACGGACGTAAACCACGTGGCCCGATGGCCATACTTAGTCAATTGTTCGCCGGTTCTGAAACCGACGATTATGATACGCGATGCGCGTATCAATATGTTGTCGATCTCCGACAACGAATTATTAATGCATGCAAAACCGCTCTGCAATTTGCTTGCGCTAGAGCGAGTTCTTCAAAATTTTATCGCGATCAGGGCGCCCAAATGCGCGCCTTGTTCTTTTGCCGCAAACGCAAAACAAACTCCTTCTAACTTGGAAGGGACCATACAGATTCCTTAAGAGACTCTCCAGAGTGAATTATTTGATAGATATTCGCGGGCAGAGGAAAATATTTCATATTAATATGCTGAAAAAGTACCTGCCTAGCGATGATCGTCGTAACAACTCCGTTCATGTCGTCCCAAGGGCCAACGCGGCTTTAGTTACTGTCGACGACGAGGACCCTTTGAGTATCGACAAATCGTTGCCCATATTACAGGCCACCGAGAGTATAAACGATGTTAATATCAATGATGAGCTTGCGCCGTCGCAGAAACAGGATCTTACACACCTGCTCCAAGAATTTGCCACGGTGTTCACGGATTTGCCGGGTTGTACGTCTTTAGTCCAACATGTAATACGACTTCAGACAGACGTACCGGTGTTTGTTAAACCGTACCCGCGCCCGCTGCACGCTCACGAAACGATAATTACAGAAGTACGTGCCATGCTACGGCTAGGCGTGATCGAGCGATCAACAAGTCCGTATTGCTCACCGATTGTCTTGGTCAAGAAGAAAGACGATACCGTGCGTTTTTGTATTGACTATAGAAAGCTCAATGCTATAACCATCTATGATGCGGAACCAATTCCCAATCAGGAGGACTTATTCGCGCGGTTATCCAATGCAAGTATCTTCTCTAAAATAGACTTATCCAAAGGATATTGGCAGATTCCTCTCGAAGAAGGAAGTAAACAATATACAGCGTTTCAAACCCCTTTGGGTTTAATGCAATGGAAATATATGCCTTTTGGACTGGTTACTGCACCAGCCACTTTCGCGCGCATGATGAACATCTTGCTAAATGAATTGCGCTGCGTACTATCATATTTCGATGATATATGTATTTTTCAGGCCGATTGGGCTGGCCACTTAATGGCCCTTCGTGAAGTTTTTGCCGCTCTTCGCCGAGCTGGCCTTACCGCGCGACTCAGTAAAGTGTTCCTGGGATATCAGCATATAAACTTTTTAGGTCATACCATAACCCACGGGGTTCAGACTCCAGACGATCGCAAGATATCCAGTATTTTGAAACTGAAACCCCCTAAAACAAAAAAGCAAGTTCGTAGCTTGTTGGGACTTTTGAATTATTACAGGAAATTTATACCAAACTTCTCCTCTCTCTCAGCCCCGTTATCTGATCTAACGAGGAAAAATGTTCCAAATAGAGTCGTCTGGACGCCTCAGTGCGCTGATGCCCTTCAGACTATTCAGAATTTATTTTCTACTTTCCCCCTGCGTGTTTTACCCGATATACGCCAGACATTCATCGTCCGAACGGATGCATCAGATAAAGGAAAAGGCGCCGTGTTACTCCAACAGCGTGACGGTTTCTTGCGACCGTGCTTATATGCAAGCCGGAAATTACTTGATCGAGAGACGCGCTATGCGATTGTCGAACGAGAGTGCCTCGCAATTGTTTACGCGGTAGATGCATTTTCTCGATACTTATTAATGTCCGAATTTATAATTGAAACGGATCATCGACCATTACTGTTTCTTAAGTCGAACAGAGCCAAGAATGCTCGACTAACCAGATGGAGCCTTGCGCTCCAGGAATACAAATTTACTATTCGGGCTATACCTGGGGAGGATAATTTACAAGCTGATGTATTGTCCCGTTTGATTTAGTGTTCTAAAATAGTCTGTTGAACATTGAGGTTGAGCATTTTTCACCTTTTTCGGAGACCGTGGATGGTTTCACATTATATTGTCCTACCAATTATGGACATTCTTTCTCAAAATTTCCATGTGATTCCTTTTTCCACTAGCGTCCATCCTGACCATGACCTGAGTTTCAGACAACCTTGACGCCTTTGTCTGCGGGTCAATGAGATGAGGAAATGGCAAACCGAGCGACCAGACCTACTGCTGCCAGGATACCATTACTTTAATTAACTATTGTTCGTTCATGTTCTATGAATGTATTAATTACGCTCAGTGAAGCGATGAGCTAGTTGCTCAATATTTCAGTCTTTACAGTATGTCTGTGTGAGAGAATTTTATCACTTTAATTCTTAAGTGCTACAATAATTATATATTATCACAGAACGTCGCATATAAATATACATATGCTATTGTCCATCGATAATGCACGTTCTTAGAATTATTTTTTTTTTGACTTTCAGTAACGATATATTTTTTTACTATATAGCCCTTTCCAAAGTACTATTACATAGCAACGTTAGTAGACAGTTATGTCGTTCAAACCCTAAGTTTTCACTGGGGTGGGGGATGTGTCAAGAACAGATTTGATTCATAAATGTTTCCACTGACTACATTTTTGTGAGAGAGCAGTGAGTAATTTTTACAAACGTAATTATTGTGCGAGCCAGCATAACTTGGTCTCGTAAACAATTTGTTTTGAACAGTTTTTTTTATAATAGATAGACAGAAGGTGTGGGGAAGGATAGACGGACAGCGTAGGTGTGCATGACTGAGCACTTGTTATATCTCGTGTTTTGAACTAGGTTTAGTAAAGAGGGAAGGGGTGAGTAGGAATTAAATGTTGTTGAGACGTCGGTTGACGTACAGAAAATCCGTGATCCAGAGTAAAAGCTCGGGGTTTTGAACATGTTAAGAATTTATTGCTATAAAATTACATTTTATTGTCTTGAGTGATTCGACCTTTGATGTCGACCCAAGGTCGTTGCGTAGGGCTGTTACTTAAAATAACTCAGTTCGGCAGCTGAGCTAGAAGTGGTTGCACCAATCACAATCCAGGAATTAGACGGTAAGCTGCAGATGCAGTCCAGTATTTAAGGCCATACAGAACTTAGTTCTGGGCCACATGTAGACAATCCATTTACGAGGTGGACGGCGAGCTCTCAGCCAGATGAGAAGTCATAGAGACGCAGCGATTGAGCTGATATGTACAGTGATGGAGCATTGTCAGAAATCTACGCTCCTGAGCCCAAGCCTACTTGTTTGAGCATTAAACCCACAGCGCTAATATCAATGGCCGAATGGTGAGCTAAAGATTTTAATTCCATGCTGAATTTACAGCCAGCTACTCATGTAGACTGTTGACCAGTACTGCCAGACCACATGCATTTCCCGCGACCACGTGTGAACTACACCAGAGCGCTCCTGGCAGAGACGCTATATAAATATGTTTTAGTATGAAGAGAGATAGAACTTTAAACCTTACAGGATCCGTCGCCCTCGGGCGCGGATTCTTTTGAATGTAAATTTATTTGTGACTTGGATAACTTCATATTACATTGCCTTAAGTACTTCATAGTTGCTCCTCAGCTTAGTTGAGCATTTTCAGTTGCTATTGTATTCGTTATCTATTGTATATTTTATCTTTGAATTTGTTAGATATATAAACTTTGCAGTCTGTTACTCAAATTGATTTATTTAGTTTTTAGAGTGAAAGTTGTTTAGTTGTTGTTTTTTTTTTGTGCTCGTGTGATTGGGAAGCGGACCTCTTGATCTATATTCCCCAAAATCCCGATCCGCGACAAGTCTATTTACACGAAACAGTATATTTACAGGAAACAGTATATTTACAGGAAACAGTATATTTACAGGAAACAGTCTATTTACACGAAACAGTATATTTACAGGAAACAGTATATTTACAGGAAACAGTATATTTACAGCACCGATGTGAAATTTCACAAGGTCTGTGAGATAAATGGGATTTAACTGCAGGCCGAGGGGATACCAAGATTACTAGGTGCCCAGGTAAATTCTTGTATAGTCAAGCAGTGGTAGATCTGATATGTGTGTTTGTACGGAAAGGATCCATGACGTAAAACTATGAAATGAGCAACAGCTTCATCATTTCTGTACATATCACATACTGTATTTCCATAATGCATGAAGACCTGGAATTCTCTGTCTCAAAGTCTGAGAGATACAAAACAATGAAATGTTTAAGAAACGCCCAGACCACAACTTTATAGTTGATGGAATGCAGTCACGGCCCTTTCTGGCCGTTGTCCCATGTTTAGTATGTTCTCTGTATTGGTGAATTGAATGTGAGTTGCAGAATGTCTGTAAAGCGTTTCCAGCAGTGTTTCAAGGTGGGACATGGCAATAATTTGATGGGACGTGGGACTTCACAATGGAGCCTAGGGATTTTTCATAGGAATCTGAATTTTGAATGTAGACATACTGTATATATTTTGACGAAATATCATAAAAACCACAGAAAAATCGGACGGACATGCTTTGGTGCTGCTAACGACGCAAGAACTCGCAGCTTAGTAAACTGTTTCGCTTCGTTCCTGTTGAAGTCGTTTATTGTTCGATTTTTTTTTCACTTGAGAAAGGCGATAGCCGAAAATTTTGTGTACTTTCTGTCTTCTCTTTAGTTTGCTTTGTATTGTTTTGGTTTTATTTCTCACGCGGGGTTTTGCAACATACAACCTTTTCTTTTTGCCCAATTTTGACTTTGCATATATTTTGATAATCTTTTTATAAATACGACCTTTGTCCGATGATGGTGAGGCACATGTTTTCGGAGAAAATTGAAGAAAGGCATAGGACCAAAACGTCTGAGAAACACTGGCCTGGAGCTTGTATTTGGCGGGGTGAAACGTTATGTAAATGTTATTCACTGTATACCATTATGATTATGCATGACACACTGGTATAAAATAACAACTGCACACATTTTGCCAAACATAGACAACAATTGCAATAGATAACAAGTGTTAGTCAGTGTCACGTTGTCAAAATGCCCACAAATGGTGCCTTCTACGTCTAAATCTCCAAACTCTGTACAGAATACCAACACACTGTCACTTTGAAACGCACTGAAACGCCATGAGCAAAATGTGTCATAATACACACGTGCATTTGAAATTATCACTGAGAAAGACGTGTCCTAATGCATTCATGCATTTGAAACTGTCAGTGAGAAAGATGTGTCCTAATACATACGTGCATTTGAAATTATCCACGAGAAAGATGTCTCATGCGTAAATATACACGCACGTGCATTTGAAATTGGTTAGCATTTATGTCGATATTATTTTTCCGCCTTATTAAATGTATTACATTTGTTAATTTCCGATAATAATCCTACATCTGTTCATATCCGATAAATATCTAACATCTGTTGATAACCGATAAATTGGTTACATCAGTTTATATCGGATATTAATCTTACATCTATTAATATCGGATGAAAATCGATTATGTTCACATTTTCCCCCAAATGAACACACAAGCTCATTGCCCTGTCCGTCCAGGGCACGTGGGATCGATTCTCCTTACCACATCACACGAAAATCCATTGTTTTTTAGCGCTAACTAAATCTAATCTTGTAATATATAGAGTAGAGCTTTGCTTCTCAAAAGCCTCAGCCTGAGGCTGTAGCATTTTGAGTTTGAGTTATGTCTTAATAGCCTGTCGGCATGATAACAGCCACTTTGCACTTTGCACGATTTTTTTTTTCATTATCTTGCATTGGGTTAGTTTTCAGCTTTCAGCTTTTTATAAATAAAGCTGTTGCACTGAACTTGAAATATTTTTTTTTTAATTTATATCCTTCTATTACGATATTTAACTCATCAAATAATTAAGCTCTGTGCCTTATTATTTCTCATCTTTGGCAGTGCAAAACATCGTGAAAGTCCCTTTATTGTCACTCAACATCTTAAATCTATTATAATTGACTATTGATCACCATCATCCAGCACATGAAAGCATCATTAGAGAGACGGGCCTTAGTTTGGTCAGCTACAAGTTAGAACAAAAGAACTGTAATTAAAGAAGGGGGGGGGGGTTGCTGAGAGACAGATGGATACATAGAGACAGACGGACGGACGGACAGAGACAGAGAGTAACAGAAATAGAAAGAGAGAGAGTGAATGGGGAGAGGGGGGGGTCGACAGGGAGAAAGAGTGAGAGAACGAAACAGAAAAGAAGATTGAAAGAGAGAGAGGGGGAGAGAAAGAAAGAAAGACAGGGCGAGGAAGAACGAGAGGAACAGAGAGACATACAGACACACAGGCAGACAGACAGATAAAAAGGAAGAATGAGAGACACAAGTAGATAAATAGAGGGAGAGAGAGTGAATGAGTGAGAGAGAGAGAGAGAGAAAGAGTGAAAGCAAACAGACAGACAGAGAGGGCAGCAGGAAAGAGGGACAAGTTCACTGGTGGTGTTTACATTGTAAAACACTTTGTTGTCCTGAGTTACAAAAATAATCAATTTCTTGAAATATAATTTAACAGATGGAAAATGAAATAAGACACAATAGCTTGCTACCATACCATGCGTGATTTACTTACAGTCCCTTCTCCGTGAGCGCCAAATCCAGTGAAATTTATTCTATCCTTGTAAGTGGCCGATCTATTTACTCCAGTGCACGAAGTCACCATTGACCCGGGCACTGAGTTTCCTGTAAACTTTTGACAGGGTTAATAAAGTAACGCTAACACGCCAAATCCCGAGCTCGGGCGTCCAGTGACAAATCCCCTTATCTGATGGATTTCTTTTCTATGAGCTCCGGCTTGACACTAGAGGAAAACACTGATAAATTAGGCCCCTTTCTCTCTCAGTGTCGCTGGGAGTGAGAGTAAGATAATGAAGTCATCTTTTCAGGTTTAAACTGATTATGCTCTATGGGGGGTGAGGGAAGGGAGTGGGGGAAGGGGTGTTGGAAGAGGAGGATGTACAGAGGGGAACCAAGCTAGTGAATGGGGGGGGGGGGGGGGCTTACTGTAGCACTGTAATTCTTTTTAGTTTTCGTGGCGGGGGGGGGGGCAGAGTTTGGGAGTTTTTATTTGTCTTTTATTGAGGGGGGGGGGGCTTAAATCTGAATGTCCTTTTTGGTCAATATACGTTACGCGCACGACTTAGAGAAAATGATGAAGATATCATTTACACCATACCTAAAATTAATGGCTAAATAAATGAATAAATCTATATAATAGTAACTCGAAACTTTGGTCATCTAAGTCTCAGGAACCGCATCACACTCAGGCTTCAAACTTTGCACAACAGCATATTATCAATGCGAAATTAACATGGGCTAAATTAGAAATATGGAATGTTCAGGCTTCTACGTTTCGTTTTTCATTGTTTCGGCATATATATATATATATATCTATTTCGAGTCATCATGGTTCGCCATTTTAAGGTTTCATTGGGCCCAGGACATCATTACTTCCTGAAAATTTTCGGTGCGCACCATTGCACACTCCTATTGCTGAGTTTTGGGGATGACCCTACGCATCTCGGCTTTTGTTCTTATTCCTTTCGGTCTGAAGTAGTGTCCTGTGCTGTTGCATCTCTTCTTATAAGCTACCTATGCAGCATTAATGCCTTTCTTAGTTCACAAGCGTTAAGTTTTACCACAAAAAAAAAAAAAAAACCTACACAAACCTGTTCATCGAACGGGTACTCAGCTAGTAAGTAAATAACTAAATTCAATAAATAAATAAATCCATAAATAGATAGATAAGTAAATAAATAAACAAATAAGCCCTGCAATTATAATTTGACCAGTGAGAAGTTTCAAGCAATTTCAACGTGAAACCACAGGCAATTATTTACGTTTTATGCTTCGGATTACAAAATTAAATTTACAGCACCAACATATTGGGAGTCATATCAAACCCTGACTAAATTAAACAGTAACCCCCAGCCCTATACCATGACACTTTGAATGAAAAATTACTCAGTCCGAATGTAAAAAAAAAAAAGGTTTGCATTTTGCCAAGTTTTACATTAACAACAAACAATAATTTTTATTTTGCCATGTTTTGTTTTTTTAAATGATCACTTGACATAAGGATCATGTTACAATACAGCTAATTGTTGAGCGACACACGGTAGTCCACCTGCCGTGTACTCAGATACATGTATCTTTCGGACGTTGCTGTGTGAGCGATTTTTCCAATCAGGCCAGACCAGTTTGGGGGGAAGGGGGGGGAGATGAGGGGGGGGGGAGTAGTGGGGTTATCATGGGTCTTCGATTTTGAAGGGGCCTGCTCCCTCAGATTTGATCGAGGCGGTTAGGGGGAGGGGGGGGGTGGGAGGTCTTTATTAAAGAGCATTCATAGTGTAAAGAGAATGAAGGGGAACATAATTTTCAGTACAAAGTATTCATATTATTTAACGACAATACATGCACAGTTTGAAATGGAAGCTATATTTACCAACTGGTCTGAGCCTACTATGGGCTGATTGCAGTTGTTTTTAGAAGAGTACCTTAAAAACACACTAAATCTCTATCTCTCTATCTATCTATCTATCTATCTATCTATCTATCTATCTATCTATCTATCTATCTAACTATCTATCTATCTATCTATCTATCTATCTATCTATCTATCTAGCTATCTATCTATCTCATTCTCCATCTCTCTCTCTCTCTTTCTCTCTCTCTCTCTATTCTCTCTCTCTCTCTCTCTCTCTCTCTCTCTCTCTCTCTCTCTCTCTCTTGTCCTTTTGTTTATGTCGATTGCCATCTATTTACCTGAAAACAAAAGAATCAATAACAAAATGGATCCGCCCAGTTTAATGGGTTCGAATGAAGTAATAGTAAGAAAGAAAATTCAGAGTTCGCTGTATGCAATGAGAAAGAACAGGGCTTTCAATACCGTGATAGAAATCGTTGAAGCAATAATGCTGGAAATCTGATATCGCACAGCGATAACTGACTCGATACAGCTCGGTGATTGCATGCACGACAAGGGTTTAAAAAATGACAACACAATAGCTCACGAGATCACCATTGGCAACACGAACACAAAACATTCTGGCTTGTTATAAAACTACTTTTCTATGTCCGCCAGTTAAACCAGAGATTCTACGTTCAAAATGCGCAAGTTTATATCTAGGAAGACAACTGTTGCAAAGACTAACAATCTCCAATGCCCACCCAAATAGGTGCTGGCATCTTTGACCTGTCCAGAAGGCGTGATTTTTTTTTTTTTGTACACACTTTACTGAATTCAGGAGCGTGGCAGCAACAGCTCCAACATATTACAGGGATTTCCGGTGACCTTCAGAGTCATTTTAGGGTTAGGGTTACGGTGCACAGTCCAGAGATTGCAGCACCCATGACAATGTTCGGTAGGACGAAAAGTCCCTTAGCCGATGGCCTGTGTTTGTGGGTTTGTTGCTGCCCCGCTCCTGAATTTGGTAAAGTGAGTACGAAAAAAAAATTACGCGTCCAGGAGTTAAACGTTCATTTAGTCTCATAGACAGCAGAAAGAGAAATGCAAACGCAACTTATACTCCAACAACTGTAACTTTTCTCATGGGTCTTCCACCTTCGCCACCAAAATACTGTCACTGCTCTACTCCCATGGCATACGCCATTTTTGATACTTTTGAGGTATTAAGAAAAAAAAAACTGTTTCTTTTCCTGTAATTTGGTGACTCGTGCTATTCTACTGGATTATAGCAGTTTTCCATTGGCGCAATCCTTTGTTCTTTTCTATAATATTATCTGATGGCCCTCATGCTCAGGAATGCGATGAACCGTCAGCGGACTTTTGTAAGTCGACACATGCCATTATCGCAGAGCAGTGACGATATGCTTTTCAAACTTTTGGGCTTCGACCGCCACCCTTTCCCCATCCCCTTCCCTTGTACCAGTCAGAGGTTATCAGAACTGTGAATATCATAGATATACAATACTGAACGGTGAATATCCATAATAGATGTTACTTTTATTTAAAACTTGAACTGGAAATTCGTCTGAATTATTTGATTATTCCCTTAAATACACAGCCCGTGTTTGATTCTTATATAATCCTACACATTTTTGGTTTTAAAACAAAATTCACTTCATGAACCATGCTAGAAGAGCGTATTATGTTCTACAGATTCCCCCCCCCCCCCCCCCAAGAACACTTTTCAAATACATGTACTGGGGCCACTAACCTCTCCTTCCGCCCTTCAAAACGCACATACTTTATGATGGATGTCGCCACTCACTTGAATCTGAATAATTAATGATTGGGTGTTAAATGTAGGTTTTAGTCATAGACTTAGTCATTTCTGTCTATAGGAATTGTGCATAAATGGAAATTTGATACCGCCAGCAGCTGCTGCAAGCAGTATTACGTTCCGCATCGTATCTCAGGGCGAACATAGGTTTTAAAGTATTTATTAGTTCTTTATGTATTACCGCACGCCTATTGGGTCCATACACATTAATGACACGTTTAGTCTGGGAAACAGATGCAGCGGATCCATTTTTATTCTAAGTGAAACTCTTGGGAGAGCGATACTGCAGGACTGGTGATCTACAGAAGAAGCGAATCCTGAAAAACAAAAACAAAAAATGACCCTTCAAATCCTTACGCTCAATAAAGACCCAATCGCACCCAGGTCATGGATCTAGATGTTCTGCTGTTTGGGTTTTTTTTAAAGGAAGTAATGTCTCCAATGTAATCATGAAAGGCTTTTTAAATTTAACCGGTGAACCTTGAATTCTACAAAATACCGGTACAATAGTATGCCTTAAAAACAAAGGTGTACGTGTGCATATTTTAAAAAGTTCTTGTTCACTATGTTTTTAATACTTTCGTTGACTCTGAGCCACAACTGAGTTGAACAGAAAAAAGTACTCCGTCATTTTGAGCCGGGGACAAAAATACGTATTTTCTTGGAGTAGAATTAAAAAGTATGACAGGAAATTTCAGTTTACACATTTGTGATCCAAACTCAAGTTTAAAAATCCCATCTGTGTATTCCACGAGTCAGTAGGCCAACTAGTAGATGTATAATAAGAAAACTAATAAGCAAGGAAATATAACAGAAAAATGCAACATCTTGTGTGCATTCGCGATACAGAGATGAAAAATACTCAAACACACAAAAAAAAAATACATTGATTTACTGGCTCCGTTTCCCTCCACTGGTGCCATTTTTGTGCAGAGTATTCCAGCAATGGGAATGACAACTTTTATTACTAAAGTAAATCAATTTGCCATATGCATCGATTATTTGTTCCTGGACTTCCTGCCCTACAACTTTTGGATCGTTTCCACCACAACGAGGCTAATGTTTTCAGGCTGATAGGCTTTCTCCATAGGCGTCACCGCACAGCGATGATGTTGGGCTGGTTGGTAGCCCAGAAAGGTTTCTTCAATGAAACTAAGCCTGTGTTTAGGCCTAACCAAAAGCAGATGCCTAACCACACTCAAACACACCTAAGAAGAGTTCAAGAGAGAGAGGGGGAGTGAGAGAGAAAGAGGAAACAAAACACAGAATATGGGAAAGAGAGAGAGAGATGGGGGGGGGGTGAAGGAAAAGGTGTGGGAGGGGGGAAGCCAGCTACATAAATGACCAACAGGAATAGAAATTCCTACGTCAATGGACTTGAATGACAGGATGACTTAACTACACGTATTAGTATTTTATGTCTCACAATGTTGGTTTTCTCATTAATTTCAATTTTTATAAAGTGCTAGTCATTCTGATTTTGATATTTGAAAGAGAGAGAGAGAGACAGAGAGAGAGAAAGAGAGAGAGAGAAAGAGAGAGAGAAAGAGAGAGAGAGAGAAATAGAGAGAGAGAGAGAAAGAGAGAGAGAGAGAGAAAGAGAGAGAGAGAAAAAAAAGAGAGAGAGAGAGAGAGAGAGGGTGCGGGTTTTGTTTATTTGTCTGTTTGCTTGCTTGCTCTGGACGTACGTGTTTCCAGTTCGTTCGTGTGTTTTTTTTTCTAAGCATATAAAAGTTAAGTTGACTGAAGCCAATCAGGATTTTGTTTACTTGTCTGTTTATGTTTGCTTTTGTTATATATGTGTACATTTGTTTCTTTATTTTTTAAGCATACAGAAGTGCAGTAGAAAGACGTCACACAGAGGACGTACAGAAATCCACTAACCTCGTTAGTCAAGCTAAATCATTCAGCATTAAAAGTGTTACAGGCCAGTACCTTACACAGAACCAGCGATGATTAAACTTGTTTTTAGCAATTTGCGCTGAAAAAGCAATTAAAAGTGACGGCAAATCGTAAAGCTTACGAACTTTTTACGACTGACTTTGACAGTTTACGACCAGTTTTTTAGGCATTTTATGTCTCTCATCCTGGCAAGTGTGACTGACTGATCATGGATTCTGTTTTTAAAAAAACTGGCCGGTCTGTATTGTGTCGTCGCGCTCAAATGCGAACCCTTTCTCTCTCTCTCTCTCTCTCTCTCTCTCTCTCTCTCTCTCTCTCTCTCTCTCTCTCTCTCTCTCTCTCTCTCTCTCTCTCTCTCTCTCTCTCTCTCTCTCTCTCTCTCCCTCTTTCCCTCTCTCTCTCTTTCTCTCTGTCTCTTTCTCTCATTCGCTTTCCTTTCAACCTTCATATAAAATAACTCACACCTACTCCTCTCTCCATTTCTCATATAAACGCTTTCTGACAAAGGAGGAGGTCATACATCTGTAAACACTACTTGCTGTTCAGTAGCCAAAAGTGTCATTGACAACACAGTACAAATTATCTGGTATCGCTACGCGCATAATGCTTCTTGTCCGGCAGACGGTGAAAATGAAGCGATTACCGATGGTCATTTTGTCATTAACTATTATAAAGTGTCTTTGTGGTCCACATAAGCTACCTGGCACAGCAGACCTACATCTAGTCTTCTTGGAGACATACGTGTAATAATATCTGCACTATTGACTGCTCTATTGACATACATGCGAGCCTAACGAAACGGTGGAATTCGTGTACGCACATATGAAAACACTGACGAAACGAGGCTTCGCGGAGCGCAGGGACAATAGCAAAATTAATAATGTTCGTCCCTCGTAGGTGAGGATGACCACGATTTCATGTCCCCGGCATCCCTTCATGGGACAATGAAATTAGGCTTTGGGGTCTATTCCTCGTATTTAACCCGAGATTCTAGTGCACAATAAGAGAGGAACTCTGTGCCCCCCCCCCCTCCCCAAATTGCTATTCTGGACACCTTAAAAGTTTGCAGAGGCTTGTTTTCTGTCTAAAAAATCCCCCAGTCATAATCTGTCTTTGTTTGTTACTGGTGTTGGTTTTTTCCATGACCATCACACATTTCGTCCAAAATCAACTCAATAATAACAAACAAAATCTGGGGGGAAAGTGTGGACATGTTGGGCCACCTCTCGTTGCATTTCTCACTCAAAATCTATTATGCCTTTGTGCTTGTTTGTTTTTTCGCAGCCATTTCAGAATTCAGCTAACTAAACGACCTTTCGACAAACCAGTGACCACATGACTGCCAATTGTAAAACAAAACCGAAAAGACCAGAAAAACAAACCGGGGAAAAGAAACCACAGCGCACACATGTTTGCACTGCGGTCCACCTTACAAGATGCCGTTGCACCTGAAAGAACGGTGCGTCTCTGTAAAGTGTGGCCCGGTGTCTTTAGATTGTTCAAACTTGATTTTTACATTGTACCTGTTTAGCTTTGATCAAAAGAGACAGCAGGTTGGCACGTGTGGTGAGTTTGGTGGTGTTATATTTGCGCTGACCGAGACAGAAAGACATTGACGATTGTTTCGCCGCCTCTAGAGGCTTAAAGTGTTGCTTTCCTGAACGCATTCAACTCACCTCCAACAGAAGACCTAAAAAGAATAAGGAAGAACCTCTGCCTGCAACATTCTTCACTGAGTCTAATTAGCAACCTGGCGTCGGCGCACGGTGTCGCGCTGTACACACTTTGTTCTGACGATGCGCTGGAAATCAGAGAATTCAAATTTGGTTGCTTTTTCTTCGATTGCACAGCAGATCTTTGCCCACATCTGGAGAATCTAACTTCTTGTCGGTAGGGCGTCTTCATTAAGCATAAAATAAATGTATAATTTTATTCCCATTTTTATTTAAGTTTCGAAAAACTCTACGACAAAATGCCAGTTCTTCAAACAAGTAAAAAAGCAAAGTCGGGGAGGGGGAGGGGAGCTCCTTCTTTCACTATCCTTCATACCCCCTCCCTTCCCCAATTCATCGAAAATTTAAATTTAAAAAAAACAGTAAATACCTTAACGTAAAAGTAAAGCGTGGAAATATCATTTCCAAAAGTGTGAAAGTACATTTAAGCCTTTTCTTGTCACAAGGCCCAAGGCTGCTGAAGTATCCGACACGCCCCTTCCCGTACACACATCCATCCTGTCCGTAACATTTTTTCTTTCGGTGTTGGATGAAGAATTTAGAGCGTCGCTGTGGTGAGCTTTTCTTGACAACAACAATGCCACACCTGCTATTCGTGTCCCTCCCGCTGACTGAGAACTGTGACAGACAACCCAATGGCAACAGTAAAAGATTTGTGAATACAGATCGACAAGAAATGAAATTTTTGCAGAGATTATATTGACGGGTGAAAATATCAGTTACGTCTCACAAGTACAAAGAATGGAGAGGGGCAAAGAAGTAATGCAGGCAAAACGATAGATAGACAGAAAGACTGACAGACAGACAAACAGACAGACGGGCGGACATACCGACCGACCGACCGACCGAACAACTAACGGACGGATTGACAGAGGGACGAACGGCTAGAAAGATAGATAGATAGATAGATAGATAGATAGATAGATAGATAGATAGATAGATAGATAGATAGATAGATAGATAGATAGATAGATAGATAGATAGATAGATAGATAGATAGATAGATAGATAGATAGATAGATAGTGCTCTGCAACACATCTGGGTGTAAGAGAGAATCGACAAGAGACAGATGGAACAGGAAATATGACAAGACCAAGTAAAAAAAAAAAACAGTTATGGGAAAGAACAAGTGAAGGAAATCAAAATGAAACAAGCACAACGGCACAAAAAAACAACATCCTGCCCTCTTTTGTTTGCGTGGAGAAAAACTAATTTTGACAACATGGACCTGAGGCCAACTTTAGCCCCGCACTTAGCAAACACAACTTGTCTTTGACTGTTGAACACGGAAAAATACCTGAGGCACCTGTGTGCGCACCGCAGTGCGCAGTGATAACTTAGGCAGTGGGAGAGCGCGATGGTGTGACGAGGGTCCAATGGTGAACTGAAAAAATGGTGAACTGCAAAAATGACTTTGATAACTCATGGAGAGCGCGTCTGTTTTGGGAAGGAAAACAATGGGGGGAAGTCAAAAGCCTCAACAAAAGGGGAAGTAACTCGCCTGTTTGGCAGGAAGTGCGCTGAAAAGGCAACAGTGCTGGTCACCAAGGAAATGGAACAAGAGTAGTTCACGAAGTGAAAGAGACAGTATCGAGTAGAAGGCCTACAACCAAATGTACAAATTTCTTTTTCCTTTATTGATTTGTTTCATTTGAAGTCACGAAAGTTGGACTCCTCACTTTTTTTTTTTTAACTCAAAAGATCTGGTGTGATAACTAAATATTATCAACTGTGAGAACATTGTAAATGTATAATAAAATTTAAAAAAATTTATCGTCATCAGGCATCAGATAATTCAACAATAATCATTGTCAACAATTTTGCGATGATGCGTCATGTCTTCGTAAATAATTTACCCACCAATGTGCGAGAAGATGATTTGAAAAGAACTACACCTGATTTTTAGAAATTACTTTTATTCAAAATGGCGGTGGGGGCAATGCATGACTGTTCAGGTCTCCATTTTGATGGCGTAAGCAAAACACACCACTGTAGGCTGCTAACTGATTCATTCACTGCTGCTTCAATAAATCACGGCAGCATTTATGCACACGTGCCGTCTTCAAAATCCGCATTTAACAATATCGGCACCAGGAATAATTATGGTGCACTGAAAGGGACTTTTTTAGCTGCAAGTGGTAATCTCATAAATTATAGTTCACGCTTGGATTGACCTGGAAACCTGACCAATTTTAATATATTTCTAGGCTGCCCATTTCATTGGTTCTGGGGGCATGGCATTGAAAAGTTAGCTTACGGTATTTTAATCAGCTTACGGCAGAAACGCAACCATTTCCCATCCTTTGTCAACTTTTGAACGCTGAATCATACTCAAACAGAACCGAAACAATCGCTCTATTCAGGTTTTCCTTGTCGTTTTGGAAAAGACATAATTATGCGGTAATGATTGGATCTGAAAGAGTTTCGTGTGACGCCAGATTTGGCAACATTAAATTATCGTTTTGGCAGATTTGATAGTTGTTTTTTTTTTCTTTTTAGATAGAGTATTTATCCTGTTCTTTTTCTTTCTCTTTGTCCTCTCGTCCTCCTGGCTTTATTTTTTTCGTTCTGTCTCTCATTCTCTTTTCTTTGTCTCTTTACCTCTTTTCTTTCCTTTCTTCAATACAAAGCCTCTCACTGATTCTCTAATGTGGAATTTGCTCCTGAAAACCAAAAAGTAAAATTTTTATTATGACTTAACTTAAAAGTCAAAATCGTTTCCATTACACTATTCAACAAAGTTATCTGTAAGATTGTCGGTAGTTTTCACGTTTGTTTCCAAACCCCCAAGGTAATTGTTTTTAAAATTTTACTTCTTTCTCAGTCCTTCCTTAGGTTACAGATGTCCGGATAGGACTTTTTCATACACACCCTAATTTCTTACCGCGACAAAGTTTAAGTCATAAATCATCATACAAAACAGCTGGACTAAATCAGAGAAATTGCAGGTGGTCGCATTGGCTGAGGATAAAATATCATGGAAGAGGGAGGGGGTCTTGAGAGGCGGAAATTATGGAGGCCAAGTGTGAAAATGGGCGGGGGGGGGGGAATGGGAAAAGACAGCATGGATGTGACAGACAGACAGACAGATCGACATATAAATGGATGGGTGGAAAGCCAATGACGACAAGCAGACATACAGATAAACAGAAAAAAATGTACACACAGACTGACCGACAGACACACTAAGACACAGGGTAAAAGATAAGCCGGGAATGAATGAAGGATAAACAGGCAGGTAAACAGTCGAACAGACAAACACAGCAAGCAAATAGAAGAGGAACGAAAAGATGGAAAGAAAGAGTAGCATAACATTCGGACGACCAAATATTAGATAGACAAATGGATGAGTTGTTGTTGTGTGCGGACCCCGGGGTGAGTGGCTTTATAAACATCAGGAAAACTGACGGACATACATGTGGCCAAGAAGTCGGTGAACAGGAGAGAAAGAGATTCAATAAACTCATCCCTGAAACAACTGCCCCTATTTGACCTCTGATCGCTTGGTCAGTTATAAAACTGGACACATGGGGGGACAAGGAAATAATTGATACAAGTTGATGGTTGGTCATGTTCTAACGGTGGGTCTTAGGGCAAGGCTGGACAGAAAACATTTAAGACCCAATATCTCACCTGTGAAACATTGGCGTATCTCTGCAGGGGTTCAAAGCGCGTCATTATCACTGCAACAGTTCCTTGTCCCGAAGAGAAATGAAGAGCGACACGCTTTAAAAATGTTATTTTCTGTATTTTATTTTCTAAGTTTGATGAGTGAATGTGTAGTCTGTATTACTGCGGTAATATTTTAGTTTGTTTCAAACTGACTTATGGCAATCTTTACATCGTCTCATACTTTACTTTGATTCACCTAGCCAACGGCCACCTGAATTTGAGCCGTTCATTCTGTTGATATTGAAAAGAATTCGCAGGTTTCCATCAATAACTGTGTTCTATCTGCATCGCGCGTGTTCCTGATCTTTGGTGAGGCGGGATAAGTAGGTACTATGCAGGTCACTAGGAGCAAAGGGCATGTTAAAAGATGACGTGAGACCGTTTCATTTGGACAGAGCAAAATGGACACACAGGGGACAAGCAGCCTAGTCAGACTGTCGTCTCATAACGCAAAGATGGTCATAAAAGTTATCGATTAGCTTGATGAACAATGTACTAACAAATAGCTAGGATATTTTTCATACTACAAAATTGGCATCCCCCCCCCCCCCCCCGTTCTGTACATTTAACAGTCATCTGAAAGTACTTAAAAACTGCTTTGCATGATCATCTCATCTCTTCATTGTTTTCGACCTTTTTTCTGCAAACTGTAGTTTCTTCCTCTGTGATACTTGCTTTTGAACAACTGAACCAAGCATTTCATCGCCACAATGCTGATTTATTCTAGCTCCGCATCGCATGTTTCGATAAAATCATTTGTTAAGTTTTGTAGTTAACTTAAGAGTGGTAGATCAACATTTTAACACTTTAAAATCTGTTTCCAAGAGTGAGATACTTTCCGGTTTCACTAGAATGATAGATCTCACTTTGTTATGTCACTTGTGGCCTTATCTCGATTTCTGTGAAAAGTCGAGATAGAATAAAGCGGTACTCGGGCGAGGACTTTTTTTTTCTTTTGTCACCAAACATGTCCCTCCAGACACTGATCCTCCTTCGAAAATACAAAATACACATGCCCCTCCTTATCTCACCCTCTTGTCAAGACAGGAAGATCTTATGACTGCCCATGGCAAGCCAAAGATGATATTTGTTATTCCAACAATCATACGCGAAATTTGGCATTGATGACTAATCTGAGCTGGCTCACTAAACCATGAAACTGATGTGTGTTTTAAGATGATTTTCACCCCGGGAGAAGAATGTAAAGAGTTAATATGCCAAAATAAGCGAGAAGATTTGAAAACACTTTTTTTTTTTTTTTTGGCTTTCAAACCTGTCTGAGTTGGATCCTAAAGTACGGTAGTGTTCCAGAAATTTCGAAGTGACGACAAGGGCCTGGATATAGCAGTGTCCCAACATAGCTCAAATGTGGTAAAAAGAAGAAAAAGTTGTACTGCGCAAAACTCCGCATTAAAAAGGAACATCAAGAAAAGTGTACAACAGTGGCTTCATACTCGACTCCTTTCACATCAAGAAAAGTGTACAACAATTTTTAAAAGATTCAAAATAAATGAAACTACGCATAAAAGGCACGTTTAAAAAAGAATAGTGTTCACACGTTCATGGGGCTACTGGCCATAGTGGTGTCCCTCGTCTCTTTCTCAAATCTTATCCCTTATTCAACTGGTACTTTTCACTTTACCTCTTGTTCCAGTAGACACTTTCTACCGCACCCACATTTTCGAAAGACACGTACAACGCCTATGGATTCGAGACATTCTGTTAATTGGGAAAGGAAAAGACGTAATCCCTGTCATGAGGATTCGGTTTGTCCTTGCCGCTGTCCGAGACAACATCAAACTGGTCAATACATTACATGTTCGTTTGCCCGTTAACGAGAACTAACTGCTTGACCTTCGCAAACGCGCTCACAGATACTGAATGAACGCATTACTAAGTGAGATAGTCACAAAAACAGTGTTTCTTAGGCTTTTAAAACAATATTTTCCGTACACTCACATCCCATGGCTTTATTTCTAAAAACCATTTCGTGAAATTCTTAGAATTCTCACAGAACGAAGTTGTCTATGGACTTACACATTAGCGATGAATTTATCATTGTTTTTTTCTGCTTAACAAATTCGTCAGTTGAAGGTACAGCAACAGACAGGACACAGGCTCAGGTATTTCTGATCCCATATCCCTACCCGGGCTTCATATAAAAAATAGATCTAGCTCCTTAGACTATGGTGACAAATGGTGTGTATTCCCCCACACTTGTTTACAGATATAGATCATACGACTCTCGCAGCCATTAAGTACTAATAAAGAAAAATCGAAAGTTTAGTCCTAAATCCGACGGAAATATTCGTAGGATTAGATCTATATATCGAGCCTAGGTTACAAAAAATAAAAATAAAATTGAAATCTTGAGCAAATAGGGTCTTTTGGTGCAAAGTACGTCTGAAAAGTTTAGCTCTTTCAGTGTGCCTCACTCTAATAATATTAGTCCCTGGGTTAACAGGCTATGCACAGAACACAATGCACAACTCGACCGGTTATTTTGGGTTCTAGGTAGACATGGACATGGTATAGAACAAACCACTTCAATTACTGAAAAATCCTCAAATGTTACTATTTTTAAAAGAACGCCGCAGTTTTTACCTTTACCGGCAAGCCTTAATGGCCATACATCCAAGCAATCGTTCAATCGAGCTGAAACAATACATTAATTGTTTGTGCCCCAGCTTATCAGGGCTGTTGCTCATCGTCATAAAAATTATACTTGGGTGAATCAGTGATGCTACCTTCTTTCGCTCTTCAATAGCTACTCAATCTTGACTATTCCATCCACCCAACGGTCAAGTAAGGAGGTCATAAACGCTAAAATATCACTGAAATAGTGATCTAGAGTATATAAAAGGTAGAGCATTTTAAACTTTCAGAAATATAATGAGTAACTGTGTTTATTCGTTGATAATAATCTATTCTCCCATATGATGAAGTACATGTAGAATTGAAAAGCTACTGTCTTGTTAAAAATAAGCGTCTTCAATTCACATAGCTAGATTTCGAGTATTTCAATTGCGTCTACTAAAACGATAGATCAGGCGTAATACGTGTATTCAGAAAGAAAGTGTCCGGTGGGCCAAATAGTTGACCAAGCTGTCCCAACTTGATAGGTAAACGTGATCATTAATTTTATGAAACGATTATTCCGGCCGGGTGGCCACTCTAATCCTGATAGGTTATTCTAACCAGATGGCTATACTTTCACGGACAGAACATAGACGGGAAATTGTTTGTTTATTTCACTGTTAAAGTTCATAAAGATCAGGAAATTTCCGATGTTTTAATGAGAACCTAACCCGAGACAGGGACCACCGAGACGGATCATTCCTTCTTTCATTATTTGACCGCGTATAAACACGGTGAGTACTACTCACAGAGCTCTAGGGTACTAGTATTTTTCGTTCAGACTTTATGGAGGGGTGTGGAGCGAATTGTTGCATTGTTGACACGGATGATACGCGCGCAAGTCGACTGACGGAATTTGGCGAACTGAACCGTCTCGGATTTCCACATAACGTTGTAATCCATTTCTGATCGTGACTCTGACCCAAAACAATATTTCTAAACTGGATCACTCATGTTGAGACGGACAGATATTAGTCATTTCAAAAATTATAATAAGTTAACATCAGTTAATGTAAACTATTAGACATTACTCGGTGGTAACACCTGCAAAGCCAACCAAACATCGAGGGGTGCCAATAAAGGTAAAAATGAGAGACCCCCCCCCCCAACAAAAAAAATAAAATGATGAGGCTCACATGTAGTGGTTAACCTCAGCTGTCTAATTATGACTACGTCTATAGACCGTTAGAGTGTAGCGCACACTTAGTACACATTACCCCCCGTAGTTATTGTAAATGAGTCCGAGGCAGCTGTTGTTTCACGTGCCTGAGTGTCATAATCCAAAGTAGGCTGGAGAGCAGTTATTATGAACATGTGGTGGTGAGGGGCAGTTTTTCCACAGTGGTGACCTTATCGATCACTTGTTTTGGGCACATATTGGTATACAGAACTAAGGACAGATTTTAAACCAAACAGTATCACATACACTGTTGGTCAAATGCTGGCAATTTTTAACCGATGATTGGTATGGGAAATAATTATGGGTTAGTGTCTCATTCCAAGATGTTCTTTTGTCATGCCCACAATAAACACGTAACACAATATCTATGTACTGGTGCAGGCCTGTAGAAGGCTATGGCTTCAGTGGTTTTCAGTTATAACTACTTTATCACTGCTCTGGTGAGATCTTTACTCTCACAAAGTGACGTATCGACACCTTTCATAATTTTGAAGTTATAAGCAGAAATGTTTTTGCCACATCCAAGAATAACAAAAGTGACCAAAACACTCTAAAACGCTCTCCTGTAGAAATGACAAAATTGTTGATACGCCTGTCTATGAGAAGGGAGGCCAATTAGTGATTAAAGTGAACCAGATTTTTTGTTTCAAATATTTGTCGCACTCAGATTTCTGATTCACATTTGTCTCAGATATCCGCGAATGTTTCCTGGAAGTAAATAAATAAATGACAGCTGTGCAGCCTGTCATTGCCCATATCCTCTCTAGTTTGTTTATTTCTCTTGAAACATCAGCAAAAGTTTGTTTGCGTTAAATAAAACAAATCCAAAGGTTCTGTCGCTTAATGCTATTTAAATTTATGTTTAACCGTTTGGCGACATTAGTCACAAACGTCCCTCGCTGTTGGCAATGTCCCATGGTGTTACTCTTTGATGCGAGTTAAACATGCATTCTCTTTATGAGCGAGGGCAACAGTCATGCCAATATTGTAATACGTTTTTTCAATCCCAACCTGCCACACCTTTTTCTTTTCCGCATTCACAGATATACATAATTATGTTCACATATGTTCCCACAGCCATAACTCACGAATGTAATCAATAGCAACTCTCTTGGTATGCAATTGCTTTGTGTGTCAAAAATACGATTTAAATTGTGATGTTAAAAGTGGCATTAGTAGCTACTGACTGGAAACTTTGGCTGAGATTTATAGCCATACACTTCGATCATATTAAAATCAGAAAAGTATGTATTTCAGACTGTGTAACTATCTGTCTCAGTGATATTTACCTACAGTTTGGTGGTAGTAATTTGCCTACAGGCAGTACACAATATTTTGAATGAGATAGAGTAGACATCAACGTATGACTGGCGCCAGACTGGTGGCTCACCGCCAATACATTTTGCTTCACACCACACTGTAGGGCAAATAGGCACTGCCCACACCGCGACCCGGCGTTTCACCCCTTAATCAGGATATTATAAAATTTATATTATATATTATTTTTGTGACACGAGTTGTTGTTGTTGTTGTTTTGTACCCCTCCCCCTCCTATCTATACAGTACCTTTTTTTTTTTTTCAGTGAAAAACGCGTTAGGTCGCACAACTTATCATAAAACAATGGAATTTCAACATTCCTCCTTTAATATACATGTAAATCATTTAAACATAATTACTATAAATATTACCAATACGTACAGATAAATAAAGCAAATTGTTTATTTCCTGCATTAGTCTTTTTGGCCTTTGGTACGGTTAATGCTGTATTTGCTTCTACGGGGCAACAATAAAGGCTTTAATTTGCTTTAGTATTGAAAACTGTAATCATAATCATATGTATCTGGTGAAGACGGTGTTGTTATGATCTCTAGAGAATTATACAACACTGGAGGCAATTCCGTCCTATTCAGATCCCGACATTTTTCATTTCACTTCCGTAAACATTACTTGCTACAGAAAATATGAAATGCAGCGGAAATTAAAACACCCGGGTATTATTCATTGGCAGTATAATTTTAACAGCGTCCGCTATTGAAATCTACGCCAAACCAATTTAATACATGTATGAAGAATACATTGCTCATAGAGATAAGATATATCAATATTAAAAGGCTTGTTGAGAGGATACAAGTGTAACTTACATAATATTCGGGTCAGCGCCGGAATTGTGGCAATCCCATCATGAACTATTGAAGTCCGATATTCATGTACTGTAGGAATTTCTTATTTTCATTGAGAAAAACAACAACAAATTCCTGGATCTGTTTTCATCTCGGGGAGAGAGAGGGGGAGGGAGAGAGAGAGGGGGGAGAGAGAGGGAGAGGGGGGAGGGAGAGAGAGGGGGGGAGAGAGGGGGGAGAAAGGGGAGAGAGGGGAGAGATAAAGGGAGAGAGAGGGCGAAAGAGAGGGGGAGAGATAGAGAGAGGGTGAGAAAGAGACAGACAAACAGACAGACACAAAGCCATCTTAACACATGGGCATACTGGGCAGTTGCCAAAAAGTCCCTGGAAGGTTTAGAAGGGACCCATGCATGCAAATTTACATTGGTTTTTGTAACGGGAAGGAAAAGCCTATTGCTTTGCCCGGGAGCCCATAATGATGTTAAGACGACCCTGTGCGGACAGAAACGGGCAGACAAACAAATGACAAAATGTTCATAACTTCCCTGAGAGGTTATCAACCGACTTCTACACTTTGGTTTCTACACCTCTGCTATACATGAAATACAGGCTACGTGCAGTTTTACGAATTTCTTATTTTGCCAGTTACATTTGTAACTTATAATCTATCCCGGTACGTAGCAAACGAACTAATCTCTCGTTTTAGTTTTGTCACCAGAGAACATGACAAAAATAGAATCAGATTTCCTTCTCAAGCACTCACGCAGTCACGCTACAGTCGGCTACATCGGGACCTGAGCTACGTGAATAAACAAACAGAAAAGAGTTGATTCCACATCGGTTGGTTCTGTGTTCGGTTGAAAAAGCAGATTTAATAATAAAATAGAACATCCTTGAATACTTAATGTACATGAATACGGCCCGTGTCTTTTTTAGCCGAAGATTTGTTATTACCGGAAAATATGAAACAGAGTGAAGTCGAACTCATCAGCACATTTGATATTATTATAATAATAGACTGAAGATTCCCTACATGTAAACATATCACAACGATATCATGTCTGCACACTCACAAAGAAGGGTTCGCATACACACGGAAGCACACACACACACGTACTATCTCAACAGGTTTTTTTTTGTTAATCTAACAGTGGCTGAAATGAAGCAATGGGCCTATCCTTGGAAGGGGAGGAAGAGCAGCATTTTGAAGACACGACAGTTCAGAAACTACACATTTTTAATTCAGCCCGTACTGAGTTGTTTTGTTGTTTTGTTTCTTTATAGAAAAATCCTTTCATCATCCAAGTACAGTTGTATGTTACTAGAGATATTTGAAAAGGGAAAGGCAATGGAATTAATTATCAATAATAGTTGAGTAAAAAATAGGCCTTTCATCTCCAGAATTACTGTTTTTGACATAGACTGTTTCGATAAATTAATCAATCTCTTCCAATGCTGTCATACGTCCCAACATGGTATTCTTGTCAATACGTAGAGGCATCAGTAACAATGTGCGAAAAGAACCAACTCGTTGTGGACCTCAATCGGAGACGAACTATGGTATGTTTATTCTGTATACGGTTCGAAATCACTAGACTATAGGGAAAGGAAATCGTCGTTAATCCGTTTTATCTATCGATATATTTTAACCCCCGCAACTGTGAGAACACACGTATTTTCTAAGTGCACAGATTACTCACCATTTGTAGAGCGTGTGTACACCTTGAATTACATATCGCACAAGGAATTAAAAACTTCAAGCTCCAGTTCTGTTCGTAGCACAGCAACACAATGACGACAAGCCAGAACCACACCCAAACTAGGCTACGCGTTTCACAATGATGCCTCTCGCGGATACACATGCGAGCAGGTAGACCAAGCCAACACTAGCGACCACTCACTCACGCACACGGCTGAGGGGAAGACTTCTCTGTCATCTGCCTTACCTGTAGTCTCTTTCTGCCTCCCTTGTATGGATCTCCTCGGTCACTCCTCGGCCCGCGACGCTGCCGATAACGGTGTCTCGCTCTGTGTCTCTTCTCAGTCTTCGGTCCCAGCTGCAGTGGCGGAGCTCGCGGGGGTGGCACAGGGAGAGACCTCAGCAGTAGAGAACATACTTCAAAAGTGGCAGCTTTCCAGAAATTGTAAACAGTGTTGTACATGTAGGCTAGGCCTACGCCCTCCGAACTGTTTCTTCCTTATTAATATGTTTTGATTTTAAATGCAAAATAAAATGTAGGACGATTAAAAAAATTATTTGATACGTGCCCTGGCGCAATTTTCATGCAGGCATTAGAACTTGGTTCCGCCCCTGCCTAGTTCTCCCTTGTTTCCTTTCCTCCTACAGATTTAATCACTACAGCCGGCGGGTCATAGAAAAATCATGGCGTTTTATGTTTTGTTTCGATTTGTTTTTAGATCTATGCAAAATGTTTGCTTGGTTTTCTCATCGATCAGTAATTGTGGCCCACCCAAATCATGTAGGCCTGCCGCTATCAGATTCGATCAAAAAGAACAAATTAAGAAACATACAAGGACCGGTCTTTTCACATTTTGTCCTGTTGCTATGTTTGTAAAGAGTAAACAGTGTATATAAATTTGCCACCCCTTAAAAAAAGAAATGTGTATGCCTTAAAAGTTAGGGAATAATATAAAAAAAAATTTTAAAAAACCATCTATCATTCCTTAATGAAAACGTGCACTGAGAAATCAGATTTAGTGGAATACACTGTACTTCAAGTACTCATGGACAAAATACATGTATGGAAGTTGGTTCTGTACATAGCAGGTGAGGCGAATTTTAAAAGGAAAACCCCTACCTTTGCGTCCTTGTTATTACCCCCCTCCTAAAAAGTATCACTCCTCTCCCAATCTTTCATCATTTTGTGAACCTTCATCTCTCATCGTCAAATTTCCCTGTTTTGTTTTGCAACTGTGTTCAAGAGAATTTGTACTGGGCCTGTCCAGAACTCGCATATCTGGTTAGATCGGTTGACTGCCCCGACACTTATTGGGTCTATTCTTATGCAAACCACAGGGGTCTAGTTTGTCACAGGTGTTACAGTAGTCACTTCTTCGACGTGTTATCAGGTGGGCCATCTGTTCGGCCAGCATGTCACTACAGCGGTTTTGTTTCACACTGAACTTTTTCCTGCACGTAACAAAGGCTTTTGTCAGCCGCATCCACAAAACAGTTTCTTGTCATGTTTGTCTGAGTAACAGTTACGTAGGAATGTTGTGTATGGTAGTATACGTAAGTAATGAACAGCCCTGTGCTAAATTGGTACATGTAATAGATGGGAAATGCACCTGTCTTATATAGGCTCCCATTTCAATCTGCTCATCAAGTACATGTACTTTTATAATTGGCGCCAAATACATTTATCTATCTATATAACTGTATTAATCGTTTAGAAACTCAAATCTTCTTTAACACATTAATATTTTGCGCCAAAAGGTACTAGATCCTTTGACTCTCTTTACAATGTAGCCTACAGCCCCTGTCGGGGAAGGGGGGGGAGGCCCCCTCATAATTGTAGATCCATGCCAACTGGTTCATGTTTGCCCCCCCCCCCCTTTTTTTGGCTTGATAATAAGCTGAGTTATCGGAATTAACCCGATTATCTGCAGTATGAAATATACCACAGGTGTGAATAAATTTATTTATCATATGAATGAAACTTGAACACTAAAACAGGTCACAGTCGGGGGACAAGTGTTCTGTGTTCTGTGTTGATTTATGAAGGTTTACGATTTCTTTGTTTGCATTTTTCTTTTCTTTTTTTTGTTTTACAAGGTGGTTTGCGCCAGCATTGAGAGGGCTTTTTCCGGTATGGTGACGCACCCGTCCCTGATCGGTCAGGGTGAGGAGGGGTGTCGAGGTCATACAGTTACAACCTCCCAAAAATGTATCCTGTGGTTAGCACGGTTTTGAATTTATAAGAGTCAAGGGAGTGCTTTCAGCAAAATATTAATGCGTGTGTTTTAAAGAAGATTCATACATGCACAAGATTTATACACATGAAATATAGGTAAATAAATGTATATTTATCAATTATACATGTAATTAATTACAGAAATATTTAATGAGGAGTATAAAATGGGGGCTTACAATCCCATTTGGCCTGGGCCAATAACATGTACATGTACTAGATTTGCGCGGGCCCGCAAACATTGCTTTTTTTTTTTAATTTAATTGTGTGTGTTTGTTGGAAAGCCCCAAATTCAATGCACGCTGCCTTAATTTGGGTGCTCAGAGAGCCCCTGTTACCATAATTAAAGCGGAACAAAAATTGAATGGGGAAAGTTCTGAATTTCCCTCCAAAAAGTGTGTTCTTTTTCTTTTCTTTTAAATTGGGGTATTTTTCAATCATTGTCATAATGTTCCTGTCAGTCAGCGTGGGTTTTACAAGGTTGATAGTTCTCCTTTATTAACTTCGTCTTTCATCCAGCTGTCCCCTACCCTCTGTACAATCCCAGAGAGGAACCTGAGCAACAGTTTGTAACATTTTGAATAAGACAGCAAGCGGTAGACTTGACAGTAACCGAGAAAGTGAACGAGCAATTTAGACCAGATAAAATATGATAAACTGCTCTGATATCGATCAAAATGAAAAGTAGTGGTAATAATAATAAATTACAGTAATTAAATAGGCCTATTTACCATAATGAGTTCATGTAAATGAACATTATGCTTGGGGTATTGGGACAGTAATATTACAAATTACATTAACTACATGTACATTGTACAGTGTAATTGTGCTGTGGTCGCCACGCAAGCCGAGCAAAGCTGATAGAGTGTATCAGAAAGAATGTCAGATAGGTACATGTAGGTAAAACTTCTTCACTGCTATCGTCAGTTGTTCCATCAGACCTAATTACACTATGTGATGTACATTGTGTATCTACTTGGCCTAATGAAGCAACATTTCCTTTGGCATTTTATTATTAAGTTGGCTTCACCATGCCTAGACTTACATGACACCGGTATGTAGGCCTACATGATCTTTAAAATCTTTATTTCATGCCGGTGAAGGCAAAAGCGTGACCGTCTTCATCAACTTGAGATTCTCACAGTTCTAAATTTATCGCTGAACGTGACAATTTTTATTTGTTTTGCGCGATCGAGGCTCGCACGTGCCGGAGACGATTCTGCTTCTCTTGCGTTTTATTTATGTGGGTTTTTGAGTTTGGAGAAGGCACGTCTCCACGACAACGACCGCATTGTGCTAGAAACGGATGCAAGACGATAGACAGGACAGAATGATACACATACATTATGAATAGCAGGATGATAGGATAGTATTAGTAGAAGTAGAAGCCTTACACCAGAAGTGATCACCAACCACCCACTATTACTCAGTATTAGTATTACTGCTGGATATGTAATAATAATAATAATAATAATGTATAGCATTTATATAGCGCATATCCATTTAAAATGCTCTATGCGCTTTACAGAAACAACATGTCAACCACAGAGCAGAATGGAGCTGCCGGCGAAGCGCTCAACACACTGCGCTGCTTCTTTCTCTCCCTGTCTCGCTCACTCTCTCTCTCTCTATCTCAGAGCAAATTGTAACGCAGCCTGTCATGCGCAGTTCAAAAACTCACAACAGTTCACAACTCACAACAGTTCACAACTCACAGCAGTTCACAACTCACATCAGTTCACACAACACACAACTCAAATAATATTTGAATATTTATTAATAACAATATATATTTAATAATGAATAATAAATTCTGGCGGGGGGGGGGGGGGAGGGGGGTGATATGGATAACTTTTAATCTATTAATTTCAATTTTCAATTTTGCCCGGGCAGCGGCCTTTCGGCCTGCTCTTTACGATTTCCAACTGCCAAGGTATCTTTAACGTGCGCAACGTGCACACGGGCCCTCCGAATTTTTTCGTCCTTATCCGAGAAGACTAGGTACTCGATCCTACCCCCCAGTAGGACCAGGGACTTGAAAATATGAGAAAAATCCAATTTCCAACATGCCTGCACTGCCCGGGTTTAGAACCCGGGACCCTTGGCATGAGAGGCGAGCACCTTGCCTCTAGACCACCTTGTCCCCTGTAGGCTTATTACAATACATGTATCGTAATCTTTTTACGTAATAAAATGTTCACTGAAAGTAAATCATAGCATGTATTCTCAAAATGGATTGGCGTGGGTTGCTAACGACACTTTTACTCTTATGCATTACAATCGGGTACATTGATTTTGTAAGTGCGAACTTCATGTTTACGGGGGTGTCAGTTTGCATTTTCAAGACTTTAAACCCGGTCAGTGTCATTGTCTAATTATTGAAATTAAACGCTTCTGTAATGCCATGACATAGCAGGAAAAGCTTCTTAGAACACAGAGGCCTGCGTGTAAATGTACAGATTCATTCAATTAATAACTTTCTAAGTTGACAACAAAAACATAGTACCGGTAACAATAAATTCTTATTACACAATACATGTACTTTTACTTTGTCTTGCATGGATCTTGTATACATGTACATGTATAATACATACGATATTTTATGAACAGCAGTTCTGACTTCACACATTTTTGTTCTTTTCTGTCTTTCAAGGTGCGTCACCCACTCAGAATCCGAGTGTTCGTGTGTGTAGACAGATGACATTACTTGACATCGTCACAATGAGTGAATCCGGCGTCACCTGCCGTGCTTGCCGCCATCGATTGACTGGGCGGATAGCCGAAATAGACGGTCAGGCAGGTGTTACTGTGTGTGTGTGTGGGGGGGGGGTGAGAGTCCAAGGCTCGGGGCGCCAGGTCTAGAGATTCGGTTTCTTTTGTGTGTTCAGTTGGATGAGCAAGGGTGGTTGCTAAACTGAGAGAGAGAGAGAGAGAGAGAGAGGGGGGGGGGGGAAATGCTTTCAGGTACTTATTTTAATCATGTTGCCAATGTTACTTGTTAGATTGGTAACAAGAAAAACAGAACGCATTCTACATGTACTTTCTTGACAGAAAAAAAACAACATAAATTTACAGATAAACGGGATGTCTTTAAAAACTGTATACCATTTAACTACATGTACATAGCTCAGTTTTGTTTGCGATTCCATTTAACTGCAGTGTCAGCAGTGCCTTGCCCAGAACGGCCATCGCGGCATCTGTTTGTTCACAAACGATAATTCAAATATATTTTTAATGTACAATATAATTACATTATATCTGTCCTTTTTAATTTGATTAATAAACATGTGTATAGTAATTAGTATTCAAATTGTGTACATATGTTTGAGACACTGTTTACATTATATGTACTGTGGTATGTGAATTAATGATAGCTATTTAACATGTAGGCTTACTAGTTACTAATGTACTATAGTCCCCATTGACCTCGTTCCCTCTCTCGTTCTCAAAACGTACATCACTACATGTATGCCACACCGGCCCAGTGCACCACCCCATTCTCCAGACCGCTACTACTGCTGGTGGTTTTTGTTTGTTTTTAAAATCTAATAATATCAGATTGGTCTCATTCAAATATTATATTCTACTCCCGTTTCACCCCGTTTTTCCGATTAGGAAAGTCCTGTCGTATTCCTGCAATACACGTATACATAATAAATAATACATGTACAATGTAATATGATAAGGACCTGCTAGAATTTTATACACTGTATTGATCTGCCGTATGTTGATGAGCTGTACACTCGTGCATGTATTAAAAAAACTAATAATATAATAAATGACCCCCAACATTCCCTGAACAAAGAATATACATACAATGTACATGTATAAGATCTGTAAGAAGTTTAAGGCTGCTGTCAAAGAGAACTAAAACTGAGCGCTACTTTAAATCGTTTATTCCATCATCAACTAGGATGTTACAATAATGCCGTCATCTTGATCGTAATCTGTGTACAGTTGAATTGTGTCTTGCGTGCCAGGTCAATGTGTTTCACTTTTAGTAACGGAAGCATATTGAGTGCAGTTAATTTTGTTTATTCATTAGTGTGTGTATATATTATGTGTGTGTGTGTGTGTGCGTGCTATACATGTATATCATAATTTCTGTCTGTAACTGTATTCAATGATCAAAACAAATTTCCTTGTACAAGGACGAATAAAATTTATCTTATCTTAAACAATAGTAAAGTAGGTTACACCTCGTTGCTACTCTACGGGCTGTCTCAACAAAATGTATGCAATGCATCTCTTTATTGAACAGTGTTATCATCAGTATTTATATTTTATATATATCTGTGTTCTTGAATAATTAATACTGTATAAATTTTGGATGCATCTCATTGACACTGCATTTCATTGATAATTCAAAGTACTGTGCATGCATTTTTTTTTTTTTTAAAAAGACACTGCAGTTTTTAATGTACATCATGTATTAATATCGGCCAGCACACATAAAATTGACGTTAGCAATACAAATGCGGTGGGTTTGATCATGGCAAGAATACATCCAATGTAATTGTATTAAAGCTTGTATAATTTTTTAGAATGCAATCTGAATGCTTGTTAAATACATCATGTACATGATGTGTCCTGTAATCCTGTGTCATGGCTTGGTGTACCAAGACAATTTTATGAACTAATAATAATATTAATGTCCGCTGTCTATGTTATGTGTATGTGTGTCAGTGTGTTTGATTTGGAACACTTTCCCTTACACTTACATGTAACATGTCTGTAATTCACAGAAAAGTGCCCTTGGTCTAACTCCGGGTAAAAGTTATTTTTTGAGAAAATTGTGTTCGAAAATTGTTTTTTTCCTCCCTTAAGCTGAGAGTGAGACTATGAACAGGAATATCATATGTACGTGCAAAATAATTGCATTTTTTTGTGATTTATTTCCGCGAGGAAAGTTTGAACTTTGGCGATCTTGCACAAGCTCACTAGATGATCACTGCAATAAATGCTGAGCTAGAATTACTCTGGACAGACAGACAGGCAGGCAGGACCGGACAGAACATTTAGCTCAAAGTCCAACATTGCTGACAAGTGACCTGGCCTATATATAGCCTAGCAAAAATGACAAAATGTAACAATGCCGTTATGACTATTGTGTTTATTACTCTCTGACAGAACAAATCTATACACGGGAAAAGAACAAAAACTGTCCAGTCTAGAATTTCATTGAAAGTAAAATGAAAGTCACTAAAAAATCTGTCAAGGAAGAGAACTGATCAACATGTTCAAAGTCATCCAACATGCGCACACCACTGAATGTGAACACTGCATTTCACACACAAAGTACTGTCAATTTATATTATATTTTGTACATGCTGAAGTAAAGATCTGAGAAAAAACAAAATGAAAGATATCAACAAGGAAATGGAAAGTATAAACAATGATGAACAGATGATCCCTATATGTACAAAATGAAACTGGAAAAGATTGAATAACGGGCGAAGGTAAGATAACGCAGGGAAAAATATCAATTATCATTTCTCATTTCTTGAATCTTAGGTTGAACAACTGACATAGGTTCATTCACATATAATTGGAACTGCCGTTAAATATTGCCAATTCTGAGCTTTATTGTCTTTACTATGTATCAGTAACAGGTGCGACTGATCCAATGTGCACGATCCGAAAACCCATAGAAGAAACTAGGAAACTATGATTTAGGAGGAAAATCATGTGTAGCTCTTGCAAGCTGAATCCTGGAAGTAAAGTTTGTTGTTCTTTTGTGTCAGTTTCACGTTTTGAGAGTCAACATGTACCGGTACTTCTTATACACAGAAAATCAAGTAACATCTTTACCAGCAGATTCTGTTTCAAAATGGCTACTACATTATTTCATTCTGTTTGGAACCATTTTCTCTGTAAGATAAGGCTTTCAACACAATAAACCCATGATGACCTCAATGAAAATGTTCAACAAAATCTCACTTCAGCTGAAATCCTCTGAAAAAGCAGATAAATTTCATCCATGAAAAAACCAAATGCCTCCAGTCCAAATCAGACGAAACTGTACCAAACACATAACAACAAAAGTAATGTTCCAACCTTGGGAAACTGTGTCATGGCTCAGATTTTTCAGGAGAAACAAACAAGTGTCACATGCACTGGTTGTCGATACATACCTTTCTTGGGTGGTAGAAATATGATAAAAATGTGAATGACTTTCTCATAAATTGAATATGTCTGAGAGCGTATAAGTATAAGGTTATGTTTTCACAGATCACTGCTACTTACCAAGCACTGATCTGTTATCATATTTCATATTACACAACATACCTTCTGCTGGTTTCATTAAACTTGTGCACTCACGACAGCAATGTTAAACATAAACATCTTACCTTGTCAGGGACTGAATACTCTACATAAGCTTTACAGTAATCATAGATATTGTGCCACATACGCATCATTTTACAATATATAAAGCTCTGTTTAAATTTAAGCTGCCACAGAAATACAGTTGAGACATGACAGCTGCAAACATACCAAATAAACATACGTCCTCAGCCTGAAAACACTCCCAAATACCAATACGAATACCAAACACACTGAGCAAATACCAGAAACATACACTCCTGTAATTCACTTAGCAGAACTTCACTATCAATTGAAGGATTTAATTCTATATCTTGCTTAACTCACGAAAAAGTTAAACAGACACACGGCATAGTGCTCATGCACAGGGGACACTGACAATTTCAGCATTCTCCAGGCATCTCACCACAGTCCCTGGTTAATATGCTTCGCACAGAGGACAGTAACCTAAACATGTATTTGCTGATTATTTGCTGATTACTACATACAGCTCTTTAATTCGTTTTAGAGTCCAGGTGGTTATAAGCACAGCATAGAACTAACTCCTTCAATAGTTGTTTCAAAAAGAAAAAAAAAACCCAAGCCCATCTTGTCCTTGATTCTTTTCGTTGGTCTTTCATATAATGAATGCAAGATGCACACAGACTATCTTTTCATCAAGAAAATGGGATCTGATTGTGTTATGAATTACAAGAGTGTTCATCTCTGGTGAAAAAAATCATTTTTAAAAAAGTCGCCGACTTTTCCTGGATGTAATCGCTCAATAAAAACCAGTCATGTGTTGAAAACATCAAATATTTTAAGAATGCCTTGCTTAGAGTAGTGTTCAAAGTAGATTTGAATGAACTCCCATAACTTTACATTATGATGGGCTTAGCCAATCAACCCAAATGATATGGGACAAAGAAGATAATAAGAAATGAGGTGCTTGAAAGTGTTACAGATGATCCATATAAGTACAGGGTCATGAACTGGACATATATATGTGAACTGTGATGATGCTGAGCATAGACAGTATGCCCTTCCTGTCTATTCACTCACTTCTTGCCAGTGAAAGGGTAGATACATACAAAAAAGACACTGAAAAACTATAGCAACAGTTCCCTTCTCACATGAAAACATTATCAAAAGAACATGGCAAAGGTGACAAGGATGGGAATCATTTCTGCACCTGAAAAAGACAAAGAAAATGGGTTATTCAAAATGACAAAATATACTGAGCCTCGGGCCTGAATGATGCAAGGTGATCCTGGTCTCCTGTCTCTGCCTTTTCCACGTTGAAGCCAGTACATTTTCCAAGCAGCTGATGAGACGTGCTGTGACATCCGGTTTTGAATTTGGGTCGCTCCTTCTGAATTTGGCATCCACATACAGTCCAGCACCAAATGATTTGTCTCTTAATTTAATATACAATGATTATTTACCTTACACAAAACGCTTTTCAAATGAAACTACAAACCGATTTACTTTCATTTAAAGAGGAATTTGCAACCAGTGAGACAGAGGATGCTTCTTAATTGGTTTACACTGACTGACTGAGAATCTTTCTGTGGAGAGGCTGCAATTACTGTATTCCTGCAGACAGGTTCAAATTACTGTGACCATTCTCCCAAACCAACGACATCTTGTATGTTAATCCAATTCAATTACAACGGCAAAAATGATGAAAGACGTGGTGCGGGTGCAGGGACGGACATCAGGGCTCTGATCACTATACAGACGTGAAATTCCAGGTTGAAGGGAAGGTTTTGTATTTTCATGAAATCAATATGGGACTTGGGGAATAGATCTTGGACTTCTGAAGTCTTTTAGGGTAAAGGGGTGGGCCTAGGGTGGTAGAGGGGAATGGGTACAAAGAGAATTCATGGGAAGGGAACAGTAAGAAACACTGAGGGACTCCCATCTGCATCCTGCATAAAAAGATGTCTTCCGAAGATCAAAAGGGGACGAGTCTTTTATTTCCTCACATCTGCAGCACCAATAGTGCTTGTGTTTTTCAAAAATTTACACTGTGAAACATTGCACTTGAACTTGTGACATCTAGGACTTTCTCCTTGTGATGATACTGTGTAGCAACATCTTGTTCGATCTTCCCACCAGGCATCTAGCTCAGCATTCTCTCAGGCTGTAAATTTTGTCATCTTGGGACTTCAATAAATATGAAATTTTACTTTTTGTTTCCTGAAACTTATTACTTAATTCTTAATCTGCATAGATGAAATGAAGAACTTGAACACCCATAGGACTTAACAGAATAACAACATCAGACTTCTTAAACTTGACTCAACCTGGATCTCCTGGGCACTTGTATTTGGCTCTTTGTGGAATAACGTACTGGAATCTGCCGTTTAACTATCGTGGTACACTGGAACCTTGAACTGTAAATATTAATTTTCTAGACAAGCTTGACTGTTTCAAAATTTGCAGGTGGTATTGGAAACTGGAGCTCTTCAAAATTTTGGTACTCTGGACTCTGTGACGCCCGAACTACATCTGAGTGGTTTGCTGGCAAATTTCCTGTATGAGACATCTAAATTATTTGAATCTGTGACCCTTGATAAAAACAAATCTGATTATATAAAGATACATTGGCAGCTGACCATTTTCATCCTGATATGATGCTTGAAACTGAACATCTGACTCCTAAAGGGATGGTTCAAGCTCCTGGTGATTCCAAGTGGGACTGTGTAAATTTTGTGCTATAACAACTACTGCTGTACATGTGCATTTCAAGATGTTGGGAGTAGCCTTGACTTTCTGGACACTGGACATTATGAACTTTCTTCTTCAAGGAAACAAGATGAACAAATACCCAAGCATGGCAACTGTGGGAATCTGGAACTGTGAGACTTCTTGGACTTGTCTGTGATCTTGGGACTCCTTCGTATGTAGCTTCTCCTTCAAGCTGATTATTGCAATTACAACTTCATTATAATATTGAATTCCTAGCTCAAACCATTGTAGATTCTGGGACGGGCTGTGTGTATTCTTGGACATCAAGCATTCTTATTTCTATGTTATATCACTTACTGCTGTTATATATACTGCAAGATCCCCGTAGCCCCCTTGAACCTGGTTATGTAGACATCTGATATAAACTTATACAATATAAAGGAAAAGCAAAATTATGATGAAGAAATCTGCAACCAAGGGCACATAGGACCCCGCAATTTCTTGGGCTGGTCAGTGATCTTGTACTTCTAATAAATGCAGCATCTCGCTCGCAACCCCTGTCATTGCAACAACTTCATTTCTTGGCAAAAACCATTGTTGATTCAGATTCAAGCTCTGTGCATTCTTGGACATCATGTATTCTATCTCACATCAACTACTGTTGTAATCATGCATTTCAAGGTGCTGGGAGCCTCCTCTAGGCTGGACAATGAAGACATCTGACATGGACTTTCTAGGAAACAAGAATTATGATGAACAAATCTGCAACTGTGGTGGACACAAGAACCTGGGACTAAGCAATTTCTTGAGACTAACTGGTGATCTTGCGCTTCATAGACATAGCATCTTCCCCATCACACCTACCAATGAAACAGCATCATTTTTGCGTAATTCTTGGCTCTTCTGTCATTCCTGTTGTACCTTTCATCTCTCTTTGCTAGTAATGCATCTTACTTCAGCAATCAATGACATTTAAAATCTGGTTATTCATCACCTCTGTGTACCTGTGGTGGTGGTTGTGTAACTTGCTAACATCTACTAGTGTCATCCCAGGTAGTTCATGCAGCATTTGAGTCACCGGCTTACTAATCTTTAGGATTGACTAAAAGACACTCTTGAATATGAACACGGGGGTTCCAACCAAGGTGGCCCATTCTATTTCTAGTAGCTCCGAGGGCAATGAAGTTAACTGCTGTATATAATTTTTTCCAATTACATCAGGCCTCATTCCAATCATTTCAAGTGACATCAGAAAGAAAGTGCTTGACAGCTGATAAAGACAACATTTTGCTCTTCTTGGTAATTCTGGGAATGTTGTGTAACCTGATCCTGTGTCTATAATCAATACTTGATGCCGACAAAGCTGAAGTGATGATGAAGAATCCATATCATGTGGATATCCCGAGTGCCATGAAGCCATTCCCCTATCTCAGTGGTTGCTTTTAATTCCTTGATCAATTCATTAATGTTTTGCACATTTAACTTTAAAAAAAATTAAAATTTATAGAAATATGACTCTCAGCATGACAGTGTTTAGATCAGTGAGGGCCAGGGATTCTGGAGCAGGGGACAATGCAATCTGGACTGGGAAAAGTACTGAACTAAACCTGTCATGCAAGATTTTAAGATTTCATCTATCATATCGCACCGACGATACCGCAAATACAACGTCCTGGGAAACTGGAAAAGATCCAACTGTTCTGGAGGCTTCCTACATTTAGTGCTCTTAGAATTTTCTCCACAAAATCTAGAACTACTTTTCAGAGCCATTTATCACTACTTACACATCAAGTGTAGGGGTGCCAAATGAGATAAAGAAAGTCAATTGTTTTCAAGTTATTTTCTAGTCCTGTTGAACCTGTCTCGTCTCTACCACAACATACACACTGGTGACACCATTGATTGTCTAGTCCTCTCAGTGCATGACGCCATGGCAAATGTTCATCCTCAGGGACTAAACTGAACATAAACACATTTTTTTTTCTCTACACTCTGGTAATGTCACAAAGTAATGTTCGTGTCAATCCAGAAATACATATTCACCGAAATTCTAGCAAAATTCTTAGTTTTTGTACAGGTCTATTTTGAATCAGTCCACTATATCTCAAAAACTTCTTTGGCACGACCCACACAATCTATCTATAAAAACCTAATATCTTCATACTTCTTATGGATTAATATGACTGAAGCTTCTATTTGCCAAACCTGACTAAATCCAAACTATTGATCAACAACTCCAGCAAAAAATTAAAGCCTACTTCAAATGCTGTAGGAAGCCCCCATATCCTCTGAAAAGAATCACAGCAGCTGAAAGAATCCAACGTTGGAGGGTGGTGACACAGTGTGAAGTAATGATTCATTCTCTTCATTAAGATCACAAAAAGTTCATGCTAACATATACTAAATATCCAGAAACAGTCCAAAATCCCTGAACTTGCACCATGAAAAGTTTCAATCCGGTGCAAAAATTTGTAGCAAAGTGAGAAAATTACTACAATGTTGGAAGAACTGCCATACTGGCTTTGCAGTCAACTTTGGTATTAGTGTCTGTGAAAGTCACCCCCTTTTCCTGCAGAAATTCAATGCACTTTGTCCTGTCTGAATATGCCAGCTCCTTCTGGAAAAACTCGATGGGCAGACTGGGTCGATACCTATTTATATGCAGACACACCAACCAGCCCCAGGAACAAAATGGCAAACACACAAAAGGAAGAGACAAGGGTGATGAATGCAACCCAGAGTGTCGAGGGAGGTGCCGTAATTAGATCAATGGAATAGAAAAAAAAGAGAAGGAAAACAAGGTTAATATTTGATAAAAAATAATACATTAATGCTCAGTTGTAATATATCTCATCAAAATATGATGTAATATATATTTAATTAACAAGGAAATTCATCTTCATTTAGGTCTGACGTTTAAAAAAAAAAATTCACTTCTTTGTAATTGAAAATAACTCTGAATATAATACATTGTTTATAAATTATCTAACCTACAATTCAATGACATCAACACTTTATAAAAACAGAATTTTTGGCCTCCTGTCAAGATCACCTATAAGAAAAACAAAAGAGCAGTATAGTTTGCTTCTCTTAGATAAAAAATTACAATGTAGCTATAGTTAAATAGTTCATACTTACTGTGGTGCCTGAAACAAATTTGTGTTAGAACATGCCAAAAAAAAATATATCAAATGTAAGACCAGGTCTGGTTTTTTAACAGAATACAAAAAGATTTATTTTACCTCCCCTCTGCCACTACATGAGTTGTCCTTTACACGCCCTTTCAGTAACAGTAAAGATAAACCCTTGGTCAACCCGATCAACACTTGGGGTAATTCTCTGCCACTTTTAGTCACTTACCTCATCCTACAAAGGTAGTCCAGTAAGTCACAACCTTATCTCAAAGTAAATACGACTGAGCTAAATGTAAAATGTTGGAAATTGTAACATTATTGTAATACTTTGAGAATAAAATAAGTAAATTTAATATGACTAACCTTATTAAAAGACATAGGTAGAAGATTGCAGGCAAAAGAAGAATCAAAATGAAGGTTAAAGCAGAGACAGAGAATGTCAGATTATAGAGGGCAGAGGACATCACAGTTATTATTTCTGACTTTATTAAAATAAACGACTTCTTTTCTAATTTTAAAAAAAGGATCACTATCTCATAAGAGTGTACATACGCTTTGATAATCAGCTTGAGCGCATTCTTGCGGACCCTATCAATGAACCAGTCCATGAGGTAGCCAGACATTTTTGGTGCACTCTCATATAATTTGAAAAACCTGTGATAATTATTTAGAGACCAAGCTATCCGCACTTCCAGTGCATGTTTTATGCACTCATCTCCCCTGCAGTCATGGGATAAAGCTGCCAGGGCAGTTGTGAGATCTGTGAAATACAAATGTAAGAAAAATATACTGGCACTGCTAACAAACACCTTGGACAAAGACCAGTGAGCCCTTACAATTGTATTGAGTTCAGGCTGATTATTTGTTTTTCAATACATTGAAAATTAAGTTTTTCCTATTAACATTATGCTGTTTTCTGGTGTTGTATTTTTCTGTGAACGTAACTCTAATTCACATTAAAAGGAAAGACTATCTACCATTTTGCTGTGTCTTTCATGTCATAAAATTTTCTTTGTGCCAGTGCCTAGCACTCAGAGCTTAAATTTATCTCCACTAGTAATGTCTATTTCAATATTTCTCAGAAATACTCGGCACACAGCATTGTTTACATTTAAAAAAGCCTGATGAAAGTAGGGAATAAGAGACCATACTGTTACCTAATGTATTTGATGTGTAGATATAATACAATATGCGGTAAGCTTTAAATTCTAGCTGATTCCCTTTCAGTCCTTCATGATACAAGAGCTTGAGCTGTGTTTGGCACTGGTTAAATTCCTCGTGGTCCCCCTGGAGACAAAGCATTTTGGCCATTAGCAAAAGCACAGAAATATCAAACTAATAGCCATTTAAATTCTTTGAACTGATTAATGTTACATGGATATCCCATTTTTATTGCTCTTTAAACTACAATTTTTGAGAAAAAAAAATAATTTTAAAAAAAACTATTGGTATACAGGCTATATAAAAAATATACATCCCTTGAGAGGAATTCAATTAAAAGTCAGGAAAATATCAGACACACATGTGCATGATATTAATCACATTCACTCAGAAATAAGGAGTGAGTGTGCTTAACTCTTTGCTCACCATGTGTGCAAAATCTCTGTACCGCACCAAAAAATACCTACAGGCTTCAATCACACTTACCTTTTCCATTGCAATCCTTGCATGTGTTTCGTATACACGCACTGTAAAGTTATCCCTGATGCCTTGAACCTGGCGAATAAACCATAACATGACAGATAAGATTACATTATATTTTCTTTCACCAGTTATCTGGTGCTATGGAACAGCAATGCTCATTAGGACAACATGCCAGATATCTTTACAACAACCAAATATTATCAAGCTTGCAGACCATCAATAACTGCTTAAAGAGCAACTCAAGTGTTTGAAATGTATCCTCTTTGCCAATATTTTTTCACGACCTTTCCATTCCAGGGCTGAAATGTTGAAATTCCAGCACTACTTAAATGCAAGAAAATGAAAATGAGAGAAATGTCTTTTTAAACCTCCAGAAAATTCCAGGGATCCCTGAGGCTGCGTAGGAACCTTGTCTATCTGGTTGATAGGGTAGTAAATGTACAATGATATGGATGGGAATAAAACTCACTGTGAGATCCTGCCTTATGGATTTCAGCTGCTCACATGCATAGCGATAGTCCAATTTCTGTTGCCATTTCTGCTGAACACTGGCCAATGCCTTCTTCAGCACTGAAGTGGGTCGAATCTGTTTTGGGTCTGGGGCCTGAAACATAATGTTACAAAAATATACGCCAGGTCTCATTAGAATAATTCTCTCCTTATAAGTTTAAAAAAGAATTTTTTAAAATTAAATCTCAATGTATCAAACTTTTGCACTTTTCATTTATTTGGCAATTCACCCTTATATAAATAAATGTGCGGAGTCAACAAAAAACTCTGTTCAAAGTCAAGGCAGAGTTACAATATGCAGATCCACTATACAATATTTTATGTGGCATCCAGCCCTTCTCTGGAATGACCTATTGTTTTAAGGCCAGCAGTACACAAGGATGCCTTATTAATTAAGATAACGGTGATGAAATTGAAAATGCTGATCAATATGATAAATCATAGCAAGTTCAGAGTATAGTAAATGCAACAACATAGATTTAACTAATGAGTCAGGGGGTGAAATTGACAAGCCAATCTGAAAGAATTTTTTTTTTAAAAATTGACAATCTTCAGAAACACCAACACAATTCAATCATAGATAGAAACAGACATTCTAGTTTAACATTTGCACAAGAAATTTCATATTCAGTTTTACAGTAAATGATTTTTTATTAAAAAGAAATGTGAATATTTTGCTGTGTAAAAAAGAAATATGTAAAGTTGACTAATATTATTTCTTTCCCAGCTGGGGTAACATAATATTACTGTCATGTATTGAGCTATCTTGCACTATCTCAGGGGAAAATATATATATTTGAAGGAAGTGAAATTAAGAAATAATAACCTGAAGAAAATGCATGGCCCCATAAACAGTTTCAAAGTCTGCAGCGAGGCCTATTTTCAGTTTCCATTTCCTTCTCATAATAAATATACTATGTGATACCCGATCTTTATTTGAAGAGAATCAAGCTATAACTATTACATGAATGGACTTCAGGTTCACTTTCAGGAGCTCAAGTGCTCAAATGGCACTTAGCAGGCAGCAAAGCCTCACATTAAGATATCTTCCACTATCTTCTTTGAACAGCATGCTTCCTGGCATACTTGCACCCCTTCCTCCACTATAATCTGAATATATTGTCACTATCATTACTTTTTCATTCAACCTCTTCCAACTGTCTTTTGCAAACTCAACATTTTCTTCAATTCATACAGCAGTAAGTGATGGCCTGAATAACTGGCTGCTATTACTAGCTCTATCAATGGACTCGTGACTCATTTTCACAATCTTGGATCAAAATAATTTCTGATAATATTCACAACAGAAAAATTGCAGTCTTGACCAAAAGAAGAGGCGAATATGTTTCCTAATGGAATCATGTACAGATTTTTCCTTAAAATGAAATAATTTTGAGGCCATTTTGACAATGTCTGTTACTGCTAGTATACCAGGAACATGCGGTAATGTCAGACATGGTCTATAGTGTTAAAAGCAATGGCAACATGAAATGGTTAAATCTGTGTGGTTATAAACATGGCCTGAAATTACAGCAAAACTACAGGGCTGCAGTTTGAAAACAACCACATAACTTTCTGTAGCATCCAGCCCTTCTCTGGAATGACCTATAGATTAAGGCCAGCAGTACACAAGGATGCTGCTTTCACAAGGCAAATGTCGACATAGAATACAAACTTTAGGTATTATATTTTACATTTATAATTTTAAGGTACATCAGTCGATGGTCTTTGTACAAAACAGAATGTTGAAAGTAACAAAAGTAGTTAACATAACAGTTAAATACCAACCCCAGTAAGACGCAAATACGGTTTTTCTAAATCTTGGCAAGTTCCAACCACGGTGAATTCTTCAAGATCCATTTCCTCATCTTTGTTAGACTGAAAAAGAAAAGACATTTCTCAAATGAGCTTTTCAGCATGCCACTGGACGTACCTTAGGTTGAGAAGTAATAATTACATGTGAGGTGACGGCACAAAATCAGTAACATGTCTCAACCACCCAAATTGAGAACACTGGAAAATCACGGATGGAAAACTGAAAATTCAACATTCTGAACCTCAACCACAATCTTGCTCAATTCTCTCAACTTGGATGGCTTCCATATATGACCAAGTCCTCAAATTCTATTGAAATGAAGTACCGATGTCCCGTCAAAACATTGACTTACAGAACTATATTCATTCATGAGCAACAGTATACTGCTCTGCATTTCTACAAGGGTAAATGAAACCTCAGTATACTTTTTTACAGACATCCAAAAGGAGTGTGAGCTTGATATGCAATTAAAGGGCCTAAACAATTACAAAGTGGTTAACTGAAGTATAATATTCAATACACAGGGTGACTGCCAAACTCATATTTTCATTTTCCAGGGGATTACGCAACAGTGAAAACGACCTCCATTTGCTTAAAACAATGTAAAAGCTAGCTATAGGTACCTAACATACGTTTATACATTAATTATGAGCCATTTTCTCAAAGTGCCATCTACATATTTTTGTGAAGGATGACAATCTGTGGAATTTCAGACTGAAACTCATGTTTCTTTAGGCAAGCATTGGAGTTAGTAAAAACAAGAAAAGCTACTGCCACCGCATGCATCCCCTGCATGTGGTTAAACCACATGTTGCTACAGATCCAACTACCCATGGGGAACCTCTACACCTTTGTCTGCCATAATCACATTGTATTGTCAAGACCAGTGGTGCTACGAGTCATTTTCGTCTAATTGGAAAAATTATTTCTCCTCACATTTTTCCCGGGTCAAGAACCATCTCGCGCACAAATCCCTGGGCTTTCCCAGGTATTTCCCGGGGGTCCCCGGGACCTGACAGACACCCTGAACATAAAAAGCATGCTTTCTGCGGATGTCAGATATGTATAGCTTGAAAAATTATTTACAGAAACAGAAAGGCCAGTGATGTATGTGATACTCACAGAATTTATGGAGTCATTGATGGTGAGAGTTATCTTCTGTTTAGGCTTGTGAAGTTGACCTGCAAATCTGGCAGCCCTGAGCTCCATTCGCTCTTTTTTTAAATGGTCATCCTCATCTATTGTGAACTGCAGTGCTCTAATATGATAAGAACAGCATGACAACGGTCAGCCTCATGAGAAAGGAATAGTGTCACTTCGCAATCATTATACTTGGAAAAATAGCAGTATCAATGTAGATTTGTATTTGTTTGGAATTAGCTTTGGCGCGCTTGACATCTAGATATAAAAAACAACAAAGAATGTATGCAACAACAAGTCAAACTGTAATACTGAAGTACTGCTGGGCAAAGCCAGCATAGAAAAGAATATTTACTAATATGCCAACAAAAGTAGATTCTATATGTTGACTGTCCATGATTCCACATTGGCAGACAGACAGACATGTTGTACCAATACTATAAAGGGGAAACAGATGGAAGATACTCTTTTTAACAGAGCCATCACAGGTGGGAACTGGAAAATATTCATTGGACTGAAAACTGTATCTGCAAACTTGCACATTTTGTATTTTTAAGTATACATGATCCTACATGATTATTTACAGGCTAACAGCTGACGAAGCTCTCTGAGACCTCGGCCAAAAGTAAGACAGTTCTCTCCTTATGGTCACAAAAGATCACATCCCAGTTCAGAAACTTACCCTTTCTGCTGTTGGTTCTTTTTCTTGTTCTTCTTGTTTGTGCTGAGAGACAGGAATTCCCCTTCACCTTTTGCTGTAATTTTGTTTCCTCTGCCCCTTCCTCTCGGCGTCTTCTGTTGGCCTCTGCCTCTGAATCTACCATATTTGCCTCTTCCTGTGCTAGATCTACTGGATTCAGATGATGGACTGCGACTATCACTGTAACAACAGCAATTAAAGCATTAGGATTAAAAGTTTCTAATGAAGGCTCCTATAAGATACAAGCACAGTTCAATCAGACTGATGAGTCTCAAAGAGTTCACAACCATGTTCACATTTACATTTACCCTGAGAGTTTTGGTATTATTTCTTAAACTGCAATAATACTGAATTTTTTGGGCTACTGCATTACTTAAATTTTTGAGCTTATAATTATATGTTCATGCTCCAGGATTCCTTATATCAAAAGCTTTATTGTATTGATCTCAAACCTGAAAATTTCCTAATACAATAATGCCAAGTCAATTTTTCAGCTTCTCAGACATTGTGTTTTATGAAATTTGTGTAGTGTTTATACAAAATGGGTCACTTTATTGTTACAATCAGCCCATTTCTGAAACGAACTCTACTAAAGGCCAACATTATAAAAGGAAACAAATAAGTATTTTAGAAATTTTACATATTCACAAAATCATAGTGGCATGGATCAAGCTCATGTAACTGGACAATTTATGACAATAACCGACAGTACATAAAACCATGACTGCTTTCACACTATAAAACTGTGACCATCACACTATCTTTATTAAAATCAACACTATATTTCATCAAAAAAACAAAAAAAAATACTAATCCAAGTTGATATGTGCCACCATTTCAAGACTGCTTGACCTAAACATATTGTTTACAAGCAATCTGCTGGGGTTTAAAGACCCAGACACCTTTGTCATTTTACTTAGGTTCTTCAGCATTTGAACACTGAGCTTTCCATTCTGAACAAATCGATAAATGCAAGATCATTTTTAATACCAATTACCACCAGTAGGATCCTTGAATCCATAACATACTGACATGGAATAATCCGATTCCTACCTGTTGCGACGAAATCTTCTCCTCCGCCTTGGTGGAGATCTAGATCGTGACCTTGATCTTGATCTAGATCTTGAATATGAACGTGATGAGCTGGAGTAAGAACGGCTCCTAGAGCGTCTGTATGTAGGGACTCTGTCATGTGAGTACAGTGGTCTTTGGGGTACACCCATTGGACTTGCACCCATTTGCCCCCTGCCACGTTGAAATCGCATGTTATGTCCACCACGCCCAAACTTGGGTGTCATCATGTTGGATTTGTTTCTGTCATTGTTGAAGTTAATTTCATCTCTAGAGACAAGAGAAAAAGGAATACAAACTCAACTTAAGCATTTCTGCAGTATTTCTTTGTCCTGTCCCTGATACCAATTCACCAAAAGATTTTTTAACCCAATACTGCCATCTTTTTCCTGCCTGTGAAAAGGAGCACTATTCTAATTTTGAAATTATTTACTTATTAAATATACTTCTTGAATGTAAATCTTTGAATTTTTTTCTCTTTTATTCCAGCCTCACCATAACCATTTTCACTTAAAACTGCACCACTTAAAGTCCTTGTTTCATCTCTCACCTCCAAGGCAAATCGTCAAACGCGAAGTTTGAAAAACTATCAAAAGTAAGAAGAAGGTCTAAGTATCATTAAGAATCATATACATTGAATTTCCAGTATCGAGAAATCCAGTAGCCAGAATGTTTCAGAACTATATGTCGAACATGGCGAGTGTTGTGCTAGGTACTGCATGCATGCACACAATACAAGGAAAAGTAGCATTGTTTTGAATATGGTGATGTACAGAGAATTCATTTAAAATTCTAAAAGGGTATGGAACAAAATTTAGAATAAATCTCACATACTTTCAACAAATGGAAATACAAAATATACAACTCACATTGGTAAAGGTTCATTTTCCCAATTTACAGCATTTGCACCACCGGGAGAGCTGAATATTTTTGTGAGTTTCTCTTTCAGAACCTGCTCAACTTGGTCTTTCTGACTGTCACTCACTGAGGCAAATGCTCTCTGTACATAATCTCTGCAGGGGTCAATAGGAAAGCTTATTTAAAAAATACTTAAGGGACATAAACTATTTATTTTTAACTACCTTTATGAACATTTGTATAAACCATAAATAGCTTAGTTAGTGAAACATGCGAAGGTAAAGCATGCCAATTATGTTTTAAATGAAATACATTCACTCTGGCCAAATCTGTCTTTCACTTCCTCATTTTCAGTCTTCAAATTCCCCTGGTGGAAAGAGATAAATAATGTTCTATTAAATACTTCACAGAAACCTCCCAATGGTTTTCTGGGAGCTGCATAAATGAGAGAAACCACAAAATTATTGATAAGCTGGCAGTAGGCCATTCATTGACCGAGTCTGTGAAGCAATAGTTATTTCCTGGTAGCTATCTAAAGACAACTTGTAAGTACTCACTTGAGAGATTGGGGCCATTCTCCATTAACATCTGATGGCCTGATGAAAAGAATTTAGATATTACTTTAAAGACTGTCCTTAAATATCGCAATTTGTAAAATAACCACCACGTCAGTACAGAAAATTGAATTTTTGACCCAAGAAAAGAAGAGGCAGAAATATCTTTTCTAATGGGATCAGATACAGATTTCCGTGACAATAAAAAGCTCTGAGGCCATTCTGATAAAGTCTGTTACTGCCAGTATATCAGTGACATGTGATACAGCATCGGCCATTGTCAACTTTGTGACAACAACAGCAACATGAAATTAAACTTGTGTGGTAATAAACATGGCCTGAAATTAAAGCAACTACAGGCTGCGGTTTGAACACAACCACATAACTTTCTGTAGCATTCAGCCCTTCTCTGGAATGACCTATAAATTAAGGCCAGCAGTACACAAGGATGCTTCTTTCACATGTTAAATGTAGACACAGAATACAAATTGTGGGTATCATCTTATATTAATTATTATGTCATAAAATGTAAATCAACATTCAAAACTCATTTAATGAAAAGTGCTGTGGCAGGTCAAAATAAATCTGCCCCTATGACTGAATCCTGAAACAAAACAGACAGTGTTTCTCACTATGTTGACCTTTTAAAATCAGCACCCTATAAATGATAATCATTTTTAGACTTGTGGGTTCTCGGATGTTTTGCAGGCGGTGACGAAAATAGAGGGACAATATAAATAAACGCCCCTTGTATGGAGGGATGAATGGATAACAGAATTGAAAATATGATGACTTAAGAGTAAACAGTGTTTCCACACTCCCCTGAGAATGTTTTTTTCAGGGCTGCTGGGCAAGGTACCATTATCACGGATGTTTATTTATTCATTTATTTTTGTTCAGATGTTTTTCCTGACTATTTTTTAAAATGCAAGAAGAACTCTAAAGGTAATCCCCTCTTTCCATGGCTTGTTCTCAAATGTTTAAATTCCACAGCTTTTGAAAGATCCTTCAAATTCCACATCTCCACTAGAACCCTGAGAAAAGTTGACAGCAGGAGAAAGCAGCAGTGAAATAACGACAGGAGCGATGAAACAAGAAAACACAAAATTAATGTCATACATATTTCCTGATCCTGTGTCTCCTTGCTTTTCCTCCACTAAAGATCTGTTTTTCAATTCTCCCATTGTATCCATAATAGAAGAAGTGGGTACTGTCTGTAAAGGGATACTGCCACGCACAAATTTATTTGGTGGAGTTCTCAGTGGGTTATCCATTGGGTTGTTGTTGCTATTTAAATTCTTTCTTTTTGGCAACTGAAATCGAATACCTCCAGCCCCAGGAGCTTCTGAAAAAGAAAATATTCAAAATAAAATTGGTGAATATTTCAGAAAGAGAAATTCTTGGAAGATAAAAAAAACAACACACACACAATAACAAAAAAAAAAAAAGCGTAATCAACCAACTTTCAGGCCCTGGGAGGATAACTTCTACTGTGGGAATTATGAAACTGTGAGGTATACATAAATTCTGATTTACAAACTGCCCCACCTTCATAGCAACAATCCACTGCTGTACATTATCCACTACGGATAACATTGTCTTTCTTATCTCTCGCATGGACATTCTTATACGATGGTAAACATTGCAATAAATCAGTTCTAAGCACTGTTATGTCATTGTAGCATGCAGTAAAGATCCACTAATGTTGTACAATAGCATGCTATGAAATTGTAACATGTAAAAGTTTAGTAAATATTTTCTCACGTTTATTATTCCTATTGAAATGATTATTCTGGCTGTTGAAGTCTGATGCTCCATCTGACTGATGTTCATGATTGTCCATGCCCATGTGAGGTGGTGGTCCCCTAGGGCTATCACCATAGTGAAATCCGGATGGAGGGCCTCGGAAATTGGGATGATCAGGAGGAGGTCCCATTCCTGGACCACTATATGGCCCTGGCGGAGGACCCATTGGGCCAGGAGGACCTCGTGGTCCTGGTCCCCCAAAACTACCCGGTCCAGGTCCATAGCCCATCTGATTGAAAGGAAATTCATTTTTTTTTAAAATGGTAAGATAGATAAACATGACTGGCTTACTGCTCATGTCTTTTTTCAGATGATGCTACCACAAAGTACAAAAGCCTGTTTGGTTTATAAATTTATCCCATACATAGCCAATGCCATGAAATTGATTTTTTTCTTCAGTTTCATAAAAGTACATTTCATAAACACCACCTTTACATACAGCAGCTGTAATAATAATAATACCTGTTGTAATTTTGATAATCAGCAGAAAAGAAAATGTTAACAGTTGCCCAAAACATGAAGCTTTCATATTTTTTATAGTCAGCACTGAAAGGGTCTAATGAGCAATTATTAAAATTTCCATTTTTACCTTACACTGCACTGCCTATTATGCATAAAAGATACCCTCTTAGTTCAGTGAACTTAAATGATATCACATAAAACTTAAAACACAACAAATCAAATATCTACTATTTTCCCTATACTTATCACCATAATCCACACAACATGTATTGCACAAGAAATATTATTCCCCAAGCCTGCAACACAAAATAAAGCTTTCCATGGCTAATTCATACATGATTAAAGAAGATTCCAGATCTACCGTCTTAAACTCTTAAACTACATGTGTGGAAAAATAAATAACAAATACAAATTTCCATGCTCCAGCACATTTTTCACTCTAGTCTAACAGACAATGGCAGCAATTAAAATGGTGAGGGAAAGAAGCACATATATATATATATCATGGATTTTAAAATCCGTTTCTGGGTCCCTCCACTGTGTGATACAAAATTAAAAAATAAATAAGAGAGAAACACTACTAAAGTGCTAAGCCACATAAGTTAATCTTCAAATCAGTTCGCAGCTACAATCAAGCATACAGTCTTACCCATGATGGAGGTGGTCCAGGCGGAGGTCCACCATATGGTCCATTGCCCATAAAGCCTCCATAATTAAACCTGCGTTTCAAACCAAAGTATATCTCTCATTATTTATATATTTATTGACAGAATTAATTAAATATTCGAATGAAAATCACAGGTTACATTACAACCTTTCATTGTGAACTTTCATAATATATTACAAACAATGATTGCTGAGTAAATGGAGGCAGCTCAATGAAATTTATAATATATAAGCAAATTTGTTAAATCTTCTTGTACATAGCAACTTGTTAAACATTTCTTACTTTACATATCGCTCTATTTTCGTATCTAATTACATAATTATTCAAGGAAAGGCCCCACAAGGCAATTCAATTGCTATGTAAATGCTGTTACGTCTTCTTGGCTTTCTTATCAAGAAAAGCACTTACGGATAACCATACTGTTGGTATGGATTCTGAGGACCATATCCCATTCCAGGGGGTGGATAGCCATAACCATAGGGCCCTGGGGGTGGAGGTGGTCCATGATCCATAAACTGTGGCGGTGGGGGTGGAGCAGCAGTGTCAGGAGGTGGTGGAGGTTTAATACTATTCTCAGGGCTACGTTCTGCAGGACCGTTCATGGCTTTACTCTCGTCTTGTGAAGCACCGGAGACATCACCATCTTTCTTGTCACCTTTCTTCTTCATTTTCTTCCCCTTCTTAGAGGGAGAGTTGTTACTGTTTATGCTTTCTAAGGCTTTCACAGCATTATTCCATTCTGGTTTATCAAGAAATTCTTGGGGTCTGTTTTGATCTTCCAAAGCCTTTAGAGCATTTATCCATTCAGGCTTTATCTCTGTTGCAATAGCAGCCATTATCTCATTGGTACACTCTGAAAGTTAAAGAGATCAAAATTAGTTTTTTCAGGTAGGCCTTTTTTAAAACAGATTGTAAAGTTATTTTACATGAGTGGCATTAACCTGAGTATTACTATCGTTGATACTGATAGTATCAGATCATGTCTTTGGTTCACCTAGATCTACTACTGTACTAGTATTACTTATTCAGTTTACAAGACAAATGTTGGGCCTATTTATATTATATGCCTCAGGCTGCAGAGAAACAATCTAAACCTGTTCTCACATTTACAAATTAGATCTAGATCTAGCTCCTCCCTAGATCTAAAATAATTACAAATCAAAAGTCACAGCCAGTGACAAACTTGAGATCTAGCATTTTATTGTGCATTTAACAAATAATATAAAGGAAAAACTTCCGAATGCATCTCACCCCTTTATTCATTATAATAATAATAATAATTAATAAATAGAATTTCTATAGCGCATTTCTAATGAAATTATTACTCAATGCGCTGTACATTGCATCAATAATTCATGCATACACTTTCCAAATCTCATACTAAAATACGCACTCTCAGCCATACAAACTTTCAGTTTCACACACACATAGACACTCTTTGTCATTATTGCCAGATCGCACCTTTTAACCCCCTGGCAGCCCATAATAGAACTAAAAATAAGCAAAGCCCCCCCCCCCCCCCCCGATCAGGTCCGTGACCTAATTCCTGGGGAATCTTATCTGGCTCAGCAACCCTTGCCAAGGTACACAGTAGGTCTACATTTATGTATGTGGTTTGTTTTGTAATGGTAGGCACATGGGACTCCCAATTAAAATGAAAATACATTGTGTTATGCTTTGTCACACTGTATTTTGAATTAAACAATGAAACTTTTGTCTCTAACCAATTATCTGACTTATGACACCAAAATGGGGAGGGCTTCCATATGAGCTACATGATTGATTGGGATACCACAAGAACACAACTCTCGGATCATTCCTGAGCGAGGGGTCGCACGGAGTCAGCACCCCCCGCGACCCCTCCTGGCAAATTAGTCCTCTAGATTAGTCTGATTAGATAGCTGTTTTTATAGTAAATACACAGACAAATTATAATATGAATGAGTCACAATGACAGATTTTCTCTCCTTCAAAGTGTTTTAGCCGATACTGTCGGATAAAATTTCCCCTAGGATTTTTTCATTCGCTAGTATAAATTCTGTATTTGCGAGTGATCTCCCCTGATTCGAACCCTTCTCCATCTTCCTCCCTTATTCCATTCATCCTGATCAACATTCACATTGGCCACATACTGAAAATGATGGCATGATTGAAACTAGACAGACTTTTCTGAGTAAAAATGGAATTTTACTGATTAGGCTAATGGATACATAGGAATTTAGGAAAGATCGGGTCTTATCTGTAGATGGGCCCATGGGTTTCTTGGTTTAGTCAGGCTTATTTTGTAAGAATTCCCTCACAACTGCACAGGGTTCTCGATAGCCTTGTGGTTAGCATTGTACCTTTCAGTCAGGGGTCTGTGGTCCAATTCTCAGCAGTGCAGTTTAATTTTTCTTTTCTTACAACACATCTTTTCATTGGAATCAATCCTTTTTTTTATTTTATAATCTAAGAACAATAATACTTTTAATAGAATAAATCCAGTTTTTGGTTTTTTCTGTATCTGCACCTGTCAATCGGGGGACAGTGGTTCAATTCTCAGGAGGGTAGGTAGGTTTTTTTTTCCTTGTAGGCTGTCTGCTTACCAATATCAGCAATCAGTCTCAGATCTGTTAAATGTTTTGTGTCTTTTTTTATCCCACAACAATAGGCCTAATTGGGAATAAATCCAGTTTGTTTGCTGTTTTTTGTAATTTTCGATCTTGTCAACACCAATAGGCCTACCTGCGGATAAACCCAAGCTTTATCCGCCGATACTGTTGGTGGCCCAAGCTGTAGGCCCTATCTGCCGATAGCGTTGGCGGATAAACCCAGGCAGTATCCGCTAACATTATAAAACCTGGGCAATATCCGTCAATGTTTGCCGGCCCAGGCTGTATCCGCTGATAGTGCTGGCGGCCCAGGCAGTATCTGCCGATAACGTTGGCGGACAATGGCAGCCTTTCTTTTCATCTTCCCAGTTCAACAACAATTAGGGCCTACTGATCAGGATAGGCCCAGATCAATATGTTACAGTTTAGGCCTACAACTTACACTCATAAATAGAAGAGAAATCACCGGAAGTCTGTAATAGATCTAGATCTAGATATCTTGTCGTCTGTTTTCTCCTCATGCCTTACATGGGTCTGTAAATTATACACAGTCATCACAGACAGGATCTTGGCGCTAAAATGCTATCTTGGCTAAGACACAGAAATCTCGACTAGACTCTAGTCTTATCAAGCGTCTATAAATAACTCAACATAATTACTGGACAGTATCAAGATACATAGGCTACATAGAGATCTAGAGGTTATATTACCTTACCTGTATGTATAATTATCAAACGGTGTAATGCAAGATGTACAATCTACATCGACATGCACATTATGTGAACGTTGAAACTTGAAATACTTTCTCAATTGTCGTCAGCACAATTTACTATAAAAAGATGGCGAATACCGGAAGTCAGTCTATTGTATCATTTTAGCTTCGGATTGGTTGGCAGATATGCCAAGTTGGCTTGGTTTGCCAGATGATTGATGTTCTTCTGGGCCAAAGTAGTAATGTTTAAAATTTACTACAAAGAGCAGGGGTGTGGCCACAGAGCAAAGTAAAGACAGCCTTAGGGTAAGACAGACCAAGGCTGGCATAGGCCCCACACTGGTGGCTCGCTGCCTAATTATTTTCCATCACGCTAAAACACTACTCACAACCTACATCACCGCGGTGTGGCAGTTAGTAGTGTTATAGTGTGATACTTAATAATTAGATGTTGAGCTACCAGTATGGGGCCTACACCAGTATAGGCCTGGCTTACCCCTTATGGACGTGACATTCAAATTTTTTAGTGTCTATATCGTTATCATATAAAAGTGCCACTTATGCCCAGATAAAACATGGAAACACTTCATTTCGCCTTTCCCCGTTTTAAAGCACAGCTGAAAAGGGTTTTTGAATAATTTGCAACTCGTGCAGTTTCACCAACTGACCCGTCAGCCTGCCAATTTCATTCCATTCGAACCCGAAACCACTCTTGCTCGTCCCTTTTAGTGCGGCAATTTTAAATTTAAAAGAAAAAAAAGGGATAGTCATCAAGGATTGTATGTTGACTCGAACACAAGAAAGATAAAAACAAACACCAACATAATTAGCTCCCTCTACATTCTCACTGTCACAGTTTATTCCTAATCCTAAAATTTAATAAGCTTGAATTGAAAAAGCAGCAAATAAGCTCCTTTGAGAACTAAAATGATAGGGAGAGTAGGGGAAATGGTGGCTTGTCAACATTCTATACTTCATTAGGAAAATGTTGGGGGAGGACGGGGAGCACAAACCAAAGCATTTCAAGAGATGATAGAGACAGATAATAACAATAGAGACCTCAGACATTAACTGAATGATGAACGCCCATAGCCTTCAAACTACAGAGGAGACATAGAAAGTCCGTCTGAGTAATCTGGACGTGTCGGAGTTATGACGATAATTTTGTAGTAAATTGGCAAATTTTCGCGTTCGAGGATCTTTCGCGGGCTGGAGAAGCAATGTATCCCAATATATTCTATCTTTGGCAGGTCAAAATTCCACCGCGGGCCGGATCTGGCCCACGGACAGTAGGGTGACAACCCCTGCTCTAGAGCGACTGACTCTACCGTCTCTACGGAGAAAGTCGTTAGTCGGTAGGACTTAATTTCGAAAGGAAACAAAAGGTAGAAAGTGAGTCATTCAAGCTAAAGCAAATAAAAAAAAACAACAACAACAACAAAAAAACACAACAAACAAACAAACATTATGAGGAATGCTTCTCTCTCTCTCTCTCTCTCTCTCTCTCTCTCTCTCTCTCTCTCTCTCGCTCTCTCTCTCTCCTGTCTCTCTCTCCCTCTCTCTCTCTCTCTCTCTCTCTCTCTCTCCTGTCTCTCTCTCTCTCTCTCTCTCTCTCTCTCTCTCTCCGAAAAGGGAAGAATTTTACTTTTAGCAGACTTTGCCACATGAGAAAAGAATGCATTTGAAATTTTAAATGGCCCATATGTCATCGTCTCCACGTCTCAAAATTTTAATTCGAAATTAACGGCTCATTTGACAAGGGGAACTACCAAGAATCCCTTTTCGTGCAGAACAGTTGAATCCCGGTGAAGAAGTAAAAAAATAAAATGAGGTCTGATTTATTCAGTACACGAAAACTATCTCGAAAAGTAGTGAATAACGGAAGGACAGCGACTCTAGCTTGGCTAACCTCAATTTGTTGCAGTCATTTAATATAAATAATAGTGCTTGAGTGTCGCGTCCTTAATGTCATCCCAAATCGCGGCCGATATGAAAAAAGAAATGGCATATCCACCGCTGAGATTGCTTACGATCATTGGCATTAATACGACGTCCTTGTGAGCAGAGCTTAATGAATATAAGGCTGTTTACTGTCCGTATAGCGCCCGTCCTGCCAATTTAACCTGTAGATCAGACATGGGCAAACTACGGCCAGTGGGTCGGATCGAACCCGCCAAGCAATTTTGGCAATTTACTTACAATTTACTGAACTAAAAAAAAAACAATCGCTTAGCCAAATCTTTGATCGCGCAAGTAGAACACAATAATGTTCCGAACACTCCACTCAGGATGGGAAGACGGAATCTTTTTTTTTTTTTTACATTATACTTACTTGGTATACAAATTATGTTATTTTTAGGAGGGCTTGAATATGAGGTGAAAGTATCCGGCCCTCTGAGTCTTCACATTTTTCAGGCCTGGCCCATAGTATAAAAGGCTGGCCATGCCTCTGTGGGTGGTCTCAGGGGACAAGGTGGTCTAGAGGCAAGGTGCTCGCCTCTCATGCCAAGGGTCCCGGGTTCTAAACCCGGGCAGTGCAGGCATGTTGGAAAGTGGATTTTTCTCATATTTTCAAGTCCCTGGTCCTATTGGGGGGTAGGATCGAGTAGTTCTTGGAAATTGGATTTTTCTCATATTTTCAAGTCCCTGGTCCTATTGGGGGGTAGGATCGAGTACCTAGTCTTCTCGGATAAGGACGAAAAAATTCGGAGGGCCCGTGTGCACGTTGCGCACGTTAAAGATACCTTGGCAGTTGGAAATCGTAAAGAGCAGGCCGAAAGGCCGCTGCCCGGGCAAAATTGAAAATTGAAATTAATAGATTAAAAATTTATCCATATCATCCCCCCCCCCCCCCCGCCGCCAGAACAAGAAATAATAAAACAAGTAAAGTGAGGTGTAAATGCCAAGGGCAGCGAACCTCCTAAAATAAAGACCTCAAACATGTGGGTGGTCTCAGAATCAGGGCAGACAAATGGCGGAGTGTACAGATAACGCCGACAGAAACACGTCTTTGATTACTGTGATTCCCAATCAGTGTTTCAGATGGTTGCAGTAGATCACTATTATTGCATGCACTCTGTGGGCAGACTGAGTACCTCATTTTTCTTGAAACCGTGCTGTCCATTAGCGCGGTGTTACGCAACTCAGAAGAGCATTTTCATAGGTATAATATCAGTCACAATCGTTACGCTACCGACGATGACAGCGTCGCCAATAATTTGGCCTGTGGGCGAATCTGATACTTGGGGCCAAGCTCTTAGCATCGTTAAGTTCGACATCATTACCGAGTCGACCACTTGCTCTGCGCCACGTGGTGGTGGTGACCGGTTTGTGTAGGGATTTTGGTGCCAATCGGTATATCGTCGATTTAATGAACATTATTGATAAATATGCGTCCAACGGGCTGCTAAACTTGGAGTCACAAGATAAAATTATGCAGAATATTGCTTGGAAAGACAGACTGACGTTTTTATGATAAATGTATCCAAGTCGATGGGCTAACAGGTTTGGGTACTTAGGGTAAACCTGCTTGGAAGATTGGGACTAACATTTATTTTGAGATCAAAGCTTATTTTCACTTGAACAAGGGTGGAATTTAGAATCATGGATAAGCTATGTCCTCGCGCATCCCATTATTTGTTCATGCAGTTAGCGCGTTTGCACGAGACCAATAATTTTGTGACAGGCCTACCGAACTAAATACACTGTACGCGGATCTAAATAGTGTTGAACATTAATCTGTGGAATGGTTTGGATGTGGCCGTCCGAGCTCAGATTCATCACGCTGAAAAACTATTATGATCCTCTTGGGGAGAATGATTTGTGGTGCATAATTAGCAATTTATTGATTATATCTATGGCTAGAGATATCAAACCCTATTGATTCAGGCAGCGCATGTGCGTGCTGTTAAACCCTGAGTGACCCTGACAGACTGAAATGCATATTGAGGACAAATTAGGATAGGCAAGATATATAAAGACACACGCACACACACTGGTTACGCACACCGTGTTCACAAATATCACTTGAAACACAATACATGTACATGCAAAATTATTTGTGCCAAATTTGCGGAGTTCCTGCAGTTTTATCAACAGAAAACGAGCCTGGCACACTCCATTGTAGTTTGTTTTTGTTCTTTTGCTTCAGTATCATGCCAATAAATTCAATCATTACACTTTGGTAATTGGGAGTGGGAGGATCCATACATTAAGGCAAATCGACAGCTGCAGAACGTAGTTGTCTTCAGTAATCGTGTATCTCCCGAAATGCACCGACCTGCGAAAGCAAGGTGGAAGGGGGGGGGGGGGGTGGGGGCAAACTCACAAAACAAATACCCCCCCCCCCCAAAAAAAAAGAAAACAACAATTCACCACCGGCGCAAGCCCATCTCTGGCTTCAAATCAGCTTTAGTAATTTTACAAGAACAAGGACTAATATATTGTTATTTGGTGTATTATCAATTGTCTTCACTAATATTTTCTCTACTCCAAAAAAGTGTTGGATATACAAAAAAAAAAAAAAGAGACTATTTTCATCGTGAAGATCCACATAGTCATTACCTCATGACTGAGCTTATTCATTGGGCTGATGCTAGTAAATCACGTTTAGGGAGAGGGCCATGGCATTTTTTTAGAGAGTTTTGGTTAAGCTTTACGCATGCCTCCCTCCCGCCCCCCCCCTAACAGTGCAATATGTTGAGGCTGTACTTCGGGTGACACTAGACAAAACTCCCCCTTCCTCGACCTGCTGCTCACATCTAAGCACATTATGTTTTTTAAAAATCTATATTTTTAATTTACATTTTAAATAGATATTTCGAAACTCAGTAACTTAGACGTATCAAATCTCCACATAGAGAACTTGGATATTTATTTTTCCCGAGACTCAACAAACGGCAGCATGTAACAAATAAATACATGTGGGTTCAATCTGCTGGTTACAGGGTGCTCCAGAGTTGTTCACAGACAAATTATAAATATTATGTATAAAAGTGTTTCTAAACTGCGTCAGGGTGAATCATTTCAACAAATGACTTACATACATACATGTGGCCTAGAAACAACAGAACCTGGAAAGCCCACATAATTATTTTACCATAGGCTACCTGAACAAAGAACCGTTGATGAACTTCTAGGTATTTGTCTTTTACATGTTTGTCTCCCTTTTTCTACATAAGGGCGGGCGAGTCCCAGTGTTTCATTACTTTGAGGAGGAGCGAGGGGGAGCATCCGAGCAATATATCTGTGATAACGTCGCCAGTGGTACAATAATCAATTTTATCATATTAGTTGACTGTTCAAATTCCATTCACAACTCAAGCATGAAACCGTGAAACCTCCGTGAGTAGGAGAATGGCAAGGTCATCTCAAAAGTTTTAAAAGGTTGGCCGCACCACAAGCCTCCTTGTGTACAACTTATATGTTTATTTTAAAGAGACTGAACAGAAATATTTTTGAACCACAAAATCAACAATGAAGTGAAGAACAAAAATGGGCATTTAACCAACTTTCCCCTGCCCTAGGCCCTCATATGGTTGCCTCGCGATGCGATGCTATTTCGTGAATGAAAAAAAATATGGAATTGTAACCCCCTTTTCATTGGTCGAAAAACTCTGCCTCTGCGATTTTTCACCAATGAACAGCCCTGTTACTCTCTAACACTGTTGTTATATTAAAAACACCATCATGGCGGCGAACACCGATGAAGAGCAGAGCTTGAAAGAATGTGAGGCCTACGTGCAAAAGCACAATATTCAGCAGCTGTTAAAAGATTGCATTGTGCAATTAGTTGTCAACAAACCGGACAATCCATTAGCTTTCCTCAGGGATCACTTCGATCGGATTGAAAAGGTAAGTGAAACTGGTCGTGTTCAATACTCATGTTCTGTGCCATTGTTCACGCTTTTGTTGATGTTACGGTGTGTTCGTAGTCTGCTGACAGCCAACCCATGTCTTTAAACGCCTCTAGAATAGTATTTCACTGTTGGAAATTCATGCGTTAGAAACGTATTACAGACGGTCATACAGTAAATTAGATAATACGTAAATAATAATAACTCCACAATTCACAATGAACATTAATCAGTGTTAAATCGAAATTCATAGGCATGAAAACCATGAAAGTTTCCCTGTTTAAGATCATGGGGTGGGAGGGGAGGTGGTATGGGATGGAAGGGAATCTTACTAGATCAGATTATTTCCGATGATATGGCATAAAATTATGTCATCCATTTCAGTTGTGATGACTGATGCTGAACTCATGCATAAAAACATAATTTACACAATAGGCAGAACTTCATTACACTAATTACAGTGCATTTGAATATTGATAAAATAATTTGTTGGTGTTCAAGGCTTAATAACAATATGTCATATGAGAATCAATTTTCAGGAATTTGGCAGCTAGGTATACTCATTATATTGTGGTGAAAGTGAAAAAATTTCCTTTCTCAAACAAAACAACAACATACCATTTATAAACAATTCGTACTGCGAGGAAAGTTTGTTCTGTAGCACAGTGTACCATGAAATTGCTTGGGCGATTATTGGCTGGATTTTTCTCAGTCTTACCCCTCTCATAATATATGTCTGACCCTTTCCTGGCATAGTATATTTGTCAGCCTTTGTTCTAAGTTACCTTAGAAATATCATTATTGTTAGGAAAAATTATTGGTTGAATGCAACAAGATTGGATCAGCTGGCTTTGGTACATATACTCACCTTTATTTATTAGCTTCATCATTGTATAAGAGGGGTCTGAGAAAGATGGAAGCATTACATAGAACCAGAATAAAGTATATAAAGCTCAAAAGATCTAGTCTGTGTTAAACTTTTATGACACACAGCTTTGTTTTTAAAAACTTGATGAAATGGAGTTTAAAATTTTTGGTTTCAGAACTTGCATACAATGCAAAATGTGTTCTTGTATTTTAAAGAGGTGGTGCATTTTAAATGTGGTCTTCATGTAAGGGCTTACTTCAAAAAGGGAGTCACGGGTTACTTAGCTTTGTCTTGAATTAGTATACACCAGCTAATAAACAGTATTTTCAGTGACCAGACCTTGTCAGTATAAATGTCTTGGGCATTATGTGGCTGTTATTTGAAGTGGCTTGCTTTTAATATATAGGCCTACCAGAATTTAAAGTGAACATGATTTCTCACTTTTTTGTCCAGAGTGTCCAAGGCAGTACTCAGCATTACTATTGAGACCACTGACAAATGCTGAGGTGTAATATGTGGATATAATCAGTATATTATATTATAAAATGTAACAACACGCAGCTTGACATAAGCTGCATTTGTTTTCTTTTCACCATCATTCTTTTCTTTTCAATTACTGAAACTTGATGATACGCAAACTTTAGCAGCAGCTTGATAATGAAGCAGCAATTTCCCTCCTCTTGATAAGGATTGGTCTAAATAAATGATCTAAACTTGTGGACACAGATATGACTAAGAGGGTAAAAAATGCCTATGCAGACTAACTAAAATCATTCCAGAAACAGAGTTTTTGAATTCCTCTTTCACCGTAGTTCTGTAAATGGGAACTGGCAGTAAACCATGCTCATTTTGCAATCAGACCTGAACTTCTCTCTGTTTCACTGTGTGCCTGTATTATTTTGTTTTCAGATTTTTGGTGCCAAATTAGTTTTTTGTTAGCCTTTGCTTGTTTGGCATGGGTGTTTAAATCAAATTATTAACACTCATGGGTTTTTGTTGAAATTTGGATGGTTCAGTGATGAAATTATAGGTAATTCAGATGAACTGATAAGTGGCAGGTATGAAGGGCTGTAATTATTTAAAAAATGACTGCTCATATGGAATTTCTCAAGACAAAGCATGGACTTGGAAGTACTTTTTGCATCTAAAGCGGAACAATTGCTTTTTGGAGTTCTGAGTTTAGTAGGCTTGTTTTGACAACTTCAGGCATTGTATCCTGATCGATTCATGAATTCATGGCCGGACATGGGCCCTTTTCAAATACTTAGTTGCTCATTAAAATTTGTTACTTCTTTAGATCATGTGCACTTCACATCACATGCACTTTCAACTCGTTGAGACAAATGATACATGTTTATTAGTTGTAAATATTTATACAAACAGTTCCTAGTAATTTACTTCAGTCAGGATTTTTCTTTGTGTGTGGTTTTGAATGTAGACCTATACTTCAGAGAACCCTTAAAAAGAAGTGTTTAGCATATATATATAGAACCTCCCTTTAATTGGAAAGCTTTCGAGTTCCTTCTTATTTTTGTCTCTGATGTTTGGTTTGGAATATTCACAATCTTAGAGACAGCCATTATTCTTCTCTCTGATACTGAATTGGTTAAGTTCTTTAATAAAGTGTTAGGAATGAAAGTATAAAACTGGTTCACATTCAGTCAGTGTGATTTAAGCTCATTCCTTATATTTATTGAATGGACTTTTCTTTTTTTTCAACTCTTTCTCTTCATTGAAAGGGGGTCTCTAAAATGATAATTAGATCTGTCATCTTTTAAATCCTTTCTCTCTCCCCGCCTCACAACATTGATGTGAAATGAGTGGGTCTGAGATCTTTACTTTAAAAGGATCTCTGCCATTAGCATTTTCACCACTTTTATTTGTTCTTGTTTCCTCTTATTGTTGTCCCCCATGATGTTTTCCTAGCCCTCAAAATGGCTCCCCCCAAGAAGGCTGCCTTCCTATCGGGTAGTCTGGGCCTGTTTTATCTTTCTGCAGTTTACATGTTGTGGTAGAGAAAGCCCTCAAAAGGGCTGTTTGTGGCTGGCGCCAACGAGAAAATTGTGACATGAAAATGAGAAGAAAAATGACATTTGAAAGAATTAAATGTAGGCCTGTATAAAGATAAATGCAGTAGGAGCCAAATAAAAAGTAAGGAATCTCAGCGGACATCTTGTGTCAGTGCTTTCAGTTTCCCTCTCCGGATTTTTACTCTTCTCTTAGCTGTATATAACACATAATATTGATTTTGCTTACGCCCTCCGAAGGAAGGAAGCGCACGGGAGATCAACATATTGATTACAGCAAATATACTGCATTACTTCATGTCCGACTGAAATAACAAGCTTTGCATTTTCAGGGCTTGGAACAAGCCATTTCCATTACCTAATGGCACTGCATTGTTTCAGTGTATTTCATCACCTCGAGGTCAGGGTTATTTCTGTTCTGTATTCACTCTGAATACATGTATACTCTCATGCATAAATTCATGATAGAAATAATATAAACAGAGCTCCCAACTGCCCCTTATTTTACAGGACTATCCTGTATTTGGGAGTTTGATGAGGACGTGAGAAATAACGCCTACTTAGGAAAAAGATAAATTTTTGCTAGGTTTGAGCATAAAGACCAATCTAGTAAAGTGCAAGACAGTGATGACAGTGTGCACAGTGTATTAACTACTTGGCCCGTTGATTGGGAGAATATACAGATGTGATATTTAAAAGTTGATTTTCGACCAGCAATGTGTAAAGAGAGGCAAAGAACAGACAGAGGCGAAGAACGAACTTTCCGATTAGATTTATACTTTTTCGAGTTTACTCGATGCAATTGTACACCTTTTTGGCTGCAAAAAAACCCCAAAAAGTCATTAAAAAAATATCAAATACAGTATTTTGTCCCAAATGGATATCGTCAAAAAAATGGGGCAATACACATTGTTTCACATTTTCGGTCAGGTAGTAACGAAGTTTTAAGTACTCACAGTACACGTTCTAATTCTGTTAGAGTATGCTGTATTCTCAGAGTACATTATGTGGCCTCTGAAATGTGTTACCCACAACATTTCGTTCTTCGTGTATATAATGTTTGTGTGTATGTGTTCTCAGTTCAATGGAAAATACAGCAAATTGATGGGGTTCAGTTTGCCTTTTTACGGCATGTGTGTACACTCGTTGTATCCCTTAAGGATGCGGTCATGTACTTGGCATGTCTGAAGATATCATTGGTCAGCACTGTTGATTTCTCCTAGTTGATATCAGTGATAACAAATAACTGCAGAAACTGAAATAACAACATGGGAAATTAGATATTGTTAGTTCTGTCAGCTCTCCTTCCCCTTTTCATTTTATCTGAGAAACACATATATTTTTCTTTTCTGCACGAGAGATTTATTTTTGCACTTTTACATTGTTAATAATAACTGATAGCATTTCTGATCATCATTACTGTAATCACGTGCGTCCATATAAGATTTCATGCACGCTGATGAAATGCGTATAGAACAGCAAGGGGGGCCGTAAATGTAGGATGTGCTGTATATGGCAGGCCAGTGTAAAGGTAATTTGTGTAACATTATTTCATTAACACAGTTATATGTCAACTGAATAAAGTGTACACCAATTACATTTCAACTAAATGAATTGTAGATCAAGTAAATTGAAAACCAAGTTAAAAGCACAGGAAAGCTGAAGTATATTTTACCATGTCTTGATTGTAATATTACTGTGGTAAGTTAACTTTTGGTCTTTTATATTAAATTGGCGACACAGCTCTGTTTATGCTTAGTATGGCGCGAAACAGTCAAATACTTACGGCAAGTGTTACCTCATTTCTGCGATATGGTAGAAAAACATACGCGCATTGTTTTGTTTTATAAATAGGAGCTAGGACAGATCATCTGAGATGCTTTTATTATGGATGACTTAATGTGTTATATTCACACAGTTACTTGTCAGTTCTGTTTCGCTTATACGATACCATCCAGAGATAGTGCTGGCCATATGGTAGGCTACTTATAGTAAGGCATTGATCATAAGGAAAACAAATGATCCCTTAATAGTTTTCCCAGCGTTGTATTCGATGGAGAAAAGGGGAGTATTTTCAGAGAGAGATGGGGTGGGGGTGTTTAATTAAGCAAGTGGTAATACATGTACCAGCAAGTATTGGCTTGAACGGCGATGAGAGACAATCTTTAGATAACCCGTGTTCAAATTTTATCGCTACGACTCAGCTACATAGGCAAAGAAGAAGAGCTATGTTACCCATGCCTTACGTCACCGCTTCAGGCCGGTGTTCAGCGTTGTGTAATAATACGCTTCACTGGGAAGTTCTTGGCATAAACAGCGGGGCGAGAAACCTGCTGCAGGCTGGCATCGCGCACGGTCTTGGAAGCGCTCCATAAAGCTTCCTTTCCTTCCTTTCCTTACCTCAAAGGTAAAACATAATAATTATTATCAGTAGGTTTCCCACTCCCTCCCCTCGCCCCCCCCCCCCCCACTGACATTTCGATATCTTTAGCAGGAAGCGTATGGAGTGCCAATGTCGACAAGACAGGAAATTTGAATTTGCAATTATATAAAAATAAAAAAAGGCACCTTTAACATAACGCATATGGCCACGTTTTGATGCTCTCTTGTTTGAGAGATTTCTTGCAGTAAGTTATTAATTGCTCTCCGCCTGATGTTTCCCCACTTTAGTGTTACTCTTAGTGATAAACAAATCTAAAACATCCAACCAACAACAACAAAACTAGTCAGTTTTAAGTAAATAATAATCTGTGAAATACTGAGGCATATAGAGGAAACTCTTAGGGGGGGTCTACTCGGTAAATACTAAGTCAAAATTGGGCAAAAAGAAATGGTTGTATGTTGCAAAACCCCGCGTGAGAAATAAAACCCAAACAATGCAAAGCAAACTAAAGAGACAACCTTTTCTTTTTGTCCAATTTTGACTTTGCTTATAGCCCTGCTGCGACCCCCCCCCCCCCCCCAGTTTTTCTGTGGTTTTTATGATATTTCGGTAAATACTATTTGACGGACATTAAAGTGATTGTCAAATCTAAAGGATCATGACAAAGACAATAGATATTCGCACATAACATCCCACGCCTTCCCTGTCCCACAGAATTTTTGTCACATGTGCGAGATGTCAAAGTTTAAGCCGTCACTGATGGTAAAATGCAAGGCCATTGCCGTGATATCACATGACATTTTAGCTACAAAACAACCGCAGTGTGAAAGAAGACACACCATAGCAAAACCCCCGCCACTTATGGATTTGAGATTGGGTGTAACTGCCATAAGTCATTGTTCACTGAATGTCCTCACTTTTATGTCCAGATTCAAGGGTGAAGTTAAAAAATTTCTATAAAAAAATATGCCCACTTTCTGTATGGTCAATGGAGTAAAAGGGAAAGAGAAAAGTATTGATTGATTGTTCAGAATTGTTTATGACTTTTTGCTTGGGGAAAGGGCCATGCCTTTCACAGAATCTCATCAGTGACATTGGCCTTTAAGGGAGTGAATAAACTCTGTTCATCTTGGCCAGTCGTTCTGCCAGTAAATCTCGCGTATTTGCAGTACATGTAGCCTATTTTGATCATTCTGCCTGCAGGCAACCGTTTTTTTAAGCACTATACTGTTTTCCCATTGGAGTCTGGTGTATTTTGCCCACCAGTCCAGGAAGAATAAGAACATGTACTTGAGAAAGAACAAGAGAGAGTTAGGAATAAGCATGAAACAAGGAGGACCATTAATTCAGTTTTCTAATTCATTCTCCTGTTATAGCCGTGGCATTCATATAGCCGTGGCATTCACTTTTCATTTTCTGGCCAGTGACGAAGTTGTCAGATGATCAGTAGTGAGGACGACATGGATAAAACAAGACTAATAACTTTTTCACGAGGAAATGTAATTTTCCTTCATTCGAGTGCTGGTTTTTGTAACGCAAATGGGAGCTCTTGCGCCACACTACCACTTTCAGGGGACGCCCGAGGCCATCTTCACTTTGAATTTTAAACCTCGTTAAATTACAGAAGAAAGATGACAGCTTCAAAACCCACGCCAGGGCTGCGTAAAATGGATGGGAAATGGTGGAGGAAAGGGCAGAGGGAATCTATTTTTGCCCTCGAATGCCCTTATCTTAGATATTGCTAAGGGCACTTTGGGCCCCCAGAGAGATTGTATGACTCTAACTGCTCTAACATGTCTTTAATAGCGAGGGCTAACATAGATGTTATCGAGAACGATGCTTGATGTCCCAGTTTCAGCAAATCCAGATTACGTGTATGTGAACTTAATAATAGTTATGGTCCTGGGAAACGGGGAATGGCCAAATGGTTGGAGTGTTGACAAGAAAATGAATGAGATGAGATGAGATGAGAGAGAGAGAGAGAGAGAGAGAGAGAGAGAGAGAGAGAGAGAGAGAGAGAGAGAGAGAGAGAGAGAGAGAGAGAGAGATATATAGATAGATAGATAGATAGATAGATAGATAGATAGATAGATAGATAGAGAGAGAGAGAGAGAGAGAGAGAGAGAGAGAGAGAGATTATCTTATCCCGATTGCAATGATTTATTTCTCCGCACCGCATGGGAGCTATCGATCTCTCGTTGGACAGATTGTCAACATTTTAGAGGCCCATTTAATGCTGTGTTAATTAGAACTGCAGTATAGTGAAGCTGGAAACCTGAGGGAAAAAATAAATGGGGATTTCGATGTCACAGCGGTTCAAGCAGCCCTACATTGTACGTGTGACTGGTTTCAAGGTTTTTGCATTTCTGAGAAGTTATGTCTTTTGCATACAGGTGAATGTTCTGTAGTTGGAGACGATAATTGGAGGCCATTTCATGACAAACAGAAAACAACAACAACAAAAAACCCAGAAAAGAAACAAAGTACGAAATGACTATTTGGACCATGTGACCAGTTTGGATGTCATTTGCTCAGGGAATGTTTGGAAAAAGTGCAAGGGTTAGGATATGGCTTATTGGTTTGGTTATGTTTGGCTTGTCGGCTAAATCAACAGTCTCTTTGTTGGTGAAAAAACCGCAGTAATGTTTTTGGAAGTTGGCCACAAATAAGTCTTATCTTGATTTTTTTGGCTTCATGGCCAAAAAAGCTTCAACTCAAATATTATCCCTGAAGACGACAGCTTTGACGTGCAGATGACATCTTTCACCCCCTGCATTGACAGGTATGTCCCCAATTGCTTCTCTTTTACCCCCATGGAGTCGTACAATTGCGCTCGAAACGTGAAGAACCGAACCTTTGGCTGGACTGTGCTGTATGCATTGGCAAAGAACATCCTTATAGGTATATCATAACAAGGTTATCTTTACAGATACACGAGCAAACATATGGTGGTAATAAAAACCACCGTGACAGCAGAAAGCGATTAGTCAGAGATTACGATGACAGCAGTGGCCTTGTGTAAACAGTGGCTCATACCAAACATGCCTATTGTGATTATGAGAGTTACTCGCAACGGAAATAGCACCAACCATTTATTTTTAGCGTATGAAAAGAAAAGAGAATGAGCCAACAATAGTTCTCTCAAAGTTCAGTGACAAATTTATATTGATTTTACAATTTACATTCGTGCAAGTAGGACGGTGAAGTATAAAAACAACAACTCAGTACAGGCATTAGAGGAAATGACTTGTTACGCAGATTTCCTGATGGTAGCAGCTTTAATAAAAATTGCTTCCGTCACTTTTTTTTCTTTTTTCATTTCAACCAAAACTGACCTGTAATGCAACTTCTAGCGGAAATGAGTTGTGACACATCATTTTGCCAAAATGACTTACGAGTAATTTTTTGAAAGCTTCAAACGTGGGAATCCAATTCTGATGTGGCTGGCAGATAAAGAAAAATAACATGACAAGAGATTATGAAACACTCGAGGAAATCATAGACTTGAAATGTAGCTTTGCCAAACAGTCAGTTGAAGGTAAAAAAAAAAAAAGAAGCAAATAAACTTGCAGACTGACGTTGAATCAACAGGTACGAATTCTATAAAGATGATTGGTAGGGATAAATAATATGTCGAGTCAATGGAATTCTCTGGGTCTCCCTTGTGTCCAGATTTCCTGATGAGTGACAGTGTCCAATGATCTGTATTGGAATACTTTCTTATTTGACGATAAATATTTTTTCATAATAAATATTTGTTATCTCTGGATTCCTTTGAGGTTGGTAATTATTGCATCGGTTTCGCACGTTACAAAGATTTGGACAAGACAGTCTATATCTAGACGTTGAGGTTGGGGGGGGGGGGGTAAAAACTGCCAACTGCATGGATGATTCTGCTATTTAAAACGCTCTAAGGTCGAGTTTTCTTAGTGTTTAGGATAGATCATGGCAGAGAGGGAAATCGATTGATATGTGTTAGTGAAACTGGGCCTAGTAAAGTTGGTTAAATTTGTAAAAGCCAGTGGATTATAACAGATAAATGTCAGGTTCGTTTTGTAATACGATCTGCACTCTGCGAGATTTTGCCTGGTGGAAAGTCCACACCGACGTGACAGTGAATGGACAAAATCCGAGCATCGCTCAAGAGGGCAAGTTGATCGATCTGAAAAGCAGTAAATCTCCATTCACTCTGTCTCCATAAGAAATAATCCATCTTATTCTTTTCTTCTGTAAACTTGTTACACGTAGGCGTCGCTATGGTTGTGACATTCACACAAATTCTGCATGTCGTTCATTATGATAACATAATGGCCTAAGACACACTTTGTCCAAAATTACATTGACTTTTCATGTTCTTCGCGAGGACAATAAACCAACAGGATCATATTTTATAAAGAAGAAAGAAACGTCGGAATCCAATCCCTAAAGAACGTACATGTATTAAACCATTAGGTACATACTTCACTTGATAAATAATTTTATTGGCTTCTCAAAACGTTGAAATGCGAGATAGGCCAGTATGTTGTCACAGTGACGATGTGCTTTTGTGATCTTGTGAATATATTATGCATGCATTTTTTATCTGATAGGCTTTCCTCTTTCATTTCTCCCGAATACATGCCTCAGGTCTGCTATGGCAAATAAAAGATACATCGGTTAGGGCATCTGAAATGTCGTCTCAACCAGTGACATGAATTCTTGTGAGTGTTTTCATTTTCATTCTCTGTTTGAAAAGTCTGAAATAAATGAAAGAACCGTGTGAGGGCGAAAAAGAATCGTGGCGGTACTGTTTGGTCCAGTGTGCTGAATTAAACATACTTTCTTGAAAAGTCTGAAATAAATAAAAGAGTCGTTTGGAGGGAAAATAAGAAACATTGCATTCTTTTTCACAGGGTACTGAACTAAACAAGGCTTCTCGGAAAGTCTGGAAGAAAGAAAAAAAAACTGTTTGGAGAGAGAAAAAGAGTTATTTTACTATTTGATACTGGTTCTTGAACTGAAATCGCTTCTTGAAAAGTCTGGAATAAAATAAACAACAACAACCTTTTGAAGAGAGAAACAATCATGGTAGCGTTTGTTGCAGTGTACTGAAAGATCGCTTCTGGAAATGTCTGAAATAAATACAAGAGCCTTCGGAAAGAGAAGACGAGTCAGTGTACTGTTTGTTATCGTTTAGTGAATTAAAAATGGCACTGGGAAAATCTAGGGGGAGGGGGGGGGGGGATGTTCATTTTTGTCTAGAGAAACGCAGAGAATGTCTATCGACCAAGCTTGGCGAAAGACCCAGGAAACAATCGCTAGTGGAATTGGAGCGGTGGTCACAACACAAAGAAGCTATTACTGTTCACATGTTTGATTTTAATCTAGATGTAATGGGATCACAACTCTTTGGATGTCAGCATTGGCTGAGTTGTCTCCACCGATCTTCTTTTTTATTTCCGTTTTCAGCTGCCAGGCTGGTTGGCTGGTTGTTGATGGGCATCCATAAACAGGTTTATTTTTCTCTCGCTAATTAAACGCTATCGACGCCTGGCTTATCTGAAGTTTGACGTTGAAGTACTCTTGCTTGGCAGTCACAAACCATGTCGTTTTCAGTCCCGTCTTCCCAACAGATATTTGAAAATTTTTAGTAATAGTGTCCTTAATACAAGAATTGATTTTATCCATATTTTTGTAAATCTTTGAGACGTCGTCGCTTGAAATATAAGTGGCGTTTGTTTGTTTTTATATGTAAGAAGTCGAATTTTGTCTAGACAGTTCTGAAGCCGTGAGGTAAAACTTGTGGGAGACAGGCAAACAAACAGATGTCTGCAGTTCGATCTCGTCCAACTGATTTTTATGTTGAAAAAAATAAAAATGGAGATAGTCATATTCTTCAGCGCTCAGTCGTCGTTAAATTTTTATATTTATTGCCCATATAGTGTCTATGGAGCGTATATTATGATAACTTTCGGTTATCTCAGAGACATAGTCTGATAACATTATTGTTGAATCCATTGTTGAGTTTGTCATATAAGATATCTGGCGATAGCCATTGTATATACCGCACTGGCGAACGGAAGAATGTTTGACCATTATTGTTTACATTACAGTGTACTTTTCTCCTTTCATTATTGTCTTCTCGGAAGGAATCACTTACTACAGATATCTGTAACATATATAGTTCCATTGGAGCTGACAGATTGGCGCTGACACATGACAGCTCGAATGGTGAAAATTTAGTACGACCGAATTGGCTCTAAGGCAGGCGCTCCTTCAGTTAAAAAAAAAAGATAAGAAAAAGAGATCGCTGAGCAAAAACAAAAAAAAACAACAACAAATAGAAGTTAAAAAAAAAAAAAATGCGACAACCAAATGAAAATGCGCAGTACTGAAACGGGATTCGGGGGGAGGGCGAATCGAAACTTTGCTGACATACCACCAGAGAAATCCATGCTATCGATTACCAGGTAGGCGTTTTTTGCCTCCTGAAGGGAGCAAAGCATTATAGATCACATGTACAACCTTTGAAGCACCGGTAGAAATCGAATTGTACAAAAATAGCATTGGATCAATGTGTTTCATACGCCCTGAGAGATGCGTAATAAGGGCATTTTGCGAGGTTTTGAAATGGAATTTAGAGTAAATTAATTCCGAGTGACATTTTGCGCCAGTGATCATTGGGTTTTGTGTACACACTGAGTTTTATTTATTTATTTTGGAAAGCTTTAGGGTTAGGATTAGTGAAGTTATTTGTTGGCCATAAGAACCTTCTCGTTAAAGACGTGACCGCAGTAGGGTTTTGGGGAAATTGGCCATAAGCCAGTTACAAATATCCTGATGTTAGATCTGGTAATTTGGCGACCTTACCAAATCAATTTGTGGCCCAGCTTTATAAAATCACAAAAATTTTACTCTTATTTTTCCTTTTAGAATTCACAGAGACGCGGTATCTGATTGTTCTTTGAGTACTTGTAAATGTATACCCATTGGCATCAGTGTCAAGAGTACAGTGAACTTATTGGCATCCCAAAAAAACGAATTGATGAGTTTTTGCTGCGTGGGACATTTCGTGGAATACACGCATCTTCGGAACTGTACTGTAGTTACCCTCGTTCTGTCCTATTGTTCTGTTATATTTTGTCGGTCCTCTCGCTTTTTCCAAGCACAATATGACCCATTGTCGGGTCGGCCGTGCTTTCTCCAAACTCAAACCCGTCGGAAAAATGAAACGTGAAGCTGACGTTGTTGTTTTTGCAGGTCAAAACATTTGAAAGGAAAAAAACTTCAAGGCTTTAATGATTTATTGATTTTTGTGTGCGATCGCCGATGGACAGGACAGCCATGACATCTGCAACAACAAGGTTACCTTCACCACGTCAGTGAACTAGGCAAAGGTAACCGGAACAAGATGAAACAGGTAGAATAAGCAGGAAAATCTTGGTGCTCGTATTTCGTGTTGTTGCAATCTTTTTTTTTGTCGGCTAAATTATTACCTGTTTTGATAACAAATAATATCCTTTTCCTCTTTGATGCTGGGATACCTTTAGCTTGAGCCACATGCCAGTTTTTTTTCCCGATTAGAACCAGAAAGTGAAGCTGGATCATTAAAAGAAAAAAAATAAGGTGAGACATTTAACATGTGTAGGATGGAATCGGTATGAAATGTAAGCTTTCAATGCTAGAGTCACACACACACACACACGCACAGGGAGGAGAGAGAGAGAGAGAGAGAGAGAGAGAGAGAGAGAGAGAGAGAGAGAGAGAGAGAGAGAGAGAGAGAGAGAGAGAGAGAGAGAGAGAGAGATTTAATGGGAATATTACCTGTATGTAAATGGAAAAATAAAGACATAACTCGTTTCTGTTCGTACCTGGAAATATCAGTTATCACCGTACATGTGAAACACAATAGTCGTATTTTTTTAGACCTGTAATAACAGGCAATTGTGTTTCTGGCTGTCAGACTGCCATTTCTGAACATTGTTTGAAAATAATATTGTAGTATTGCGCCATAAACTTTTTCTCAGTGTTAGATCCTAAGCAACGCCATCATTGGAAGTAAAAAAATATAACTGATCTTCCATCAAACCTAATTACGCTTTGGAACTTAATCCTCTAATGCCTAAGCAAATATTGCCTTGTCCAGAAATACTAAACTAGACCAGTGGTTCTCAGAATTCCAGGCCCTCTCCCTCTCCTGGCGATCCCACTATTCCTCAATTCTTCTCCCATTTTGAATGGTCATGTACATTTTTTTTGTGTAGTCATTATGCATTTACATGGTAATTATTGACATAGTTTGTAGACTTGATTTCTTTATTAATTGCAGTCAGATGAAAAACGAAAGCCTTATAGCAGTAGATCATCAAATTCCTGCTTCTTCCTTTTATTTGAATCTCCTCCTCTGAGTGACTGAAATACCTCCGGAATTCCTATGTATTTAATTCTATGTTAAACGTCGCAGTTCAGAATACGCACGAAACATAAGTAAAGAAGGTGTACCCAAACATACCGTGAAGGGCGCAAAGTGGCCGTTATCGTGCCGACGCGCCGTAACACCCAAACTCAAACTTCTCCCCTTAGATTTGAATTCCTCCACTGGGAGCAGGGTGCCCCCCGTTACAGAATCATCGAACCAGAGAGAAGTGATTTAAAATAGTGAAATGAATGCGCCCCCCAAAAGGACAGCAACAAAACACAAAAAAACGTGCAGGTTCAAAATTGTCCAAAATACGAGATGTTTAAACGAACTACTTTAATATTGTTCGCAGATCGTCTGTACTGCGTTGTCATCAGTGTTTGGCCCAGAACGGCCATCACTTTGAACACATGCGATAACTCAAATAATTACGTATACGTTCTTTTTAATTTGAATTGTACATATGTTGACACTGTTTATGAATACTAGCTGAGTTGCCCGGCCCCGCCCGGGATAAATCGATTTATTAGTTTCAGTTCTGGGTGATTATTATGGACCTGCTTCATTTTGCCTGTCCCTTTAGCTTTATTTTATTTTGTTTGTTTGTTTGTTTTTAGATAAGTTTTACTGCTCTCCCTTTGCGCGTTGACATAGTGCGCATTCCGTCAGCATCCGTCAAATGGCTATGATTTGCGCACGGGTTAGTTTGTTTGTTAGTGAACACATCGCAGGAAGTGATAACGTCATGTGTAGGCGGAAGTGGACTATTATTAGAAACATACATTAATATCTTATTGATCGTAAATTTCGGATCAAACGCTCTCGTGAATTTAGTCTTTAATTATAACCGCATTTACCGATTAACTCAGAAATAGCAAACGGTTTTGTTTGTGTATAGCGATAGGAACAATGTTCGCTATCCCACAATTCTTTGTGCCAAATTTCAGGTCGGTGCGTTGTATAGTTTCCGAGTCCATAGGACTATTGGGGGTTTTGTTGTAGCTTTATTATATTGATTCATAGTGTTTACATCTTTTTTTAGTCACAATGTAAAGACATTCAACACATTTTTCAATTGTAAAACAAGGGTAGTAGGAAAAGGGTTAACAACTTGTCCACACGTCGACCATGATTTCCGAATGTCCCATATATCTCAACAGATCTGCACCGAATTCCTGTGCATGACCATGTGGCACTCTTTTTCCTGACAAAAACAGCTGTGATTTATACCTTTCATGTTTACTGAATTCCCTCCTGGTGCTTTAGTTTTTTCCCTTCGCTTGGTTTTCTCCTCGTGCGGTAAAATTTGTGCAGGTAAAGAATTCTTAGGAAAAGAAGAAAAAACAGAAAAATAAAACCCCAACAAAATTGAGGAGCAGATGTTCAAGAAGGAAGTGAAAATGAAACATTGGAAAAACGTGCAACCCCTTCCACCCCTAACCAGGCTTGCCCGTTGCCGTTATTAAACGTGTCTTCTCCATGTAAAAATTCTGGTCATAGTTAATTTATATCTGTGACAAGTGTGTTTGTTTGTGTATGTCAATATTTTCATAATGTGCGTGTCGACTTCTTGACAAGTTTTGCTATTGGTCTCTTCGATCTATACTTTTTGTGAGTGCTGTTTTTACGGGTGTCAGGACCCTCGCTTCTTGCTTCCTTGCCCCTGTGTATATTGGTATATAAGGGAGGAGCGAATGTTGTATATATTTATAATTTAGAAGAAATGTAAATTCTATTTTAATTTTTTTCCCTTCACGTATTGTTCAGATCGGTGTTTCTCAACCATTTTTGTCCAATGCCCCACTTCAGTTTTTCCAAAATAAAGAACAAAAAGTGCGCCATACCATGAATGGACAAACTTAGTATACAGTATTTACACAAAGGTTCAAAAAGAAGTCCCACGCCTTACCAAAACGGTGGCACGCCCCACCTTAAGAAACACTGGGTTAGATTTATATCATCTCGGCCTCAGACACCCATTTATTTCAGCAGCCACTGTAGTCGCAAGTAAGACTATTAACGTCGTTACAGGAAGGACTCTTCATCCTATTAGAGGGACTGATCTTTTTAGGGGGAGAAAATCAGAAATCCTTTTGAAGACACCCCCCCCCCTCCCCACTTTCTTCCTCCTCCCCCCCCCCCCCCCACCCCCTTTAACCGAATTAAGAAGACCAAGGA